>CM020183.1:3058072-3228599 GCA_009805545.1 Oryza longistaminata
TATTGGGAAAAAAGGGAGGAAAAAGTGCCACCCGAGGTCCCTCAACTTGTATTTCGAATTAAAAATCGTCCCCCAACCACAAAAACCAGGTATCCAGCGTCCCCCAAACTAACCAAAACCGGTCACAATAGATCCTTCTGGTGGTTTTAACCCCGGTTTTGTCATATGTGGCGGGCTGAGTCAGCGTGGGACCCACGTGGGCCCCATATGTCCAAGCTTCACATCAGCCTTCTCTCTCTTTTCCCCTCCTCTCTCCCTTCCTCAGTCTCTCTCTCTCCCTTCTCTGACTCAGCCGGCGGGGAGGAGGAGGGCGGCGGCAGCCGGCGACGGTGCGACGTGGGGGGGAGGAGCGGCGCGCGGGCTCCTCCACCGGCCGCCGCCCACGAGGCCCACAGCAGAGGAACGGCGGCTGGGTCGACACGGCGACGACGCACGACATGGCCTTCATCGGAGGCGGAGCGCCGGCGCGCCCCACCCTACTCGATCGCGATGGCGTGCAGCGGCCGCCGAGGCGCGCGAAGAGGGCCCCCGCCGCGGCGCGAAGTCGGGCGTGGAGACGGCGAGGATAGGCGGGCGGCGGCGGGGGGGGGGGGATGGGAACAGCGGTCGGGCGGGGGAAGGAGAGGGCGAGCAAATCGAGGACGGGAGCGGGGTGAGACCGGGACGGGGAGGGGAGCGCCACTTGATGTGCCCTTCACGGGGAGGACCGTGGATGCGTCTGTGCCTTCCCTCCTCCCCTCACCCGTGCCGCCCGCGCCATTGTTGACCGCCGTCATCGTTGGGTGCAGGCGACTCGGCACCGGCGAGTGGAGGAGCGCGCGTGGAGAGGAGGGCAGACTGCGTGGCGGCGGCGTCACCGATGGCGGCAGGGAAGAGGTCGGCGCGGCCGAGGGCGAAGGAGAGGCGAAGAGGAGAAGGAGCGACGAGAGGGTCGCCGTGCGGCTCACGGGAATGAGCGCGGTGAAGAGGAGGCAGCGGCACGGCGCAGCGTCGGCAGGCGAGTGCCGTGGCGGAGGCAGCGCGAGCAGCAGGCGAGCACGGCTGCGGATGGGAGTGGCGGCCGCCGATGAACTCCACACCGCTCGGCCTCATTGTCGTCGGCGGCTTCGGGTGGGGCGCCGCGCCGCTGTCCTTCTCGTCGCTTGCCGCTGGGCCGTGGCCAGACCGGAAAAGTGGCGAGCGTCGATGACGACAAGGCAAGCAAACTGTTGTGAGCGGCGCAGACCTCGTCATCGGTGGCGACGTCGACGATGAGGGCGAGGCGCGTCCGCGCGCACCTCCTCCGCCTCCCTCGCGGGCCGCAGCCGCGCGCCGCCATCGCCGACGCCCGACGCAGCCGACTGATGGCGGCGGCCGTTCAAGTCGATCTCACATGATGGCCGCAGCCGCACGCCGCCATCGCCAAACCCGCGACACTAGGGGGACGGGGAGGTCGGCGAGCCCGCGCACCGCCACCCGGGAGCCACCGTCCCCGGTCGCGCACGTTGCCGCCCATGCGAGAGCAGAGAGCGAGGGGGAGGAAGGAAGGAGAGAACACAGAGAAAGAGAAGAGAGGAAATAGAGTATATGTTGACGTGGCACCCTGACATGTGGGGCCCATGCTGAGTCAACTGCTACGTCGGACAAAACCGGAGTCAAAACCACCGAGGGACCTATTATGACCGGTTTTGATTAGTTAAGGGACGCCGGATATCCGGTTTTGTGGTTGGGGGATGATTTTGTAATTCGATGACAAGTTGAGGGACCTTCGGTGCACTTTTCCCGATTACAAAACCAAGCGATACTGCAGCAAAATGGGGATCAATTATGAAAAATAATAAGTTCACTAGAGGTCCCTTAACATGTCAAGGAATCTGATTTTCGTCCTTCAACCAGAAAACCAGATACAACGGGTCCCTCAACTGTCAAAACCGGTGCAAAAAGTCTATTAACGGTTTTGACGGTGGTTTTGGCTGATCTGGTGCATACGTGGCCGGTTTCAAGAGGCTAAGTTCTAATTATATTATTTGAGAGGCTAAATTTCCGATTTAAAAGGTTACATATATGTTAAATTAAAGGTCAAGCAAAAATACCATTCTCGAAAAAAAATGTCAGATCTTCAAATTATTACTACCTCTGATTCGCCACGGGATCAATATACATGTGGTCGTGTAAAAGTATCTCTAATCATCCTTATTACAGTAGGGACAAGTTTATTTTATGAGAAAATACAAGAAATCGTCCAATTTTGAGAAATATTATCGTACAAATGATTTTGTCTAAAAATTCCATCGTCGTTAGGATCCCGTCTATTCCGTGCTGTTAAATACACCGTTCATCCTATAGCACTTAACGGAGGGTTACTTTCGGAACCCTAATGTAGACTAAGCCTGCGTTTGATATAATTGATTGGCTTAAACTTCTTCTCTTTTTTGATGAGCACGCTTTCCAAACTTTGTGTAAAAAAATATATAGAACATCTTAAAAAAATCAAATAAATCAATTTTTTTAATTTTGTAGTTGTTAATAATTAATTAATTACGTACTCTCTCCATCCCATTTTAAGTGCAATCATGAGTTTTCATGTCCAATATTTGATCATCCATTTTATTTGAAAAGTTTATGCAAAATTTAAAAACCGTCCATTTTATTTGAAAAAAAATTATCGACAGTTGGCGTGAAACAACCTCATCGACATATTTGCAAACGAAAAATACTTTATTAATAATTTCTTATATATGTTTTTTTTAAATTTAAACGCAAATGCTGAAACATCAACTTCTTATATATGTGTTTTTAGCGATCTAAATACAAAGGCAGAAAAATAAGGGTCCCTTTGAAACGCAAGATAGGAAAAACACAGGAATAGGAAAAACGTAGGAATTGAAGTAGCATGTTTTCCTAATCCTACAGGAATGGAAAACACAGGAAATATGAAGAGGGTCCCTTTGATAGCACCATAGGAAACAAACAAAGCAAATGATAGTTTCCAAGAGGTTGAACCTCTTGCTTATTTTCCTATGAAATTGAGCTATAGGAATGCAATCCTAAGGAAAATTTCCTATACTTTCCTATGAATCAAAGGGTTTCATAGGAAAAAATGAGAGAATAGCTACTTTAGTCCCTAAAGTTTCTCTGTAGGATCAATTTAGTCCCTAACCTTTTAAATGGTCCAAAGAAATCCTTAACCTTTGTCATAAGGCCTAGAATAGTCCTTGGGTCCACCAAAATCATCATATGGATATGCCATATCATCATTCATGCAAAATCTATGATGAACTGTCCAATTTACCCTTACATATATCATAGAAAAATAAATATAATGGTGAATTAAACATAACCACGCCTGCTCCTCTCCGGCGTCGTAGACGTCAGTCAGACACCGTGCGCGCTCCCCTCCCCTCCCCCCTCAGCCGTCGCGCCCGGGGCCCCGATCCTACCCGCGGCCCAGGCAACGGCGAGGCGATCCTCCCCGCGACGAGCCGGCACAAGCGTCGTCGAGGCGATCCTGGCTGGCAGGCGGTGACACTCGATCCCCGGCCCCGCGACGAGGCGACCCCAGGTAGATCGACAGACTATAGCGCGTCTGGTTTCTGAATTTCTGACGGCCCGCAGCGATGTCCCCGAATTCGTGCCTGATTCCCTGATCGATGCTGGGTTCTTGTTGCTGTGGAGTGTGGAATGCAGGGTACTCGCAGTCGCAGCTGTACCCGCCGCCGAACCAGTCTCCTCCGGGGTTCCAGGGTTACTGCAGCGTGGGCCGACGAGGAGATTATTATATTCTTGGCGACTCCATTATGTGTTGCTTGCACATGTTTTTAGCACTAAATAAACATCATAAATTCAGAATCAATTAAGTTTTCTTCACAATATAGATACAATTGTGCCAGTTCACTGTGCTTTGATAAAGTGATATTTTTATGCCAAAACATAATTTAATACATCAAGATTAAAGAATCAATTTCTTCAGTACTAGAGTTATATTGCTGTCCCATAGAAATGTACGGACGCAGATTCAGTGACATTCCCCCGTGACATTCTCGGTGACATTGAGTCACTGACATGTGGGACCCACATGTGCCTGGGCCCACGTGGGTCCCACACATCAGTGACTCAATGTCACAGGGAATGTCACCGGAGCAATGTCACCGAATCCCAATCCGAAATGTACCACTGAAAGATGAAGCATCGTTCCCCTTAAATTGTCTTTAGTTAATGCTAATGCAAACTGTTGATATACATGTACAGGGTTGAGAAGCTTTTCTGGCTTCTCAATGAAAGTACATCACAAGGTATGACTGTTACCCTTTATTTTGAGTTAAGATGCACCCAGATTGGTATCATGCCTTGGTCATCTGGCATTAACTCATTTTACTAAATTTTGTTGAGAAATGCCCTGAATCGATTGCAGTGAAGATGGGCATGCTTTTATCAAGTATGCTTTACCAATACCAGATATAAATGTCTCAAGTTACTGCAGATAACTAATTACTCCATAAATGAACTCGATATTGTTGCTGTTTAAGCATTTTCCACTCACAGGTCATAGCTATTTGTGAAAGTCAGATTGAATCCGTTACTGTCGTATGATTTAGATTGTGTTTTCAATTCAGTATACGCTAACAGGATCTCTTGTACAATATATCTTTGCATCCTTCTAGCTGTATATTTTCCACGTAAGATCTTTCACATTATTTGTCAGTTCTTGATGACATGCAAGCCATGAGCTTGAATTTACTAATATCTATCTAAATTGATATCTTTTATTTTTATTTATGTAAGTTTAGTGTTCAGTTGACATGCCATTGCAGGCAAACCAACATATGTGTCTCTAGGCAGTTGAAGGCTGGTTGCCATGATCCCTGCCAATGCTAAGATACTGATAATAAAACCTCAAGTTCATGTGTTCGTTTTATTCCCTGAATCACTTTTTATGCCAACAATCAGGGTGTACTTGCATATACTCTTAAAACAGAGCTACATATTACTTCTTTTACTAGTACTACATGAGTGAACCTTTATCTGCTTACTAAAGTTCAGATGAAAGGTGACATGTTTTTAAACATTCATATCTGTGTGCCTATCCGACTTTAACCTTTAGTTCTTGGGAAAAATTCCATATTCAGTCCTCAACTATGGCCTTGGTTCGTATTTCGTCCCTCAATTTGTCTTTCGTTGAATATTTTTCAAGTATCGAAAGATAATTTGTACTAGTTTTTCCGTTATTGAAAATATGGTTGACCAACATGTTTGCTATTATATGGGTGGCAAGATTGGCACACCATGCTGCCTTTGCAACTGTGCGTCAACGTTCCTTGTACCAGTGCTTGCACATTGGCCCAGAATCTGTGGCATATGGTTCCAAGTGTACGCAGGTAATGTTAACTTTACACTCATACAAAAATAATCCAGAAGTTCACATATTGTTTTGAGGATGGAATCTGGAGCCAAATGTAGATGGTAAGTTTTTTGGGAAAATACAGACTATCAGGGATTTGTAACTTCTAAGGTTATAATTCGCACATATTCAGAGTTTCTTTTCATATGTTTAATACTCCCTCCGTTTCATGTTATAAGATGTTTTGGTTTGTCCTAAATCAAACTTCTTTAATTTTGATCAACTTTATAGAGAAATGTAGCAGCACCTATGATCTACAATACCAAATTAGTTTCATTAATCTACCACTGAATATGTTTTCAGACTTGAGTGTGTTCTATGCCCAGAAAGTTGTACATTTTAGACTTATGCACTCTGACTTGTGGACTCTTGGTAATGGTTGGGATTATATAGAAAATACAGAATAAAAATCAGGACATTTGTTCTTTTTTCTCTGCACTTCCTTTCATATTGCTATGTTTGTTCTTCTGCACCTTCTTTTATGCAGATATTTCTTCACTCTTATATGTTTTAGACAAATTGGGCATTTAGATACTATAGTGTACTAGTAAATTTTCCATCACTTCTAATTTTGCTGGTTGTAATGACTTGAAAGTAACCTGTCCTGTGGGGCACAGATGTATCATGTATGCTGTACAGAGACAAAAATCACTTGAATAGTGGGACAAAGATGAAGATAAATTAGCAAGAAATTACTTGGTATGGTCTGTGAATTTTTTGTTGACTTGAACTCAATTATAAACAACAAGGTTGAATTTGTCAGATGGTGAAGCTACAAAATCTATAGGAAAACATAGCTGATTTCAAATAAATTCTAAAGGTCTGAACTCTGAAGTTTTATTTCTGAAATTTTCGTTGCATGCAGCATGTCACATAATTATCGTCTTGATCGCCTGAGTCTTCTCTGTGCTGGCAGCCGTGGGCAATTCGAGCATAGCATTGATCTGGCAAAGAAGATGAACAGAAGAAACGATAGCTATGATGGTATGTATGCGAACTCTAGCATTATATGCTACTGCTTTTAACATACAGATGGAATGTTTTGATCCTACTGTATCTTGCATTATTTATTACTCCCTCCGTTTCAGGCTATAAGACGTTTTGACTTTAATCAAAATCAAACTGTTTTAAGTTTGACTAAGTTTATAGATAAATCTAGTAATATTTATAATACTAAATTAGTTTCATCAAATAAAAAATTGAATATATTTTCATAATAAATTTGTCTTGAGTTAAAAATGTTACTACTTTTTTCTATAAACTTGATTAAACTTAAAGTCTTGTAATCTGAAACGGATGGAGTAATGATATTAGTGTCAAAATTAATATGTTCGGTTTAGTCTGTAGTAGTGTCATCATAGCCAATCTCGGCCAATCATCAAATCCGACGATCAAAATTGCGTGCGTTCGATCTAACGGCTGGGATTGCCTCCACCTCCACCCCTCCCTCGCCACGTAGGATCAAAATCAATTACCAAATTTTATTTTCAAGATATGAATCTTTTAGCCACGCGAGAACAATACTGTTACGCCACTCCGCTGGCGTGACAGCGTTATTTGGCCACATCAACGTTGCCCGCGTGACAGCATTATTTGGCTACACCGCTCTCGCTGGCGTGGCAAGATAAAACTGTCACGCCCGCTGCAGGTGACATGCTATTATTGTTTTGTCACGTCAGACGGGCTGGCGTGGCTAAAAGGTTCAGATTTTATAAATAAATTTTTAAATGATTTAGTTTTAAAATTAAAAATTAAAAAGGTTCAAAAAAAAATAAAAAAAATCCCCCGACACCAGCATTGGATTAGATGCTTAAATAACAGTGCTTAGTCATTAGCCCAGCTACACATGCACTATTAGATTAGCACTGATTGTCATGTTTAGTCATTAGCCAGCAGCTTAACTTTGCTTCCGTATATGATAAAATGCTCTATGTAGTTTTAAGAATTTGTGTCTACTTGTTAATTTGTTATTATCGTCGTTCGGTTTGTCCAGTTCAAGAAAACGTCTAATCCGGTCAACTGCTGTGCATGGGTTGTGTCCGACTTAGTAAAAGAAGACTATATTTATAGTATCATATTATTTTATAAAAAATAGTCTATTTTTTTACTCTACAATTACAACAAATTTTATAAATTACACCGTAATCACAGCTGTACTGTAATTTTTTTCTGGTACAGATAACACTATATATAAGCAATTAGGATAAAAACAATTGATTGTTTTACTTCAAAGTTTGGAAGGGACAGATAGGAGACATATAAGCATTAGAAAAAGTGACTGCAATCAAGTAAAATATATATACATCAACAACAGTAAAACTGTAAATAAAAAAATAAGAAAACCACGATACTCCCTCCGTCTCGAAATATAAGGGATTTTGGATAGATACAACACATTCTATATCCAGATTTATGGTATTAGGATGTATCACATCCATTCAAAATCCTTTATATTTTGGGATGGATGGAGTAGATTTCAATACATCAACTAACAAACATCGGCCAGCCTGACACATTATTCGTACCAGAAATTAAGCCTCTAGCTAGACCTGATCTTGGTACACCACGGGAAGCCCACAGATGCAGCGCTTGCTTGATTTCAACCGATGCGCTTAGCCGGCGTAGCCGTAGACCACGCAAGGCCGGCCGGCTGGCCTATCGATCCATTCCAGTTGCCGAGACGTTAATTGCAATGCAATCTCTGCCGTTTTTAGTACTGCCGCCTTTCCCCCCTATCCACTATGCATTATCCAATCCATCTAATGAACTTCCTTGGTGAGGTGAGGCGCCCAATCTTCTTCCTCACTCTGTAATTTTTTAATCTTCTTCCTCAATCTGTAATTTTTTTTTTGAAAGATTAACGGCAGGAGCTCTGCCGGATATATTAGGGTAAAAAGAGTCAGACAAAACGAAAAACATCAAGGTTCAAAGAAAAGAGGGGACATCCAGAAAGGAAAATAAACTCATAAAGCCTATTACAGAGGAGAAGAGAAACGACTCAGCTGAGACCCAGCCTTTAGGCTTGTCTCGAAAGCTCAATTAAATCAATATTTTCTTTGATCGTGCAAGCTACTTGTGATTCGCTTTGGCATTTATGATGGAAGATTCGACGATTGCGCTCAAGCCAGACCTGCCACCATGTTGTGAGTAGAGCCCCAATCTTCTTCTTTGCTGAATCTCCTTTTGCAAGAAACAACAAGGAATCCCACCAATTCGAAATTGATGTGTCTTGCCAAGATTGTGGGGAGAGGTTGTAACCAAGCCAGCTGCATACTAAATTCCACACATTCCTTGTGAAACTGCATTCTTTGGCCAAGTGATTTGCATCTTCGAAAGCGTTTGTACACAGGCTGCATATCCAGTTACATGGCCAGTGACGCCTCAGCAGATTTTCTGCCGTTAGGGTTCTCTGAATTACTAAATTACTTAATATTAATAATTTCAGTCTTTCTGTTGTATTCCCTCCCTTTCATATCATGTCACTTTGGGTTTGTCCTAAGTCAAGGCTTTTTAAGTTTGACCAAGTCTATAGAATGACCGTTGTTTCATAGTAGCACCAGACATATAGGCTATACTGATATACTGAATAAGACCTCATGGTTTCCCCTCTTTTCTATTGCCCGACTTAAATTGCTTGTGAAAAGAAGATTAGTTGACCTTCCAAATGCAAAAAGAAGATTTTACTTCTACATTACAAATGAAAATGTTTCTAAGCAAACACCCAGAAATATCTTAGCAGGCATTTTGATCTGGGACTTCTTGAGACTTCAGATTCAATTACACCTATGGTCATGTAAATTGTCTGGTTGACCTTTGCCATCACCCAATCCAAATAAAATTTCTAAACTTTATACCTGTTGATTGTACTGACTGAAGGCAACTAACTGTTCTTGGAAATCTTGTGACACATTCTGATCTTGAATATTAACAAACAGCTACACAAACACTACCTTTTATCTCATCAGATAATGATCGAAATTTCCATAGGAATTATCTGAGCTTGGAAGATCCATGTTTTGGATTTTTTTTCTTTGATTCTGTTCAGGCTAGGACAGGAAGAAGTTTGCACTTGTTTTATGTTTCAGTTTTTCAGTACAACTAGAATACTACAAATATTGGGCAGTAGGTCAATCATGTCATTCCTAACTTTCCTATTGTTTCCCTAATCTGACGATTTAATATCAACATATGTTCTGATCTACAAGGTTTTTTTTTTTACAGAAGCTAGGAGGGTAACAATGGATTATGATCAAGCAGATGGGCTTTATGTATGTGCACTCTATACAAATGACCTTTTTTTGCACTAAAATTGTAGCTTTTTAATATATATATTTCTTTGTGATCTATAGGATTTTCCTGCCGATGATCCGGTTTTGACCCTAAATATCAACCGATTTCTATATGATAATCCTGAAGATAGATGCCAGTACTTTATTGATCAGATTGAAAGTGCCCGCAATCTAATACGGGCCAAATGTATCAAAGTTGTGAAGGGTACTGGGAAGCACCAAACTCTGTATCTCACTCCTGAGGATCTTTTTGTGTTCACAGTAGCTTTTACAGATGAAATATCCACGGTCACTGCTATTATTGAAGCAAAAAATATGTGGGTCCGCGGTTTCAGGACATCTGAGGGAGTGATTTATGAGTTCAAGGATGAGCCTCCTAAACTTGAGGAACTTGAGGAGATAATAGGCCACACAAATCAGAAGTATCAGAAGTTCAAAGGGAAGATTAAAAGGATAGCAGGAAAGCAAAAGAAGTCGCCCCATAAGTTTATTAAGGGTTCTATCTTGTTAGATCATGGGAGCAATTATCGTGCTCTGATTGGTGGAGGACAAAGTCTATACCGTCTTGCCATGGGCTTTCCTATACTAAAGGCGATGATAAATGATCTTGCACATTTTGATAAGAATCATCAGTCACCAACAGCAAAATGGTCTATGGCTGTACTGATTATTCATTCACCAGAGTGCCTTAAGAATAGATACATCTCTTCTCTTATGGTAGATGCTTTGGAGAACAGATACTTTCACAAGCTCCGGCGACTTAAGTCTCGAGGAAAGCATTACGCATTAAATTGGGACAAGTATTCTGGTTACATTCTGAAATCTCTGGATGTCCCATTGTTCATTTGGAATGCTAATGAGAGGTGTTATCGGCACAATGAATCATTCTTCTTGAAGGAAGATGCCCACATCAACCTGGAAACTACTATGGAGGATATCTTGTTTATCAAATGTGATTCTTATCCTGAGAGCAGCTTCAGGGGGGTTAAGGAAAGAATCATTAACTTGCCAGCAAATCTGCAATCATCCATTGGTATAGTACTTGTGAATGGTGTTACCTATGTCTTACAGCGAGGAACAGAATTGCCATGCATTGCAGAGCTGGTCCTGAGGACTTTTACTTCCTCACCTTCAATCCAAGTAATAGAAGGAGATCTTCCAGTATTTTCTGATTCTCATATTGTTGGATGTCACGTTCGTATGAACCTAGAGCCGAGTCAGGGAAGCAAGAATATAAAAGTCATGGTTTGTGCAAATGCTCTTCGGTTATATGCTGAGGTCTATCAGATTGGAAATGAAAGCACGACCAAACAGCGTGAAGGTCAACACGCATTTAAATTAGATGACGAGGTAATGTCATGAAATATTTATTGTATTAATGGAATTCAATTTTCTGTTTGACATTTGTTTTTCTTTCCAGCTTTTCAGGAATCACAGCGAAAGGTGCACAAAATATAGTGATACATTTCAGAAACTCAAGGAATTGAAGGTTGAAATGGCAGCAAAGGAGTACTCAAATTTAAGCGACATAGATCTTATATGTGGTACTACTCAGAAGCCGTTAACACTAAAGAGTAAGTATTAATAAAGTTCACTACATTTTGCCTTGCTATAGCGTTAATACTAGAGAGCAAGTATAAACTTCACTTCTGTTTGCCTTGCCATAGCATCGTTGATTATTTTATAAACTGACACAATCATGTTTATAATCTATGCTAGATTTTGGAATGTGAAGGAGGCATAGCCAGCAACTACATGTCTTTTGCTCAAGGTGGATATTGTTAAAGCATTTGACACAAGTGTGTTGGCCCTTTCTTCTGGAGTCTGGACACTGTCTCCCGTCTTAGGTTCAGCTGCCGGTAGCAAGATTGGATCTCTATTATTCTTCGTTCTTCTTGGGTGCTGCTGATTGCTGAATAGTGTGCCTAGATGCTGATTCTTTCATCAACATGACCTTCGCCAAGGAGACCCCCTCTCTCTCTCTCTCTCTCCGATGCTTTTTATCCTAGTCATGGACATGGTTAATGCAATGATTAGGAAATTCTCAGATCTTGGGCTTTTTTGTCTCACTCTACAACCCGGCGATCGAATTCTGAGCTCCTCTTTAGGAGGATGACTATGTGATGTTCCTATCCTCTGCTGTTGGAGATCTGTAAGTTGCCAAGGGTATTATTTCTGTCTTTGGCATGGTGTCAGGTCTGACTCTGTACACAAACTTCAGTAAGTGTTTCATCACGCCGATTCGTTGCTCAGAGGATGATCTCAATCTGATTTAGCTGCTTTTCCCGTGCGTCTTCTCTGACTTCTCGTGCAAATATCAGAGAATCCACCTTCTGGTGATGAGCATCACTAAGGCCTCCTTTCATGCGTGTCTCGGTAATGGGAATCCTATCCTCTTCTGGTCAGACAAATGGGTTTGATGGGCAACCTATTGCTGCTTTGGCCTGGAGCTTGTGAATGTGGTGCCGAGGAGCTTGTGAATCAATCCTGGATCAGAGATCTTCCTTGTGCCTTAACTGTCTGAGTACTATCTATCACAATTCCTGAAGGGTTGAGATATTTGTCCAAAGTATCACCCTAATCTCTAACCTGGAAGATCAAGTCATCTGGTGCTGCACCAGCGACTCCTCTTACCCTGCACCAAGCAGATTTGGCACGACCTGGCCAAGTTCAAGTTGTTTATATGGCTGGCTGTTCAGAAACATTGCTGGACAGTGGATCGCATGATCAGGCATGGCATGGACAGTCATACATGTTGCCCCTTGTATGTGCAAGAGTTGGAGATGGTCAATCATATCCTTCTCACCTGCGTGTTTGCCCTGCAGGTGTGGTGCGAAATCCTCTCCTTGGCCGGCTTTCCCCTGCCCACCCCTGGCTGGGACTGTGTCATCCAGAAGTGGTGGCTGTTTGCCAGAAGATGCAACGGCGTGGATTTGATTCACTAGTGCTCCTGGTTTTTTGGTAACTGTGGAGGGAGCGAAATCGTCGTGTTTCCGATAGGTCACTATCCTAAATATCTGAAGTTGTAGCTCTGATTCACAAGGAGGGTCGTCTATGGTGCGTTTCTGTTGCTGCGCCACTAGGAGCACTTCTGGGTATATTTTTTTTTCAGTTCCTCTCTTGTTGCTGGGAGATTTTCTAAGTTTAATATTTAGTAGTTAGCCTTCCAATTTTGTTCCTCCTTGCCATTTCTGCTGGATTCTTCTGGCCGGGTGCGGTGTGTAACTAAATGCTTCATCTTATAATATATTGATACGCAAATCTTTTGCATTTTTACGAAAAAAAATACAGCTCTAGCTAGCTGCTAGTTAACTGAAATCATCTGGCACTTTTTATTCAACATTGTCATGTGTGCTATGAGTCTTTTGTTTGATATGGCAATATATGTTACTTATCCTTAATCTTTTTTGTTCCATAATACGCTAAATGACACCCAATTTTTCTGATGTTTTCAATTCTGCAACATACAGGAACCTAATTGCTGGCCATATAGTGTATAGAAGCTTGGAGCTATGGACTCATTTGGATACTGGTGCACTCAGTTGCTGGTTTGATGCACTCAGCAATCAACATTGTTGTTACTGATGATTGAATAAATGGGTTAGTCGAAATAGTTAAAATCGGATGTTCATAATTCTTGCTTGGTTGAGACTGTGAGGAAGAGGTCTGGACGGTGATCAAAGCCATCCCCAATGACAGCATCGGAGCCTGATGGTTACACTGGACTATTCTACAATCATGTTGGGGTGGTTTTGGCAGCCCTTGGAAAATTTTACACAGGGAACACTCAAAACTTTGATCAGCTAAACAATGCTGTTATAACCATCCTGCTTAAGATTGAATCACCAATGATGTTGAAGGATTACCGGCCAATAATTATGAGTTTCGATGCCAATGATTTTGAGGAATGGGCAGCTACTCGAATTCAGAATGCCTTTCAATGCTACAAGGTAACATTAATTATGAGTTGTTTCCTTCATTTTGGCTACCAAAGGAGTTCTTGGTTGCTAAGAAATTGGCACATCATTTCCTGCTGTTTCGTCACTCAAATGCAGGCAAAGAAAACTCTCAGATGTCTCAAGAGGGTTAAAAGATTGCACATTATTGGGCAGACCAATCCAGTTAACAAGCAGACAGCTCCCACATTGAACTACATACAGTCTTGGAACAAGTTGCAGGCAGAGATAAGAAACCGGCGTGCCTTCATGGTCACCGAAGGGCGCAATAGGAAGACGAAGCAAGAAAATTAAATGAAACTTGAAGCAAAACTCCAAAATTTGCAGGTGAATTTCTCCTAAAGGACCAACATTCCTTGTAATTCTTTCTGCCTACCTGATTATTGTGGGGATTCTTTTAGTCATTACCTACCCTGAATCCTTTAACTGATTAAACTAATCAACTATATTTTTCATTAATAAAATTAAATTTACTAGAAATAGAATACTAATGTTCTTTGACATTGCATTTCCTTTTTGCATTGGCATGTTTAACAGGTCGAATGGAATGGAGGCTTGGATACTATGGAGGAAATACTGGAGGATCCAACAAAGGGAAGAGGCCGCAGTAAAGCGTGAGCGAGCCATGGCATATGCATTCAATCATCAGGTACTAACAATTGATTCAGGTGTTACAACTTCATTCATTGTTCATTCCTTTAAAAGAATCCTACGTATTGCAGCACATTATATCTATGATTTTGATCTTATATATGACAGAGACTCCTAAGCTAATTTTCATCATGTCTTTTCCCCTTAGGAATAGTTTCTTTCCATGCTACTTACTAGTTAATTCAGACTAGCACTATGCTCATTTCTCTATGTATAAACTCAACATAGTAATCGGCATATTCATTCTGCACATTTTCAGTGGAGAGCAAGGTCTGCCACAAGTCTTGGAAACTTCAACTATGAAGTTGGCAAGGGTGGCTGGGGTTGGAGCTGGATGGACGGATGGATAGCGGCACAGCCATGGGAGGACAGGCAAAGGACAGGCAAAGAAGGAAAATGCCAGCACAAACCCGTGAGCTCTGAAGCTGCAAGGCTCAATCAGTTCTAGCAACAACATCAATGATCGAAAAGCCCCTAAGAAGAAGTCATCACCATCTCCTCCTGATCAGAAGAAACCGGTAGCACCATCTCCTCCTGATCAGAAGAAACCAGTAGCACTATCTCCTGATCATAAGAAAACCGTAACATCATCTCCTCCTGATCAAAAGAAACCGGTAGCAAAGGGTGCAGAAGGCAAAGGCAGCTGGTCCTCCAAAGGCAAAGCCCAAGGACATGAATGGGGGCCAAGAGAAGAAGCAACAACAGCTAGAGGTTCCTTCGCTCAGTGCGTAAAACTCGCCGCGAAATGGTTACTGCTCATTGTATGATTCATCTTGTGAAATTCACTTTTGTTTTTTCTCCCCACTCTTTGTTTCTCTCTTCTTTTTGTTTTTTTACAGTGACATGGAACAAACAAGTGACCAATGTAGAATGTATTTGGTTGAGAGGTTGCACACATCTGATGAGAGTGGCTTTGGTTTTTTTAGATAATGAGGAGTGGCTTTGGTTAGGACTAGGATTCGTTGTTGTGCTGTTGTAATATGACTTGTGATGTGCCTGCCTATACGTTTGAATGGAAGGGTTTTGTTGGAACAACATTTAAGTTCCTTCTTTTGTTGATGACTTTACGATGAATGGTAAAATTGGGTGAGCTTTACCTAGGTAGTTAGCCTCATATTGGCCATGTTGGCTTTTTATTATTATTATTTTGATTAAACTTTTCTTTGGATCTATTAATCCCAACATTTTATTCAGTTATAAACATAAGTATGCTGCCATCCCTTCATGTCTTTGCAGCCGCGGCTGCAGGTCCATATATCAAATAAAAAGATGAGTATTAACGACTCCACCATTCTTCCTTGACATTGTTCTTCCACACATTTACAGTATTTTATTATGACAAGAACATAAAATATAATCCTCACTTTAACTGTACTAATACAAGCTAGACCAGGCTACCGTCACAGACACGTCCATATCTTCAAGATTGTGCGACATTTTCTTATAGGTTCCAAACTGTGGTAAGAAATTCAAAACATCGTAATAAACATCGTCGCCTTCTAAGAAGAACCCATCATTGTCGTAATCGCTAACAACACCATCTGGAGAGCAATCGCCATGCCCAATCTGACTACTGGAGTAGCCGTACACGAACAGCTTCAGATGCATCTCTCTGTTGATGCACACTGTGAAAGGCAGTAGCTTGCCTACGCTAACCTTGCCATCGAAAACCAAATACATACCCTTGATCATCGATAATGCGACAACAATGGCAAGCGAATCGTAGTGAGTTCCGAAGAAGCTAATCGAAGAGGGGTCCAGAAAACTGTCCTAGAGCGCAAGGGCCCATCGACTTTTACATGTGCTGCGGAGATTGTCTCCAAAACTGAATTGCGTGTCCATCGTAGTTTGGAAGATACTGTAGATGCTCTGCTTGCAGGTTCTCATTTATTATGGCATTAGTAAGCTGCATTATCATGTTAGATATGATGCTACAATATCTTATATAAAACGTGTAACTCCAATATCAGCATGATTTAGTTCGATTTGGTTGGTGCAGGCAAAATGCCTAATGTTGAAATTCGTAAAGTTGGTTCAAAGGGGCCAGTACAGGAAGTTTATGTGCAAAAGGAACGGTTGCATCTTGGTCCTTCTGAAGGTGCAACTCAATTGGACACTGATTCTTTGAGCAATGCAAGAAGAAGCTTGGACTCGGCATTTAATCTTGATCCTGCCGAAGGGCATATAGGGAGATCAACTGAAGCTGAACCAGACCTCAATCTATATGCTTATGGGGTATGCATTTCTTCAACATCTTGGTCTCTCGTACTTCAGCTTTTCATTTGTTTGCTCAAGGTTTTGCCTGGATTTGTGCTTTATTTTGCATTATTTGGTATGAACTGTGCTGTATGGCTTAATATATTTACAACTTTTAGGTATGGCACATTGAAGTAATGGTGAGCTACCAAACCACCAAGGCATTAATTAAGCCTTGTATACCTAGACAAAACCCTGTTAGTTCTTGCTTAGTAAGTGTAGCTGTGGGCTGTTATTGTTGGAGTGGTGAGGGAAGAGAAGTTGTTTCATGGCTTACGTAGTTACGTTGTGAAGCCTCCAAGTTGCCAAGTTTGCAACTTCCTTTCTTTGTTCTTTTCAAAAAAAAAACTTCCTTTCTTTGTTTGGTTGGATATCTCTTATGACTGGATGACTGCTGAATTTCACGCACTGTCAACTCTTTATTAAGTTTCCTATACTTAGTTTGTAACTTATTGGATAGGCTGTTCTAGATCTCGGAGTCGACTGCCTTGCAAGCCATTAAACAGCTGGAGCTGGAGGACATTGTAACCTTGACTTATAACATCAGTGAAGCTGATGCAGTAATTGCATTGCAATCGAAGCTCAAGAAGAATACCCAGATTCAGGCTGTTGTGAAGTCTCAAGATATACCTGTTTTTTTCACAAAGGTTTGTATAGCACATCGTTACTTTTCATGGCACTGTTAGATGTTGATGTGGCAGAATGTTAATATCGACAAACTGTTTCTACAGACAAACTCCCTGGTGCAAATCAGAAGGGCACTCCGTGCCCTTGTTGATGATCACACCGATGGGTTGATGGATTTTGAAGATAATGAAGAAGTGAGATCTTCGGAAGAAACTGATGCTTTGGAGGTATCATTACCATTTTCCTTTACAGCTATCTCTCGTGCCATTGCTATAGCAGTTTTGACCTATTCTGATCAACACCTTCATGAACATAAACAATCATTTCCTGTTGCCAGGAAGCTAGATTGGCAATCGAGCAAGTAGTGATCCCAAAAGGCGAAAGCGTGCAGCTACTGCCCAGACCACCAAGCATCATTGCTTCTCAGGTGGATCTAGTCGAAAGTTTCAAGCTCAAGTGGGAATCTATAGGCCAGGAGCCAAACGCATGCCTCAGAATTCTTCCGCAATTCGTAGGCGTGGAAGAAGGCATGTCTATCAAGCAAGAAGCTGCAACTGAGCTCACAGATTCAGACAATTCGGATGACATGGACTATAAACAGAACGGTGTCAGCAGGCTGCCTTTCCTCCCTGAGTAGCACTCACTATCTTACCCCCCTGCTGTTCCTAGCTGTATGAATGTCATTCTTTTTCCAGTTTCCACTTCCCTGGGTTGCTATTGATAACATGGTAACAACATCCATCAGAAAGTGGCTGTAATTTACAAAGTTGGATAGATAGTGCAACATTACGCATACAGAAGTACAGAATCGGTTCTGACTCAGAAGTCAGAAATAAAACCTGACGGCCTTCAGATGACTCACAGGATCATTTTGGCAACTTTTGTGAGCTGGGGGTGATAAATACTGTCATTACTTGTTAGGCACATTCCCTCCTGGGATTATTATACAGCTCAAGCTGCGAGTTTGTAAATGTAATTAAAATGTTTGCCGACACATGCTACTGGCCCAATCTTATATCGGTGTGGAATTAAACACATTTGGCTGCTGAGTTTCAGTGTGAAATTAAACACATTTGGCTGCCGGGTTTCTTTATACCATCATGTCTCCCGGATGCATGCATGCAACTAGCTCGGTGTACTACACATTCTTACTATCATCTCCCATTGTGAGTTGTGACCAAAGAATTATGTGGATGGTTTTTCCCCCTCCAGGAGACGTCCTCCTTTTGTGCATGTCGTCCTCCTATAGAATTATAATAGATGAATACTCCCTCCCATCCCAAAATATAGCTATTTGGATGGAGCCATGTTCAAATTCGTAGTTAGAAATAGTTACATTTTAAAACGAAGGAAGTATGCGTTATATTACTATATAAACATGCACATTTAAATCCGACTTACACAAGCATAAACAGAGACAATAAATTTAACTACCAATAATGATTTATAACTTTTTTTCTACTTTTGAATTTAAACTTGCATATGCATGGAAAAAACAAAAAGGATGTCCCCTTGAGAGATAAATAGAAAATAGAGTACTTTCCCATTGTGTGCATTCATCATTCTTCCTTGCGCCGCATGCAGCAAACCGTGGCTGCTCGTCGCCCTCAGAGTCGTCGTCGTCGACGAGCTTAAAGCCTCCAATGGCAGGTGAAGTTCGTGGCCACAGAGCCATGGGGTCCTCCTGGGCCGGCCGCCATTGGAGCAGCCCGGTGGTTGAGCAAAAGAAGAAATATAGCTAGAACACACACGCGATTAATGGCGGCCTCGCGTACGCCCATTGCTTCCGTTTGCGTCGTATACAAATATTGTGACCAGTGGAAAATGACACGGAGATGCATATATGGGTCTCTGAAAATTTCAGCCGGCTACTGCTGCTGCTGCCGCCGTTCAAATCCACAGCGGCCACCTGCGGCGCGTCAGATCTGGGTGTCACTACTGCCGCCGCCGCTGCAAGCCGCTCAAGCTCGCCGGAGATATCCGAGTTGAAGCTCGAGTAGTCACTGAAATCCCGCGAGAGCTCGAGCATCTCCATGGTCGCGGCGTTGGCGGACGACGACTTGGCCACCGCCGCCGGGCAGCCGATGGCCACGGTGCACCGGTAATACGCGCGCGGGCAAGGGTTTCCCTTCGCCATCTTCTGCCCATACTTCCTCCATTGGCACCCATCGCTGATCTGCTCATCACCATATCGACATCTCAACACAAACATCCATGCGAAGAAGAAGAACACTAGCTGCATATGGAACATGATCGAGCACACACACCATGGGTGCATCGGAGCGAGCTCGAACGGAGACGCGGGCCTTGCACACAGGCCTTCCGCATGGAGTGCCCCGTGCGGCGCTGCGGCGCAGGTGGGCGCAGAACATGGGGTGTGCGGAGGACGCGGCAGCGTTCGTGGCCCTCGCCGCCGCCGTCGGCCGGCTACTGCTGCTACTGCTATTGCTGTTGCCGGCCACCTGCTGCTGCTGTTCGCCGGCCATGCTCGCCGGAGAGAGATGGGGAAGGAAGAAGAGAGGGGATGGAGGAAGAGGATGAAGCTGACATGTGGGTCCCACACTGGAGTGTGACGGCGATGGATGAAAAATGTGACGGCGGTGGCATAGATTCAATTTTACAAAGTTGCAGTGGCACCCAGCAGATTTCGCGAATAGTAGTGGCATTTTCCTAATATGACAAAATTGCAGTGGCATGGATCCAATTAACCCAAAAATGTTACTATATATCAAGAAGGGACCATGCATGCATCCATGTCTTAAGTTATTGTGATCACTATGCAACAGAAATGATAATGGCATTAATCGATCGTATCTCAGCATGCATAGCATTGGATTTTGTATTGGATCACAGTTTTGCACTGCCTTGTTAAGGCAGAATTAAAAATGAAAAGTTGAGCCGTTTTTGTGTGTGAGGTCATATGCATGCATCGTCGACATGAATGGCAGAGATCAGTGCGCCACAGAGCTATATCACAGAAAACTCTATTCATTCCTTAAGGGGATATCCCCTCGTTTTTTTATGTCACTTAAAGAGTCATAACAAAAATGAAAAAATTTCACAAACATGCATATTCAAATTCAACTTATACAAGTAGAAACAAAAACAATAAATTTGACTATGAATAGAACGCGCAATTCACAGTCAAATTTATTATTTTTGTTTCGAATCGTATAAGTCGAATTTTAACTTACATGTTTGCGAAAAGATATATCATATATTGATCTATATCTTGACAAATTTTTTAAAATTTTTTGATAATTTTTTAAACGTTATGCACAAAACGAGGGAATGTCTCCTCGAGAGACAAAAATTCACTTCCGGTATATCACCACCACCCATCACTCTCTACACCTGTCGCTAGCTCGATAGTGCTCACGGTAACGGCCGCAAACTGCCTCTCGAATCTCGATCAGCTTAGCTTAGCTATAAATTCAGCACCATGCATGCCATTGCAACCTGCGCCTGAGAACACAGCTAGCTCACTCTCAAGCTAAGCTAAGCTAGGAGATTAGACGAAGAAGAAGACCTCTAGCTTTTTCCATGGCCTACTCCTCATCCAGCACATTGAGGTCGCCGCTGGTGCGCGCCGCCGTCGTGCTGATGCTGCTTCTCGTCGTCATGTCCGCCGCCGTCTCGCGCGGCGAGCCTGATCATGATCATGTGCAGCTCCAGCTGGCCGTAATCACCGGGCGGAGAATGCTCGTCGTCGCCGGGAGCAACACTGCCACCATGATCAGCTCGCAGGCGGCGGCGGCGGAGATCAGCGTGCCACGGACGGCGGCGGCAGCGGCGATGCCGTACTCCGAGTCGAAGAGGTCGAGCCCCGGGGGGCCCGATCCTCAGCACCATTGATTGATCCTCGGGGAATTTTGCATGAGGCTGTCCAACTCCCTACGTGGAATCAACTAGTAACTAATTAATTCACGGTGTTGTTGTGCGCAGCTAATTAAGGTGGTGTTTGGGAGGGGAGAGACTTATTTTAGTCTCTCTCACAAAAACATAAGTCCCTCCCCTAGAGACTTAATTATATATGCTTTTGTGAGACCACCCAAACACCACCTAAGCTAATCGATCGAGCTGTATGGTGTGGTGAGCTATTGTATAAGTTGTAATTGAGCCAAGTTCAGTTCTCATCGAGCTGCGAGCCTACGATGTGGACTATCGGTATGGTTGTAGTAGTAATAAAGTTTGCAAAGATAACCGTGGTTATATTATAACCGAATTATCCTTAGATACCTTTTTTTTAACGAACCAGCACAGGAGTAAAAGTTACATTTACAAGAAATAAAGAACTGTAAAAAATGGCAAAGCCTAAGGAATTAAAAGCGCAAGGTGTTTTGCTCCTGCTGAGACCCAAGTTTTGGCTTTCTCCTTGATTTGGTGCCTTCCACTCGTGCCATAGCCATCTTACCCTCAGCGCTCGTGCAAACTTTTCTAGGTTGAACACCCCTAGCCCTTCATAAACCGTTGGCATACAAGTTCTTGCCCAGTTGGCCTTGCATTTTTCGCTTGTGATGTTATCGGCCCGGCCTGCACAAAGGAACCGTTTCCTCTGTTTGTCAAGCACCTCAAGGGATTCCTTCGTAACTTTTAGAGTTGTCCAGAGTAGACAGGTTGCTGACGTGAGGATTGACTTGACTAGTGTTATCCCCCTCCCCCTCCCTATGTTTCTTCCTCGCCAGCCTACTAGGTGTCTTGCGGATTTGTCAAAAAGTGGCTGGAGGTCTGCCTTGTGTAGCCTTGTCATGGCTAGGGGGAGCCCTAGGTATTTCATTGGGAAGCTTGCTCTGGTCGCCGGCGTGCTTTCCAACAAGTCGTCGAGGTCTATGCCGGCACACCTAATTGGCGTCACTTGAGATTTTTGTATGTTGGTGCATAGCCCTGTTGCTTGTCCGAAGCATTCACAGAGGCCAGCGAATGCATGTACATCGTCCTTCTTTGGGTTGATGAAGACCGTTGCGTCGTTGGTGTACATTGAGATTCAGAGGCATGGTGACCGACCCCGGCCCTAAGCTTGCTGAGCAAATTGAGGTATGTGGCTTCGGACAGAAGGCGTGTAGTGGGCTGATTGCTAGAATAAAGAGGAGCGGGGATAATGGGTCTCCTTGCCGTAGTCCACGCCCATGACATGTTTTACTTCCTGGGACCCCATTGAGGAGTATCTTGGAGCAAGAGGTTGAGAGGAGGGCTGCGACCCAATCCCTCCATTTCTGCGGGAAGCCCCACTGTTGTAGAAGAGCCAACAGATAAGCCTAACACACAGAGTCGAATGCCTTGGAAATGTCTAGCTTGAAGAATAGCATTGCTCTTGTTGCGATGGCATCTTCTCACCATGTTCCGTACATAATGGAAGTTATCGTGGATGCTCCTGCCACGGTTGAAAGCGCTTTGGTTGACCGAGATTAGGGATTGCATGACCAGGTGAAGTCGCAGGGCTAGCACCTTGAAGAGAATTTTCACAATGCTGTGTATGAGGCTTTATTGGCCTATTGTCGGTGATACTCTCCACGCCTTCCTTTTTTGGTAATAGAACAATATTAGCCGGAGTTGAGAAGGTTTAGATCATTGCATCTCTGATCGCGGATGTAGTTGAAGCTTTACTAAACCCCAGCAGGTTTTGAAGAAATTGACCGTGAAGCCGTCGGGTCCAGGAGCTTTGTCTACTGCATTGCATTTATGGCTTTCCAAATCTCCTCTTAAGTGAATGGTTCGGATTGGACAGCAAGGTCTATCGAGGGCTGAATCTCCTGGGCTTCCCAATTCAACTCCGTTGTCTTGGACTAGGTCTTCCAATTATCCCCTAGAAGTGATCAAAAATCATTTCGCTTTTTTTCCTCGTGCGTCACCGCCCATCCGCCTTGTGTGAAAACGATGGATGTGGTTCTTTCATCTCCTCGCGTTAACCTTTAAGTGAAAAAACCTGGTATTCGTGCCCTCTTCTTTGATGTTGGTGATTCTTGAGGCATGTCTTTTCCTTGCTCTTTCGATTACTGCCAGCCCTAGCAACCTGCGCTTTAGGGCGGTTCTTAGGCTCAGCTCGGCGGAGGGAAGTTGCCTTTGCTTTTCCGCCGTCTCTAGACGTTGGATGACGTCTAAGGCCATGTGCTATTTGCACTGGTGTTTTTTGTTCCAACTGCAGCTAAATGGCATACGGAAATTCAGGTGCCCGTGAAGAACCAAATGAAAAAAAAGAGGTAGCCATGACAAGTTGTTAGCATGCCATTTTAAAGGGAATACTAGCCATGACAAGTTGTTAGCATGCCATTTTAAAGGGAATACCGCAAGGATCACATAGAAGTGCTCACCATGTCAATCGGATCTAAATTCAAATTTCTACAAAATTTTTAAGTTTATGGAGATTATTTTATAAAGGAAAAAAATACTTTATTACCTGAGCGGACAGAGAGAAGTACCGCCCGAGTAAATTATTTGACCACACATGTTGTGCCATTTTTACTATGTTTGCATTGGCACCCAGTTAATGTAGGCGGCCTTCACGACAATCTGCCCATATTAACTATTTACATGGGATAAAGAAAATGTTCACTTTTTATCTTCCATGTCGTCGTATTTCAAAATCACCCATAAATCAAAATGTCGGATATAACGCATCCATAACCTTGTAAAATCATGTCACATTAGGTCTCAGTGTTGAGTATAGTTTTGGATGACGTGACATAAAAAAATAAAACTCACATAGAATCTACTCCTCGGGCTCTTGATCAGAGAGCCTTAGAAATTTGTGGTGGTCCAGCGAACCCGTCGTCGTGGGTGTCAGCCTCCGCCTCCTCCTCGCCGAGCGTCGCTGCCTGCCGCTATGTAGCTCGGACGCGAACACCGACCGATGACGCTGATGATGGTCCTTGTGGAAGGCATGAGCTTGAGGAGGAAGCGTTGTTGGTCCTCCTCCTCTTCCGTTCCTGCAGCCCGATGCCCAAGTAAAGGTATAAGTTCACCTGCCGTCACTCAACTTTACACTGAGTTTGTTTGACATCCATTATCCTTAATACCAGAAATCTTCACCCCTAAACTATACAAAACCGTCTAATTTGGATCCTATAGCAGTATATACATCTGATTTTGTTGACGTAACAATTTGACCCGATCCACTCGTGCTGACTAGACACTGATGTGGCAAAAAACGAAAGTGGGCCCCACATGTTATCCTTAGTCTCCACCTTATCTCTTCCTCGGTTCCACTGCTCTCTCTCCCTCGGATTGGGATTGGGTGACATAAGGTAGGCATGTCACAATGTGACATAGCGTGAATCTCGGCCCTCCAAAACAAATCCAACGGCTGAGATCCGTCCACGTCATCACGAGTTAAAATTTTACTCGCAGATTTATTCAGGAGTAAAAATTTTACTAGGAGTAAATTTTCAGGTATTGGGAGTAAAATTTTAACTCGTGATTACGTGGACGAATCTCAGCCATTGGATTTGTTTTCTAGGGCTGAGATTCACCATATGTCATCTTTGTGACGTGCCTAACCTATATCACCCAATCCCAATCGGGCGGGCCGTTGCAGCTGGGGGCGGCTCCGCCCCACCAGGAGGCTACCCGACACGGCTCCGCCGGGGCTCCGCCCGCCCGCCCGCCGAGCCGTGTGGGCCGCGGAGGAGGCCCACGAGCCACTCACTCCCTCCACCTTCGCCAAGCTCGTGCGACGAGTGGTGGTGGAGGCACGTCGGCTCCGAGCCGAGCCGAGTCTCAGAAACAGGCCTTTCTGAGATGTAGCCCAATGAGAAAGAGTTCAGCTTGTACGGGCTTGGGCTGGGCTGGGCTGGGCTGGGCCCACTAAAAGCCTCTGCTTTCCCGTCCGTGAAAGGAAGGAAAACCCTAGCCGCCTCGCAATGCATCTCAGAGTCAGAGTCCGTGTTGGAAGCGATTTGCTCCTGTACTGTACATACACACACTCGATGCTGCTATGCTTCTTCCCAATCGCAATCCCAATCCGTAGAGCAGCCGGGGCCAACAAGCTACGGAGGAAAGGTTAGGCATTCAAATTATTTTTGGTCCCGTCCCGCTTCGCGATTCTTGTTGATTTGTGGCTGAAATCCCCTCAAGAATCAATGTCGGGAGTAGGTTTTAGTAAAATTGACGGGAATTCGCAGCAGGAGGAGGAGGAGGAGGAGAAAGAGGCTGACGATTTGGACCGGGATTTGGGGATGATGAGGGAGGAATTGGAGCGTGAGGTGCTCAACACTTGGCTCTGGGGCAAGGACATGGACTCTATTCTGAATGAAGAATCTGAATGGCAAGGGACACTTCCAGGCTGGGCCTGCCCTCGAGAAGATTATTACCAGTCCGAAAGTGAATTCTCGGTTGATCCAGATGAATGCGATTCTTTCGACGGATACTGGTATGAATTCCGCTACGAGGATGGAAATCCCTACTACGCTGCTGAGAGGGAGGAGAGATGGGAGAATCAGGTTATGGAGCAAATGAAGTTCACAATATCAATTGCAAAGCAACGACAAAATGATTTCTTTTGTCCTATTTTTGAGGGGTCTCTACATGTTGAAGGGCCATGTCATTTGGATCCAGATATCCTGTCGACGGAGCATCTATGTAAGTCTTAACATGCTACATCTTCTAGTAAATAATTATTTATTAATCTTATATAAGCAAGGTATTGTATAAATCACAAATGATCATATATAGTTTTTTTTTCCTTCAATTTTTAGATCCTATTTAGGAGAGCTTCATATCCAGTTCTCTCAAATAATCTAGATGCTTGCTGGAGATTCTAAGACTTAGTAGTAGCTATGAGTTCTATAAATGAACTAGTAGCTACCAAAAGCTAGGCAACCCCTGTTTGTCCATATTCTTACCTAGCTACCCACGATCTCTCAATCTCACCAAACATGGCCTTTGTCCATTTAGTTATTATTATTTCTAGTGAACAACATAATTTTTACGTTTGAACTATATCTTTACATATAACATGTGGAAGCATAGTTTACAAATATTGATTACAGATTTTGTATAATGTTTAGAATGCAGGATACAAGTTAAGACTCACGGTGTTTGTGTCTGTAATACTTGTTTATTGAAATCCTATTGCAGTGCCCCAGCTGCCAAAGTGGAAAAATCGTTGGGTAAATGGATACAACCACAGGAATGAACCTTGTCGGCGTGCAATCCAGGTGTATGATTTGAATGTATCGTCCCCCCATGATGAACCAATGGAGATCTACGGTATATTTGCATTTAGAGATGTATGAAACAACCAACAACGTAATCATGTCTTTCAATACTCGAGGGACAAACCATACAAGCTTCGGCCGGTGAGAGATTTTATGACTAAATTTGTTTTGTTTATACTTTTTGTCTTAAAAGGGTCCCCTCCTTTTCTGTAGTTGTGCTCTTTAAACTTTGACATATAAATCTATCTCCTTTTAGAAATAACTGACATTGGGAATTATTCATTTTTTAACTTTGTCCACTTGTCGCAAAAAGAAAAAAAAAAGTACACCATATTTTCGTAGTGTATGGCATCTTAAATATATACAAACGTGAAGCTCTCATTCATCAAACTCTAATCATTTAAGAGTAATTTGCGGTCAGAGTCAAAATAGTAATAGACACCAACAGTTATATTCATAAATGGAGGGATTAGTGGTTAAAACACCAATATATTATCTCTGGGACAAGTGTTTTATGTACCAGATGATTAGGCACTAGAATTAATACTTCATTTTATTCTTGTAACATTTGATGCACGTATGTCTAATAACTTTGATGTTTCTTTCACAAATTACTGCACAGGGCTCTAATAAGATACGGCCTCTAATTTGGCCACCTAGAGGCATATATGCAGTTGGGCCTATGTTGATCGAATACTACCTTGTCATCAAGGGTCAAGAAAGGAAAGACGATAAAGTGTTGATAGACGGGCATTCTATGTATGCCCCATCGTTCTATTCAGAACTTCATAGATACCGTTGGCACATCGACACCGGTCATTGTGGCACTGTTGCTCTGGAGATGGTTGCTCTTGATAAGGCAGTACTGGGCACATTGGAGCTTGAGGTACTTGATCTTGGAGAGAACTGTTTCGATTCACTTACAGTTGTTGCAGGTTACTGCGTACAGTGGGGACAATTCATGATATTTGACGGCAAGTTGAGCGTTGGCAAGTTGCCCCCGGTCACATTATGCGTGGACGGTGATGGAATTCTGTTGCTTCGCTTCTTCACGTATAACAGCCCTTCAAATGATAAGAGCTTTAGTCATGGTGGTGGTGTTAATGATCTCCTTGAGCATGTCATCACTGAGGATGTGTTGTTTGGGAGTATGTCGTTTGTACCACAGAAAGAGGGGAGTTCTACTGCAAGTGGAGGCTGTTCTAGTTGTATGGACGGTCTTGAGATTTCGGCCACTGCCAAGTGGTCGCCATTATTTGAACAATCAGATTAGCTATGCTTCGTATTATACACAAATGGTTTGATCATCTCTGTATTTAGTAATGAAGGCCTAAAAGGACAAGAATGACCAAGTTTGTAACAGGCGATAATAGTGTATCTCTCCGCAATATGTATATTAATATGGTGTTTTCTTTGTTTTCTTTGAATAAGATGAATGGTCAGACATATTTTAAAAAGTTAACGGCGTCAAATATTTAGAAACGGAGAGAGTATACAATAACATTTTTATCACAAAAGATGTATATTATTAAATTATGAGAAAAATACAAATTACCCCCTTGAACACCCCTAAACTCAAAACCAGACATCTCTCACCTCGAATTTTCAAAACCTGACAAGAAACCCCACCCTAGAATCTCCTGCGCCTGTGGTTATGCCGATCGATGACAAGCTGACGGCCATCCTTAAGAAGTTAGAGATGCTGGATGTCTTGGAGGCAAAGATGGACAACATGCTTCTTCGGCAAGGGACGCTCCGACCTTCGATTGGGCGCTAGGAGGACAGCATGACGTCGTTTGGCGATGGCTTGACTAGCGACTTCATGGCACCGGCAACAAGTTCTACTCAGGTTGTGGAGAACTCAGAGGAGGTGGTGGACACGATGATAACATCTCTGACCACTGCACCTTCAACTCAGCCGTTCCCGCTGGCAGCCTTCGCGATGGAGCAAGAGGTGGCAGTGCAGCAGAAGATGGTGGTGAGTACTCCCTCTGTCCCAAAAAAAGATAAACCCTGGTTTCCGTGCCCAACGTTTGACCGTCCGTCTTATTTAAAAAAAATTATGAAAAAAATTAAAAAGACAAGTCACACAAAAAAATATTAATCATGTTTTATCATCTAATAACAATGAAAATACGGATTATAAAAAAATTTTATATAAGACGGACAGTCAAAGTTAGACACGAAAATCTAGGGTTTATCTTTTTTTTTAAGGGATGGAGTATAATGATGACAAGGCCGGCTGTGGCACCATCGCCTCGGGCGAAGATGGCGGCTGACCTCTGGAAGAAGCAGGAGACAACAAATCTGACGAAGGTCATCGTCACACGGCATCAGCAACCACTACCGTGTCCACGTCACTTCAAGTTGTCCAGGCAGGTGGATTCGTGTTGCCAACGGCCAGGTCCAGGAAGCCCTCAACCTCGACGTTGGACTTGGGCACGTCCAGGAAGCCCACAATAAGCATACCAAACCATTATATATGGTTCTAGCTAATCAAATTATAACCCATAGAAAAATAAGATCATCTTCGGTCATAATTAATTGGAAAAGGCTCACCACCCAATGACATTAATGCAGGAGTTGACATAAAACCATAGCTTTAAACGAGTTCAACATGTTCAAAGGGTTATTTGGGATCTGTGTGACTTAACTTGCAATAATCGGTCTTCAGCTAGTCTTCTGAATCACTTCCGGCACACTCACGAACCTTCGAAACGACGGATAACGACAAGCTAACATGTAAAACGAAGATAAAGACTAATAAAAACCAATTATTGTTTATTTGGTTTGTTTCTGCCTGGCGAAGTCCTCAGGCCTCCCTTATTTTTTCATTTAGAGATGTACGAAACAACCAACAACGTAATCATGTCTTTCAATACTCGAGGGACAAACCATACAAGCTTCGGCCGGTGAGAGATTTTATGACTAAATTTGTTTTGTTTATACTTTTTGTCTTAAAAGGGTCCCCTCCTTTTCTGTAGTTGTGCTCTTTAAACTTTGACATATAAATCTATCTCCTTTTAGAAATAACTGACATTGGGAATTATTCATTTTTTAACTTTGTCCACTTGTCGCAAAAAGAAAAAAAAAAGTACACCATATTTTCGTAGTGTATGGCATCTTAAATATATACAAACGTGAAGCTCTCATTCATCAAACTCTAATCATTTAAGAGTAATTTGCGGTCAGAGTCAAAATAGTAATAGACACCAACAGTTATATTCATAAATGGAGGGATTAGTGGTTAAAACACCAATATATTATCTCTGGGACAAGTGTTTTATGTACCAGATGATTAGGCACTAGAATTAATACTTCATTTTATTCTTGTAACATTTGATGCACGTATGTCTAATAACTTTGATGTTTCTTTCACAAATTACTGCACAGGGCTCTAATAAGATACGGCCTCTAATTTGGCCACCTAGAGGCATATATGCAGTTGGGCCTATGTTGATCGAATACTACCTTGTCATCAAGGGTCAAGAAAGGAAAGACGATAAAGTGTTGATAGACGGGCATTCTATGTATGCCCCATCGTTCTATTCAGAACTTCATAGATACCGTTGGCACATCGACACCGGTCATTGTGGCACTGTTGCTCTGGAGATGGTTGCTCTTGATAAGGCAGTACTGGGCACATTGGAGCTTGAGGTACTTGATCTTGGAGAGAACTGTTTCGATTCACTTACAGTTGTTGCAGGTTACTGCGTACAGTGGGGACAATTCATGATATTTGACGGCAAGTTGAGCGTTGGCAAGTTGCCCCCGGTCACATTATGCGTGGACGGTGATGGAATTCTGTTGCTTCGCTTCTTCACGTATAACAGCCCTTCAAATGATAAGAGCTTTAGTCATGGTGGTGGTGTTAATGATCTCCTTGAGCATGTCATCACTGAGGATGTGTTGTTTGGGAGTATGTCGTTTGTACCACAGAAAGAGGGGAGTTCTACTGCAAGTGGAGGCTGTTCTAGTTGTATGGACGGTCTTGAGATTTCGGCCACTGCCAAGTGGTCGCCATTATTTGAACAATCAGATTAGCTATGCTTCGTATTATACACAAATGGTTTGATCATCTCTGTATTTAGTAATGAAGGCCTAAAAGGACAAGAATGACCAAGTTTGTAACAGGCGATAATAGTGTATCTCTCCGCAATATGTATATTAATGTGGTGTTTTCTTTGTTTTCTTTGAATAAGATGAATGGTCACTGCACCACTGCACCTTCAACTCAGCCGTTCCCGCTGGCAGCCTTCGCGATGGAGCAAGAGGTGGCAGTGCAGCAGAAGATGGTGGTGAGTACTCACTCCGTCCAAAAAAAAAAAAAAAGACAAACCCTGGTTTCCGTGCCCAACGTTTGACCGTCCGTCTTATTTGAAAAAATTATGAAAAAAATTAAAAAGACAAGTCACACAAAAAATATTAATCATATTTTATCATCTAACAACAATAAAAATACGGATTATAAAAAAATTTCATATAAGACGGACAGTCAAAGTTGGACACGAAAATATAGGGTTTGTCTTTTTTTAGAACGGATGGAGTATAATGATGACAAGGCCGGCTGTGGCACCATCGCCTCGGGCGAAGATGACGGCTGACCTCTGGAAGAAGCAGGAGACAACAAATCTGACGAAGGTGATCGTCACACGGCATCAGCAACCACTATCGTGTCCACGTCACTTCAAGTTGTCCAGGCAGGTGTATTCGTGTTGCCAATGGCCAGGTCCAGGAAGCCCTCAACCTCGACGTTGGACTTGGCAACGACGTTGGACTTGGCCACGTCCAGGAAGCCCACAATGAGCATACAGCTGAACCAAACCAAACCAATATATATGGTTCTAGCTAATCAAATTATAACACACAGAAAAATAAAGTCATCTTCGGCCATAATTAATTGGGAAAGGCTCACCACCCAATGACATTCGAAAATAATGCAGGAGTTGACATAAAACCATAGCTTTAAACGGGTTCAACATGCTCAAAGGGTTATTTGGGATCTGTGTGACTTGCCTTGCAATAATCGGTCTTCAGCTAGTCTTCTGAACCACTTCCAGCACACTCACGAACCTTCGAAACGACGGATAACGACAAGCTAACACGCAAAACGAAGAAAAAGACTAATAAAAACCAATTATTGTATATTTGGTTTGTTTCTGCTCGGCGAAGTCCTCAGGCCTCCCTTATTTAAAAAAAAAACATATTATGGGCTGTTCATTTCTCCTAACAATCCTTGTATCCATGAAATGGTCAGAATGACAAAAGTTGCAACGGTTTACAAGCAATAAAAAAAACATATTATGGGCTGTTCATTTCTCCTAACAATCCTTGTATCCATGAAATGGTCAGAATGACAAAAGTTGCAACGGTTTACAAGCAAGTACACCAAATTAAACAATGTAGCTTCACCATAGCCGTATGTTGCTGTCATTGTTTCTGAACTTGTTGTAATGGCCCGTAAGCAGGAGCTTTTTATCTTAAAAAAAGCTCAGCTCGATCGTGTATTGAACTTCATTGTCCAAAGAAAACATTACATGACAATACGGTCGATACATGTATTATTCATCCAATCTTTCTAAAGAATCAAAACAATAATAACCGAGACATTTATAACCTCAAACATTTCTCCAGCAAATAGCACCGTAAATTAAAAAAACGCAACGAAAAGGAATTCAAATTCTTTTTCTCAAATCAGTAATGCGAATTTTTGCGATGATGAGTCATTCGTCGAAGGACTTGACGGGGTTGTTTGGATCCATGTCGCAGAAGAGCGGCAGGTCGGCAGGGAGCGCTTCGAGGCCAAGGCTGGCGTCCTTGAGCGCGAACACCACCTCCTCGAACACCACCCTGTTCCCGCGCGGCGTCAGGTGCAGCCCGTCCCTTCAAATTTCGCGCCAAATTTCATCAGAGCAGGTACAAGACTATAAACCACACATATTGAGAAGATAAAATAGAAGAGAAAAAAAAAGTAAACTATAAATTTATATCCAGTTGTAACACGGACTCCAAAACATAATGTATATATATGATAGTTAGGATCATATATTAATAGTAAAGTATATGAATTGACTGTTAAGTTGACAATACGTGATTGATTTGGGGTTAGTAGTTTGCTATACTACTAAAGTTGCTCTCAGCGGCTCATCACAAGAACAAGGTGATGAGGTGTTTGCTTGATTTGCTTTGATTTGATTACCTCAAGAATGAGCTCTCCCAGCCGGGGAATCGCTGCATCTTGGACCAGATGTCGATGACCCTCAGCCCGCACTCCGCCGCCACCTCGACGCAGGCGCGCGCGTACGCGCCGGCCGACTCGTTCGTCCTCTCCGGCAAGCCGGCGCAATCGCCGCCGTACTGGTACCTGCACGCGCGCGGCGGCGCGCCATTGGTGATCCATTCTTGCATTGTGTTCGACGATCGAGAAAACCAATAAAATTGATGCAAGATGAGAGCGATTGTGTATACCGGACGCGGGCGGCGTCGTGGACGGGCGGCGGGGTGATGAGGATGACGACGACGGAGGGCCAGGCGGCGGCGAGGAGGGCGCAGATGGCGCGGAGGTTGTCCCTGTACTCGTGGAGCGGGACGTGCTGGAGCGCGCTGGCGCGGCCGGGGAGGGAGGCGTCGTTGGCGCCGAAGCAGACGGTGACGGCGGCCGGGCGGCGCCGGCCCCGCCGCGCCGGCGACGACGGCGCGCGCGGCGACCATGGCCGCCCACCGCGTGTTGTAGCCGCTGTACCCGCGCAGCACGACGTCGGCGGAGCGGGAGTAGTGGTTGGCAGGTGCGCCCCCCACCCTCCCTCCCCGAACGCCTCCTCCGTGATCGAGTCCCCGAACAGCACGATCGACGGCCTCATCTCAGTGATCGTTAAGCTCTCCTACCAGACACGATCGATCAGCTCGATCGCGTGCGTATATATAGGTAGCGAATCCATGGCGGCTCACGTTACGTCGACGTACGTCGTCGGTTCCGGAATCTTGGACACATGGGCGCGCGCGGCGGCGGCAGGGCGTGCAGGTGAGGCGGGCATTGTGCCGCGTCGCGCGTCGGGGCGTTGGGTTGGTATGGAGGCGGGCACGCGCGCGGCGCGGGGGGGGGGGTCCAGGTGCAGGGGCTCGGGGGAATCGGGCTCGCGTCACGAGAGAGGCCGCGTTGCGTTGCGTTGTGCGAGCGCGGCCGCAAAAGTGGACCGGCCGGAGACGAGGGCGGAGGGGTCAGCTGTGTACTTTCCCCAGGTTTTCAAACTGTTAAACGGTACGTTTTTTTAAAAAAATTTCTATGTAAAAGTTGCTTTAAAAATTAAATTAATCTATTTTTGAAAAAAATTAATACTTAATTAATCATATGCTAATGGACCGTTCCGTTTTTCGTGTGTGGAAGATGGGTTCCCAACTGGTTGGGTTTGGATTGTGTGTGTGTGTTGTGTGTGTGTGGATGAGGGGCCACGACTCAACTTGGGTTGGTGGGCTTGGCGTTGGCGTGCAGTGGAGTGGAGTGGAGGGCGGGTGCGTCCAGCGGCCGGTTTGTGGGGGTGAACCTGTACGGGACATGAGATTTGGGCAGAAGTGGGCGAGCGCTGTGACCAAGGAGGCCTACGTAGACGAGTGGACTGGTCTGCTCTGGGCCTAACAAAATGGATTTGATGGGTCTTGCTATGCATCGCTTAGTAGCTTCTTTCATTTATCCCAACATTAGTTTTTTTTTAATTACATGGTATAACGAAGATACTCACAACGCACGCGCACCCACCCCTATAAACGCACGCATGCAAACACTACCCCTATGAGCATCTTCAAAGACTGGGCCAGCAAATCCTTGAGATTAACGTAGTCACCACAGGCGCCTCGCTGTCGACGGGTACGGTGCCTACCACTGAAAGCACAACGCCGTTAAATCCTGAAAAATTCGCTCCCCAACCACTAGGCTATAGGCCCTTTCGCCAACATTAGTTTATTTTTAGAGTAATTATTGAATCACAATTTGTGAAAGTACAAAAATACTCCACCCGTCCTAAAATATAAGAGATTTTGATTAGATATGACCCATCCTATTAATCTCTAATCCAATTATAAAGAGTCGGGGGTCAGATTCGTAGTATTGGGATGTAACACATCCGACCAAAATCTTTTATGTTTTTTTTGACAGAGAGAGAATTTATATTGGGATTTGATTAATAGTATTCTAGTTTTTTTATTGGTACGTGTGAAATTGCTGAAAATGAACTTAGGAGTATTTTGAAATGGAGGTAAGATACAATGGGATGGGCTGGCTGATCTGGACAAATGCTGCCTTTGACCATTATCCTGGACGTCACTGTAGTGTAAACATAATCATTTTTTTTTCAAATAAGCTGTAAACATAATCGTACACTTTAAACTGCATATCTATCATGTTTTTGCGACACGAGGACGGATGGCTGATAATTAATACTGGAACGCGAGATATGATTAGACAAAAAATTTACCAAACACAACTGCACCAGTACAGATGCGTATAACCCGATTGTTGATGTGAACCTGGACCTGTGCAGAGTACAACAGCAAACGGCCGACGAGGCCTACGTCGACAGCGGAGCGGTCTGGGCCTAACAAGACGATTCTGCTTTTGGAATGGGTTGGGCTGAGCTGGGCGTGCAACCATTTGACCCCTATCTTGGTTGTGGCGGTTGGTACCGTCAATACTTCATTCTTCGTTTTCCTTAAGCACACTTTCAAACTGCTAAACTATTTTTTTATTATGTAAAAAGAATTATAAGGCAGTTGTTTTAAATAGTTATATTGATTCTTTTTAAAAAGAATTCCGATACTTAAGTCCCCTCTCCTTTACTTCATTCTCTCTCCTCCCTTACCATTTCTTCTTCCCCATTGGCGCCGCTATGAGTTTAAGCGTGCCCTTCTCCTCCTTCCCCACGGGCGGCAGCATCCACAGCCATCGGCAACCCCATTCGGCGGCAGATCCGTCACCGCCCTGTCCTAACTCCCTCTCCTCCGTCCCGTCCTACCACTATCGTTGTAACGGCCACCACCAACCCTCCTCTCCCCCCGCCACCACCACCCCCATCGCCGCTGCAGCGGCCTCTCCCTCCAACCCTCTCTAGATCCGGTGTCTTCCTCATCCCCCCCCTCTCTCTCAGATCCAGTCACACCAGCCTACCTCACCTCTCTCCAGCGGCGGTGCTCAATGGAGGGGACGGATACGGCGGTAGCGGTGCTCGACGACGCGATGGCCGGGCTTCGGTGTGGCTCTTCCACCCCCTCCTCTCTCCCAGATTTGGTGGACAGGCGGTAGCTTGGGGCTCGGACTGTGGATCTGGCGGCTTGGGGTGGTGGGTCGCCAGTGGCTGTGGAGGTGGGTGGTGGATCCAGCGATGGCTCAAGGTGCAGCCAGGGCATCCAGCGGCGGAGCTCGGGCACAACAATGGATTTGCGGAACTTTTTCGCTCGAAAATCATATTTTCCTGGCGGTCGGGCATCGGATTTGCGATTTTTTATCTTGTGATCAAAAATCATTTTTCCTGACAATCAGTGTAACCTAACCGCGGTGAAGTTCCGCCTGTAAAGATGGTTCAGTTTCATTAGCCTTTAGTTGCTAGCGGTAGCGCCGGCCGTCATAGAAAACGCAAGGTAGTCGTCAGGAAAAAACACCTTTTTTTAAGTAGTGTCGGTTTTCTTCGATGTTGCATGCAGTGGTTACTTTAGTGTTGCAATTAGTTTTCTTAATGTTGCATCTGTTTGAAATAATTTTAGTAAGTAATAAATTATTTTTTACTAAATGATAAAACACACCGTTCGACGTTTTTCTTCAAATCAAGCGTACAACCAAATAACCTGCATACTTCTAAATTACGGCATTATAATCTGATATGGTTGATTTAAACATCAAATTAATCAAACGTACGCACTACAATGACAAATCCGACAAACTCATGCAGTATTTTATATGTGTAGTATATATAGACAGATACATACATTTCACTAATCAACATCCTGCCTACCTTTACTGAAAGCAACGCACACTGCTCCAGAGCACCAAAGGTTAGCTAGCTGAATCATAGATGGTCCATGATCTAAACAAAGATCTAAATACTAGCCGTGTGGACTAATCACATGTACTGATTACACATTTATACCCGTAATAATGCATCATGCATGTTAAGCCATGCAAAAGCTGATGGTTACGTGTACGCGATCGATAATTATTGATTTAAGCCTTAACGAGCACCACCTGCAGTGACCCTGAAAACATCCAACTCACCTACATGCTATACACACTGTCAGCACAGCTACCTGCATCCACCGACCGTCTGCACTGATGACTGATACATAGGCTGTGTTTAGATCCAAAGTTTGAATCCAAACTTTAGTCATTTTTCATCACATCAACCTGTCATACACACACAACTTTTCAGTCACATCATCTCTAATTTCAATCAAAATCCAAACTTTGCGCTCAACTAAACACAGCCATATGTTGACTGCCGAATGAAGAAGGAGAAGAAGGCTGTGTTTAGTTAGACCCACAGTTTGGATTTTGGTTGAAATTGGAGATGATGTGATTGAAAAGTTGTGTGTGTATGACAGGTTGATGTGATGGAAAAGTACTGAAGTTTGGATCCAAACTTTGGATCTAAACACAGCCGAAGTTGAATCAAACTTCGTCATCAATCAGCAGCAGCAAACCTCCAACAGAAATGCAGTCACCTACATGCATCCATGATCCATGTAGGAGTAAGCAATTATTGTCTTTTTTTTTAATCCTTTTTCTTTGGTCGTTGTATAACTTTACTTCATTAGCTTGGCCCATCTTGTTTTTGCTGCTACTGTTCTCTCCGGTTTAGAAGGTAAGATGATATTCTGTTTTTTTCATACTGAATTTATCGAAAAATGTAATGACATCTACATGACTTAAATAGTTTTATTAAGTCCATCGTTTCCTTCATACACTTATTAAATAGGGTAATTTGTAACCATACCATTATAATTTTTCAAAGTTTAAGATATGGCATCGGTATCTCAATGACATGTAGGACCCACATGAGTCAATGACATGTGGATCAGGATGGCATATCTTAAATTTTGCAAAATTATAATGGTAATGTTACAATTTTTCCTATTAAATATGGTGTTAAAATATTATTACGTCTGTTCTATAGACTTAATTAAATTTAAATTAAAAAGTTTGACTTATAACAAAACCGAACCAGCTTACATTCTAAAAATGAGAGAGCAACTAGCATCTGCTCTCTGCAAAGCATTCAATCACATGTGTAAACAATGTTGATGTAGATTAGTTCCCTGTTTCTCCCGTTGACAATGGTCTGAAGTACTGATCTGAACATGCTGAAAGAAAAAGAGTTAAAAGAACACATATGTAAAACAGTTAGATGGGTTGTCCTGGCATGATGATGATGATGATGGCTACAATTAATCTCAGCTGTTATGATGCCTATCGAGTCTGCAATTGCAATTCAGGCATCCCTGTGAACTTTCTAAGTGCTGAAACCACTGTGTGCCGGACACCCAGCTAACCATGGTCCTGCAGCCTCAGCTGTAGTCTGTAGATCGACCTCCTTCAGCTACAGGTTTCAGGCTCTCTGCAGGATGGATATCCATCCATCCATGTGATGTAAATGCAATGTACTTTCACCAGAATGATCGGTCTCGGGCGATCTTGCATTGATTGTTTCTTCTTCGTGAATGTCCGGTTCGATTCTTCAGGGTTCGATTACACCCATCAGATTTGAGTTCTTTCTAGATTATTAGAGCTATTTGAAAATAACATTGTTTTCTAGTGTATTTGTTTTATACCTCTGGTCTGATTCGACCATCTGATGCAGAAGAAGTTATGCCGTCTGATCGGAAAATGAACTGTTAACCGTCCAGATTTTCTCAGATGCATCCATAAACTGAACCTCTGGTATAATCGATTGCTTTTTATAGATTTTCTCAAACGGTTAACCGTTCATTTTTGTCCTGTAAGATAGGATCAACCTTAAAGCTAAATAAACCAATTAATTAATCAACGGACGTCGCTTCCAGGTAGGTAACATGTTGCTGCCAGATTCATCTCTGAACTTGACACATTAACTGCCCCAAATTGTGCCGACTGTTGATCGATAGCACTACACGTTCATCATGCGAGTGAGTTGCTCTTTGCTACTGCATTTCTATTTTTCAACCTGTCAATTTCGATCGAAACTGTGAGGCTATTGGACAGTTGGATTACATTTGGATTATCTTATGATCAATGTACACAAAGCTGTACCCTCCCAGGATGCAATGCATTATGCATGCACGTCGTTGCAGCTAACCACATATTGCACTAATATTCTCCATTTAGTACCGTCTCGATCGATGGATCGTCGGTTGCATCCATGCATCATCCATTGGAATTCAATTCTCCAGCTCATGATGTGAACATGTCACCCGGTGGATTAAGCAATGATTCATGGAAGGAGAGAGGAAAGCTCATCAGCTACAGGTTTTAAGGAAAACAAAACATATATAGATCGACGCAACTAGAAAACCAAAGAAAAAAAGAACTACTACCTCTTTTTTTAATATATGGCGCCGTTCACTTTTTAACGAATGTTTGAGCATTCTTCTTATTCAAAACTTTTTTTATAAATATAAAAATATTCAAGTCATGCTTAAAGAACGTTTGATGATAAATCAAGTCAAAATAAAATAAATGATAATCACATATTTTTTTAATAAAATGAATGGTCAAACGTATCTTAAAAAATCAACGGTGTCATATATTGAAAAACGGAGGGAGTATATCATTTTTACAGTAGTATTTATTGGTAGTAGAAACACTACTCCACGAGATGGGTAAAATTAAATTATCTTAGTGGAACAAATTGCAGCTAGCAAACATATTTGAGCCTGTTCACTTTGATGCCAAAAAAAACTTACCAAATTTGGCATAGTTGTCAAAATTTTGGCAACTTGCCAAAATTTTGGCAGGATTTCTTATATAGTTACCAAAATTTGGCAACAAACTAAATGTGGCTATTTTTTTTAGCAACTTTATCAAAATTTGATAAGATTTTTTTTGGCATCAAAGTGAACATGCCCTTTATACCTGAATATTCAGACATCCCATTTCATCAACCAAAAATTGCTGGCAGAGTACCAAAACTCTAGAAAGCAAGCTCTTTGGTTGCTTCAACTCGACCCTAAACCAGGGCGTTAGAAAAGGGAAATTGGGTTGTTAGCAGTAGAGAGTGAGTGAGTGAGTTAGTTACATTGGAAGGTTCGCTTGCAAAACACAGTATCAGATGCCGCAGAAAACGACGGCCATTTTGCACAAATTGCTCTGCATCAAGTCCACGCTGCGAGTCGCTGCACAGTTCGTGGTACTGGAGCGCTTGTCCGTTAGCGAAACGAGACGTTTCTGCAAGTACACTAGTACTACACCACACTCGCCAGCTTCTCTCATCCGATTCCTCGAGGATTTTTTTTGTTTTTTAACATACAATGCTGTTAAATTTTAGATTGGTTTATTTGTTCGGTTTGTATGTCTAATAATAAAAACTGAAGATGTAATTTATTTTTATTATCTAAAAATTTGTTTTATTAAAAATATGTAATTACCATTTATTTGTTGTGATTTTTTTATAACTAAACGTATTTTAAATGTGACATATATTTTTATATATTTGTATAAGATTTTTGTTGATAAAACGTGTATTTAAAAATTAATGATGTCGTATTAGGAAACCAGAAGGAGCAGTACTGAGTTAGCAGACAGATAATTACAGCTGACAGATTAAACAAATACAGTGATCCACTGATTAGATGCTAATTGAGCTTTCCTCCTGGGAATGTGTGACAGCTAGAGGAATAAGGAATCGAAGTTGTCAAAAGATGTGCTTTGACATTGGTCTTGTAGACAGAGGTCTCATGTGGATAATCTTGTAAATTAATTAGTAGTTGTTGAGCTTTGCTCATGTCACATGCATGCGGGAGTTATCTGCATCCATCCATGCAAATGCATGATATATTGTTGCAAGATGTTGATCTGAATGATGGTAACACAATGGCATATTATTTCTCTCCCTGGATTAGCCTGAACTCTGAACAAACAACATGTCACAGCTTAATCCATTCTGTGAGGTTGACACATTATGAGTGACAACACTGTGACAAACTGACAGCAGATGATGGTTGATATTAGATCAAACAGTCTGACTAACTGATGCTTCAGTTAATCAGTTACACTTTTTTTTTTAAAAAAAAGAAACATAATTTTCTCACACTTTGGCTAATAACTGACTGCATGGCCCATCCACTCATCCAATGCCAAGTTAGCTCAAAGAATTGACAAGGCATCCAACCTATCCCCAAATAATAGCCAGTGCATGTCACTGCCTTGCCCAATACTGAACTAATTGGAGTTGTTGTGCCCTACTTTTTTATGTTGAAGTGTAGGCATCAATGGAGATTCAAGTACTACAAATATAACCACCACTTCAAATTCTTCCCTATAAAGTTAAAGCATCCCCTATATCTTTATAGAGTTGGTATACATATATAACTATATAAAACATGCGCATAATTTTGGGATAGTAGATGCAGACTCATGCTGTTGCTGACAATGCTGCTTGACCTGCTACCAGTTTCCCAATCCTGGAAAAGAGGAGGAAGAAAGGTAGGGTGACGTCTAATTGACACAAAGGATCAAGGAAGGTGATGATCAGTGCTTTCTGTTTCATCACAGGCAAATAACTTTTTGGCTACTGATATGAACAATGACTATCTGACAATCATAATGCGTTTGTGGAATCATGCAGCATGTAGATGAGAGCGAGGGTGCTGTTTTGGATGATAGAGTTGGATTACCTAACAAAGTTCTTGATAAATACGAAAAAGCTTTTTCAGCAGTTACAAGCAAGTCAATAACACCATGCATGACAGATTGACAGTTATGAATAGCAACCACTCCTGCAAGTACACAATTCAATGTTCAGGAAGACTAATGCTGGTAGTAGTAAATAAGGAGAAGTGTTTCTTCAGATCCCAAATTAAATCTTTTTCAGTTCTCAAACAGTAATGGCATGAATTTCTCTACTGAGAAGCAAAAGCAGACATCATGTAGACATGTAGTGACATCCAGAATGCATGGATACTTCATCAGAGTCGACAGCCTCAGGTTGCATTAGTACTCCTACTTAATTTACTAATCACTCACTCCCAAGTTCGACAAAAAATGCAAATTGTTCTGCAGGCATTAGTATATTTGTACTTGACAAATAATCAATCCAAAAGGCTATTCCAAGTGTTAGAATAAGTCAGTGGAATACATGATTAGGTGCCTCTTTTCAAACTTTCAATTATGAAATATACTGTCCTAGAGTAGCACCAGCGATGCTGGTCCAACTCAGATGTATTGTACGCACATTCAATCATTCAGTTTTTATTACGCATATAATGAAAAGACGACGAAAATATAAGCCACATTGCCGCGTCCACTAAAGCAGTACTAAATTACACAGGGACTAATCAAACTGTTAGCAATTGATCAGTCAGCAAATTGTCAGAACTCAGAAAACATCTTATGCAAAAAGGAAATTAAAGCACATACATCAAAAACAAATTGAGATGTTGCATCAAAAGTGTGTAGAAACCAAAAGAAAGGCAAAGATTCGATACTGATATGATCAAACACGAGAGTAGGAAACAGGAGGGAAAGAGAGATGAACGAGAAAAGAAATCAAAAGCTGTTCATCCATGCATGCAATTCATGCACAACAACCAGGTGAGTAAGTTGAAGGTGGTCGTAGCAGACTAGCAGTAGTAGACTAATAGTTAAGTTTAAGCTCGAGGTGGGCTAATGTCGAACAGCTACGTGCTAACCTACCATTAGCGAGGTGTATATAAGCTCACCGAGCCCCTGCAGCATCTTGCATTGCCTCATCCATCCATCAAGTTGGTCATCGAGCTCGAGCTGAATCTAAACATTTGCAACAATGGCGGCGCGTGTTGTTGTGGCGTTCGCGGTTGCGTCCGCCATGTTCGTGGCCGTCTCCGGCCAGAAGTTCAACGCCATCTTCAGCTTCGGCGACTCCATGTCCGACACCGGCAACCTCTGCGTGAACGGCCCCCCCGCCGGCCTGACGCTCACCCAGCCTCCCTACGGCGAGACCTTCTTCGGCCGCGCCACCTGCCGCTGCTCCGACGGCCGCCTCGTCGTCGACTTCCTCGGTGCGCTGCCGCCGCCGCCGCCGATGATTCTTGTGGCGCGCGTTTGTTTCTTCTTGTTTTTTCAAATTTTCCCTCCAAAAAAAAGCAGAGCAAACTCTGCTTTGCTCACTGCTGTTTTGGCGTGCGTTTGCAGCGGAGAAGTTCGGGCTGCCGCTGCTGCCGCCGTCGAAGAGGGGCGGCTCCGACTTCCGGCGAGGCGCGAACATGGCGATCATCGGCGCCACCACCATGGACTCCGGCTTCTTCCAGTCGCTCGGCATCGGCGACAAGATCTGGAACAACGGCCCCCTCAACACCCAGATCCAGTGGTTCCAGCAGCTCATGCCCTCCATCTGCGGCTCATGTACTCCCCCCCACCACCACCACCTCGCCGCCGGCGAGCCGCCATTAACTCCGATCATCTCATTCTGATCTGGTGGTGCGTGCAGCTTGCAAGACGTACCTGTCCAAGTCGCTGTTCGTGCTCGGCGAGTTCGGGGGCAACGACTACAACGCGCAGCTGTTCGGCGGGTACACGCCGGAGCAGGCGGCGGGGCAGAGCGGCACCATCGTCGACGGCATCGGGAAGGGGGTGGAGCAGCTGATCGGGCTGGGCGCCATGTACGTCGTCGTCCCCGGCGTGCTCCCCGTCGGCTGCTTCCCCATCTACCTCACGCTGTACGGCACCTCCAACGCCGGCGACTACGACCAGTACGGCTGCCTCACCCGCTTCAACACCCTCTCCTCCCGCCATAACTCCCTCCTCCAGGCCAAGGTCTCCTCCCTCCAGAGCAAGTACCCCTGGGCTCGCATCATGTACGCCGACTTCTACTCCCACGTCTACGACATGGTCAAATCCCCCTCCAACTACGGTAAGAAAAAAAAAATAAATCCTCAACACAAACACTACAAAACGGTAATATCGTTCCAACGGAATAGCCCATATCAGCATGACACCTACGTACCAATCGAAGAAGACTGCATAACGATATACCGTTATAACGGAATAGCTGACATCAGCACGTTGTTAGCATGGTATCGTAGGTACCGGATCTGGTACCTTCGATACCCGACATGATATCCCGTAGGTATCAGATCTGGTGCCTATGTACCATGTTAACGTCATCATGATGTCAGCTAATCTGTTACAACGGTATATCATTTTGTAGTATTTCTGGTATAAATTACGATGTTAGCGTGACATCGTGTTTGGTACCACGGGTACCAGGTCTGCTACCTACGATACTGTGTACTAAATCCATGCTCACGTGGGCTATTCCGTTGGAACGGTATATCATTCGTGGCGGATTTTCTTGAATGGTTTGAAGTTTATGAATGATTAATTCGACGGTTTTTTGTGATGAATTTGCGCAGGGTTTAGCACGAATTTGAGGGCGTGCTGCGGGGCGGGAGGAGGGAAGTACAACTACCAGAACGGCGCGAGGTGCGGCATGTCGGGAGCCTACGCGTGCTCCAACCCGTCGTCGTCGTTGAGCTGGGACGGCATCCATCTCACGGAGGCGGCGTACAAGCAGATCGCCGACGGGTGGGTCAACGGGCCCTACTGCCACCCGCCGATCATGTCCTAGATCATCGCCGCCGCCGGCGTCGGCGGCGGCGACGGCGGCCGGTCGATGGCCGGCTAGCTAGCTGCTGCTGATTTGATATTTGTTTAGCATAAGAAGAGAAGAAAAATGGATAGCAAGAGGAAGAAGAAGACATCTTGCGATCGACTGGGAAATGAATAAGATGGTGATTAGTTGATTTTCGTTGTGGGTGGTTAATTTGTTTTTGTTTTAGGTAATGCACATTTGTGTAGTATGTATGAGATTGGGAGGCAATTTAATTATGTGTTGCAATTAATTAATTAAATCTTAGTAACTTGTTGCATGGTTTGGTTGGAGATGGTCACATACGCACATGCTAGATCCGGATAAATCATAAATGCGAGCAAGATCTTATCTTGGCTCATCAACTTGGTTGCTGCGATCTCAAAAAAAGAAAGAAACAAATTTTAATTCAAGTTAGGAATCCTGGATCGCATGACCACATGCTTGTATGGAACTAGTGAGTGAAAGCTTCACCTCCTTTTCTGGTACAGAAACTATGCTACACATAGTGAGTGACTGCATGTTGCTTTGGAGTTTATTTACAGGGAAAAAAAAACAGTTTCTTTATAAAAGAAGTTTGGCCAAACTTTAAGTCTGAATATGATGCATGCACCCCAGTTTTAGTTACCAAACCAAAATAATGCAGGATCCCTTTTGGTTCTGTCTGTTTTTTATTTTGGTTTCTCCACCTAACTGTCCAAGGCCAACAAACTCTTCTGCAGGAACAAAATTAAGCATCTTTAAGCCTGTACTTACTACTACTGTTACATGCTAAAGAGTAAAGTTTGGCTTAAAATCAGTTTCTTTATGAAGAGTAAAGATATAGATTCCAAATGCGGTGCCTTCTCCCTGATCGATCTACCAGGTTGCATATGATTGAATGATGCAATGCCGTATAGTACACTAGTACTCTGAATCGCCATTGAATAGTGTGTACCCAGATGAGCCACCAATAACCATCCAAAATTCCTCTTTCCTGTACGTCACAACAACGGCAGAAGGAATAACTTCACTTTCACTCTCGACCGAATTTTATTCAGTCCTTGAACTGCAATATGCAATACCAGATATCTCAACCCTTAACTATTAAAATCAGCACAATTTGATTTTCTCGATGGTTTTATAAGGCGATTTGGCTGACGTGACGCCACGTGGCAGTGTTGACCTGGTTTGTGGCGTTGACATCCAGATCAATACCGTCACGTAGGTGCCACGTGAGTGAAACTGCCCTTGAAAACCACCCAGGGAGTTAAATTGTACCGGTTTGAATACTGGGGAATCGAGATATCCGGAATTGTGGTTTAGGAATACGAATTAGATTCAGCTAGGGGTGAAAACGGTAACGGTAATTACCGGCCGACCGGCGTTCGTTTTTGACTTTCTACCGGCCGAGCCATATGGAAATGGTAATCGACCGAAACAAAAATGAAAATGGTAAAAAATATGGAAATGAAAACGGAAATGGTTTTGCTGTTATACCGATCGTTTCCGTATTTACCGTATTCTTGCGGAAATTACCGTTTCTTATAATATGGTAATTACCGTATTCTAAATATGTCGATATTATAGGACATGTCTATACTTGACCCACAGCTTATAGATTGAATGACTCTTCAATAAAATCTCTAACTTTTGTACATGGCTAAAATGAAGTTAATTTATAATTTATATAGTATAAGCTTGAATTTATGTATATATATAACATACTTATGTAAAGTTAAATATATGTTTTTATAGTTTAATGTTTCCGTATTTGTTACCGGTTTCCGATCTGTACCGACATGTTTCCGTCCGTATTGTTCCGTTTCCGATTTTCCGATATTTCCGATATCGTTTTCGTTTCCGACTTTACCGTTTCCGATTTCGTTTCCGAGAAAAATATGGTTACGGAAATGGTTGAGACTGTTTTCCGATCGTTTCTGACCGTTTTCATCTCTAAGCCAAGCGAAGGGAAGGGAAACACACGCACGCGCGCGTGTAGATCTATAGACCGGATGGATGGATGTAAATATATATGCAGTGTGCACATCTCTAGTGTTTGTGTGTGCGGCTAATGTTCGGCTCAAGCTCACGCCTGCAGCTAGCTGCCTGCCTGCCTTTAAATTCTTTCTCCTTTTTTTTTCACTTTTCTTTTTGTGGTTGTGGGGAATTAATACAATCATCCACGGATTAATACTGCCTGTATTCTCCAACACACCTCAACCTCACTTGGACATGTATGCATATCATGATGCCATCCTTTCTGCACCTGCCTTCACCGCCATTAATTATATATATAATTAAGTTTTGCTACCTTTTCATATGTTAATACGCTGGCCGGCCGGATAGCTAGCAAGCGCGTACAAACATATATAAGCCTTGCCTTTTTCATGGAAATTGACCTTTTGATATATTAATTGGTAGCGATCGATCGATCATCCAACATATATATGCAATTTCTCCGAAACCTGATTTCATTTATACTTACGAACGAAATTTTGCCGGATGTGAAAACTAGTTTCGTATAGTATTGGTACTTCTAAATTCAATTAATGTGTAGTATGTTCGTAGCAATAGTATGGCTAATTAAATAGGTAAACTAAATAGAGGAGCAGAGATATGTATATACACAATATCTTTTTAGATTAATTAGCTAAAGGAAAAGGAAGAAATGATGATGGCGCGAGGCTGCAGTGGATTGATGGATGGATGGGGATTCAATTGTTTGGTGAGTAGTGGTCGGGTGGGTCCCAATTTTTGCGTGCCCTCTGTAACGTGGGCCCCACAGTGTTTAGCTCTCAGGCCTGAGGGACGGAGGAGGGATCGATCGAGTAGACAAAGAAAGAAAAGTTAGCTAGGTCAGTCGCTGTTCTCTTACGTCTCCTCATTCCTTCCTCCCTCCCTTCGGCCGCCCTAGCTTCGCCATCCACATTCTTCTTGCTTCTTGCTCCTCTCTCTCTCTCTCTCTCTCTCTAGCTTCCTGCTGCATCTTCCTCATCCATCTCTTTCATCCTCGCAGTCCCAGGCTGCTTAATTGCATATCTAGATATATATTATTCTTGTTAATTTCGATCGATCCATCAGTGTGCAATATATATATAGTTTTACCTCTAATATTTAGCTTATTAATTTCTCCTCATTTTTCTGTCTGTGCTACTGCATACATGCGTTAATTCATGGTCGCCATGGATCGTATGGAGCTCCATTTCTTTACTACTCCACTTGTTTTCTCTACCTACTAGTTTTCTCTTCTTCTTTTCATCAATCAATCGTATCCCGTTCTATCTTCACACATCGATCAACCCCGTTCCCTGTTCTCCGTTCTCTCAGCTGCAGCTAGCTACCTCTGCTCTCCTCCTCTCTTCCGATCTCTCATCAGGATCGGATCGAGGAGGGAGGAGGAAGACCAACGATCGATCGAGCCATCCAGGATTTACTAGTCAATCAACAACTTTATATATATATATATATCATGCAGCTGATGCATGCGCACATCTAGGTATTGTGTAGCTAGGTTTCTGATGCCACTCTTAGTTCATGAGCTTATATATATTTTTTACGTGCTACTTTTTTGCAGATCATATGTGTAGAATTGTAGATCGACGACATACTTTGATTTATTCCCACTTCTTTAATTAATTATATTTGTTGTTTTTTTAGATCCCTCAAACTATTGCTGATGATGTCTCTTGTTGTTGTACATGCTTCTGTAACATTCTTCTTGGGATCTGAACCTGCAGATAACGAGCTAGATAGCTAGCTAGGGATCGAGAAGGAGAGATAATATATACATACTATGCACATTGAGCAACTAATCCAGACAGGGATCGACAAGAGAACAAAAGTTCATTCATGTCTCCTAGCTAGCTACTCTTATCTGCTACCTATCGAGATTGATCTTTGGATTTCTACAAGGATTTTGATCACATCATACACTGATTTTAACCCAACCAACCACGACTGATCAAACCAAGGTATATATACATCTTATCTTCCCCTGATTGATTTCTTGACGTTGTGTTGTTGTGTGTATCTTATTCGATCTAATCCTCCTTGCATTCAATTAGGCATGTATAAACCTAGATATATATGTAGTTATCCTCGTGTTTAATTCCAGATTTTCAGTAGAATCCTATGTGTGATACATGTTCCATTTGACAAAAATATGCAAATATAATAGATCGTTATTTTTTGCCCATTCGACCTTGTGTTTTTTTATCAGAAAAGAAAGAGTGGCTAGATAAACTACTATATATAATATGCACAAATTATATGTACGAAATATGAAAACTAAGATAGTCGCATATGTTCATATCATTTGAATAAATATATATTCCATTCAGATCTGTCATTATTATTATATTCATCATTTTCCAGCTTTGATTGTCTTTTAACTAGAAATTTGTAGTTTTCTACATAAAATTTCTTACAAAAATCTGTATGTGATGATGTCGAGGTGGTGAAATATAACTTTTTAGCAAACAAAGTGATTAACCGCTGTGTATTGCATTTTTAATTCAGATAACTTCAGAGATGCATATATGGCCGGTATGCATTGTTAATTAACTACTAGTAGTTACTTACATACAGTATAATAGCATAAGCTAATTAACTCCAGTCACAGTGTCACACACACACACACACACACACAGACAGATATATTATACATATGTGTACATTTTATATGTCAATTATTTTTCAAAATCGATCCGCTGGTTTGTCTTTCTATATATAGGAAAACGTACTTTTGCATATTTCTACATATTATTATGCAAAAGGCTGATCATGTATGCATATAACACAAATATAGCAATTGACTGCACATCTCTAAACTAGCTAGGATACTAATTAATTACTGTGATAAACATGGACGTGCTAGCACAATCATAAGTTCCCAAGCACGCGCAAAAAATGTACATCGTACTTGTATATATATACATAGGATCAAAGAGAGAAATTAACAAATAAGGTGTTTATATATACACTCATCAATTATATTAATCAGCAGATAGCTAGATTATCTCATGCATGGAATAATCCATTCAAATTAAATTAAGCACCAAAGATAGAGATGGCTGGCTATAGCTGCAACATGATATCATCTGTATAGGTAATCAATAAGACTACAATTAATCGAGCTTAAAAATATGTACACGCAGGCAAGACATACACAGATTGAGATATGCACACATAAAGTACAGTTTGATCTATCTATAAATGCAGTAGTAGTAGCTAGATGGTGTACTGTGGACAAATTAAGGTTGGTAGCTAGCTAGGGATCGACATACAGCATGCTGCATGCATGATGAGGACTTTTTCACTCACTATGGTATGAGCTAGTGAGAGGAGAGAGGCCGGCCGGGGAATTACATTCCACAAAGAGCAATGAGTGAGCATGCACCACATGCAGGCTGCAGGCGGCATGCATATATTCATTCGTTTTGCTAGCTAGTAATGCATTATGCGGGCGTCACTCCAAATCATCATCGATCGTGCTCACTCTCCCTCTCCTGCTTTGCTTGCTAGCGTGGCTCCCCGCGGATCGGCAGGGTCTCCTTCGGTTAGTCGCTGGTATCACAGTTTGCTAGTTCGTGTCTGCTTGTGTTGCTCGAGATCTGGCTTTAGTTTTAGGTGTTCAACTGTTGATGTTGCTGGTTACCTAATTACGGGAGTGGAGCGGAAATAGTTACTGATTAGATTTTAGTACGTAGGTAATCTAATTTGTTCATTTCTATGATCTTAGATGTAATTTTACGGTTCGTTGTCAAATAAACATGAGATAGAGATCACTCATCACTATAAGGTTGTATTTGCTTTAGTGAGATCTGCTTATTGGTATGGCCCATTGCTAGCTCTAATTCATCTATAGCCAATCTAATAGCCAATTCATACAATAGTTGCTTACTATACTATCAATGTCCCACCTACCATACACACATTATGTCCTGGAGTCCGTGCTGTAGCTGGCTACAAATCTGTAGCCCGCTGCTCTTCTCTCTCTTCCTTTATCTCTTTAAAATATGTTTACAGCTAGCTTATAGCTTGCTATTGTACCTGCTCTTAATTCATTCCATCTGTTCTCATTGTTTTCGAGGAAGAATTATGCTGCTATTCTTGAAGAAGGGATTGATCATGTGGATTTGTTAGTTTTTTTTTTCTCTAGTACTTATGTCGTGAGATCCAACTATAAGTCTACAATGTACATGAAAATGCACATGGAGGTTCCGGAATATATTTAATTCGTAGGTTCAATAAACTTTGACTAAAGCGGCCTGCCAGCTGAAACCAGCTCCATGCTGCCTAGTAGATGAGCAGCCATTAACTGTTTTGCTTCGGTTTCAGCCTAAGTGGACTTTTGTTGTCCAAAAGTCCAACCATTCTTAATAAAGAGATGATCATCACCATCTCTGTATTTCAGTTTCCGTTAATGGTGATTTTGGCTAACTGCCATTACAATAGTTGTATTTTTGTGTTCACTGTATTACAGATTGGAGGAAGCAACTGGTCTGGCATTCAGATTTGTGATTGGAAAAAGTAATGACAAGTCTAAGATGGCAGCTTTAGAAAGAGAGGTTCAAGAATACGATGATTTTGTGCTTTTAGATCTGGAGGAGGAGTATAGCAAGCTTCCGTACAAAACGTAAATAGCAGAACTATTATCATATGCTTTTGTTATTTCTTCAGAAAGATGCTGATTTATTCTTATGTTGTAGGTTAGCTTACTTTAAGGCTGCGTATGCATTGTATGACTCTGACTTCTATGTTAAAGCTGATGATGATATCTACTTGAGACCAGGTGCATACCAATGCCCTACATATCCTCTTACAGATTTTGACTTGGATATCATATTTTTTTTAATGGCTGGCACTTTCATTACTGATATCTATTCTGCAGATAGACTTTCATTGCTTTTGGCTAAGGAGCGTTCACATACACAAACATACATTGGATGCATGAAGAAGGGGCCTGTTTTTACTGACCCAAAGCTGAAATGGTCAGTTCTGTTATTTAGTCTTGTATGACATAATGAACCCCTTTTATGCCATATTGTTTTTTTTATTGAGAAAGTTTAACTCTATGAAGAAATGCATACAGCAAATGTAAATTAGATAATAAAGAAATTTTTTCGTCCAGATGCGACCCTCACACCTCCACAAAAAAGTTAATAATTTTATGGTGTCAAAAAATATTTCATCACTGTATAAATATGAACTGAAAATAACTCAGTTTCAGATTCGTAATTACGTGTTTACTTCCTCCGTTTCACAATGTAAGTCATTCTAGCATTTCCTATATTTATATTGATGTTAATGAATCTAGATAGATATAGATGTCTATATTCATTAACATCAATATTAATGCGGAATATGCTAGAATGACTTACATTGTGAAACGGAGGGAGTATGTTATATTGTACAAAACCAGAACTGCTGGTACCTCAATATCCGGATGGTTTCTCATAAAGTTAAGCACAGACCACACTAGATATGGTGTGTAAAGCAAGCACTTGATCTGTAGGGTTGGAAGGCGAAGGAAAGGATTAGCAAGGAACGTGTTTACTTGATTGTTTTTCAGATGTTAATGCGCATGTATCCCAAACTAGATGAATACTCCGTCGCGTTGCTGCGGAAAATTAAGTTGCATAATATGTACAAATAAGATGTAATTTGATTATCAAAACTAAAACAATTTGATACAATTTTGAGCCTAAAAATAATTAAGATTGCATGTTTTTAAGAGAGAAGAAAAAAGAGACAATTTGGATCATAGATCTATCATCCACAGGTTAGAAATAATTGGGGTGATGTGGCTTAATGAGAGAAGAGAGAAATAACATTAACTACACTTAGTGGGGATGAACTATATAAGTATAAAGGATTCCTGAATCCTAACGACTTTTGTCAGGTTCAACATCTTATCAGTATTATTCGAGGATCAAAGAAAATCATATATATCCTTCATCAGTTTTGTATTTTGTCACGCGCTCCACCCTCCAATTCACCAGTGCAGCTGTCATTTTTGAATCTGTGCTTAAAATATTGCTAGCTTAGCTGTGCAAGCACTCTTGTGATCCTACAAGTTGGTGCAAGCACAAAGTGTTCAGTTTGTGAGTCTATTCCCTCCAACGTGATTTTCAGTTTCCTCTTTGCTATTATAGTTTTAAGACAGTTGTTAGCTTAGCTTTTAGGGTAGTACTAAGACAGAATTCTATAACCAAGGCATGTTGCTGCGGCAAATGGTGTGAGGGCATATATGCTGAGTATACCACATGCTGTTTGGACTTCAGACTTTCTATTGTTCCACACAGCAAAAATATTCCATGTACCATTCATCAATGACTGCTTATCATATTGTTTCTGCTCTTTTTCCAAATGCAGGTATGAGCCACAATCCTTTTTGCTCGGATCAGAATACTTCCTTCATGCATATGGGCCTATTTACGCTTTATCAGCCGATGTGGTGGCAAGCTTGGTTGCCTTGAGGAACAACAGGTAATTAACAGTACTCATCCTATCTTATTGTGAAGCAGCATTCTTCAACTTGCCTTCTCAAACCAGTTAGCCTATCAAATAGTATTCAATGTTGGTTTGGGTCTATGGTTTCCCTGCTTTGATGGCCAGTGATGGTGAGGCCACCGCTCACTGTATGACTAACATGAGCAACACTACTGCACTGCAAACCCATATACTTCTGTAAAGAAGTTGTATTGACTGTTACTGCTGTCTTACTGGTTTCATATTAGCCTTGTTCCCACAATTCTGAGCTATTCTTGGTAGTTTTAGCCCTCTTATGTAAAAGAAGTGGTGTTTCTTTTCAGCAAAACTTTCCCTTTTTTGGCTCAACAAATTAAGAGCAAAGGGAAATAGTGTGTGGTTATTGATTAATTGCTCACGATATATTAAACTCAGAAGCCCTGGAGCCTAAAGTAAACATACTACATGGTTACGTCATGGGCTTCAGCAGTAGAAGTTTCGTACATAAGACTGTTGTTGCATTCATGTTTTTCATTTTGCATCACTGTTAAACTTCATCCACGATCGAGTCACGTTATATGTTTGTTTAATGGATTCTCACATATGTTTCTCCAGTTTCCGTATGTTCAGCAATGAGGATGTTACTATTGGATCCTGGATGCTTGCTATGAACGTCAACCATGAGAACACACATGCACTTTGTTCACCTGAGTGCACAGAGTCTTCAATTGCTGTTTGGGATATTCCAAAATGTTCAGGTTATTTACTTTCTTGACTCTTATATTGATGTCATTTGAAGTGGAAGTGCTTGGTGAATTATCTTTTTTCCTTATCTATATATTTGCGTGGCCCTTAAAGTATTATCACATCACACTTTCCTTTTGATCAACTTCAACATCACAAAGGCCGTAGCCCATATAGGTCTGTGAAGCTGAGAATCAATAAAGTTAACATTAACCTGCACAAGTATTGCATAGTACTAAAAAACCAAACTCTTGTTAAGGAAGATGAATAAAAGTGAGGGATGTGCTTGTGCAGAAGCTGGTTCTGAAACTTGCAAAGCATTGTTTTTCTCAAGGACGCTAATGCCTAAGGTCTTTGAGTCTAGCTGACGCTTGCTAACATGTTCCCAAATCTATCATCATCCAGGGCTATGCCACCCGGAGGTAAAGATGCTGGAGCTTCATCGAAGGAAGGAATGTACAGGTGGTCCATCTGCGGTGTCTGAATCTGACGACCGATAAATTATCGTCCCTACACGGACTACAGTCCAGGCAACATGATGACAGAATGGTTGACCACTGACGCCTCGAATGGATTGCCCGAGCATTCACTGACTTCACCAGGCACAATCATTGCCTGGGGCGCGCCGTCCAGGCAGCCAACACCGCCGATTTCAGGCGTCAGATACACGGGATCACGGAGCTCTTGTTCCACATTCTTGTCACATTCTCATTTGCTTATGACTTCAGAACTTGGTAGTATATTCTTGCCAGGAATGCTCATCATGTGCCCTTTGTGAAGCAGTTTTGTTGTATAGTAGTAGAATGCATCACAAATTAACACACAGTTTCTATGCTTCGTACTTTTGAATATATTTTTTTAACCTTAGCTATACGTAACATCCTTCAACCTCTATGGTAGGCTTGGTTCTGTGTTTCAATCCTACGCATGCCATGTTTTTATTTCTTTTTTTTTGTTTACTGCGTTTATGTAAGTATAAATCAGCCGCTCTGATTGATGCTTCATGCTTGTACTTGCTTGTGTGCCCTGTCCTAGTTTGCAAATGTGCATCACTATCATAATCAATAGATGTGTTAGGCAATCAAATACGAAGATTCGTCTCCTCCTTCCAAGGATGGGTCGCCGTTGGATTTAATTCCAACAGCTACGAATAATTCAGGCCATCCCACTTGCGTCACCCACATGCCCTGCATATTACTCCATCTCATGTATTCAAGTCGATTTGATGCAACTAGCTAGATTCAACAGTAGGAGAGCGAGTGCATCACTATGCAAGAGTAGCTTGCTTTCCTTTTGCATTATTGTACTTGGAGCATATGCTGCATATATCTATCTATCCTTGGATAAATTTGCTCAGGTTTTCCTTCCCCAGTAGGAGTGTCCAATTTGTTCATCAACCTAGTGGTTAGTTAGCTAAAAGTTTGCAATGAGAAGAAAACACTGTCACTGTCACTTTAAGGGTCTCTGACTAATAATGACAAGGCCGTCTCAGACAGGATGACCATCAGAGTGAATTTTCTGCAGTTGCTTTTCCTAAAGCACAGACCACATGCCCCTGGCCAGGCAAAAGATCCAAACATAAGCTGCCATGGCAAAAAAGTCTCTTTCTAAAAAGCACAAGGAAAAAAAAAAGAACCGAGTATAATACCATTGATGATCCATTTGATTCTGGAAGAGAAACAATTATCAAATTACAACAGTAACCAACATTTATTCTACAGTTGCCATCGCTTTCTTTGCTTTTTTGGCAACACAAGTAAACCATTTCACCGTCACACCACCACCATATATATGCCACCCAAATAAAAATCAAGAACCCAAACAATTCCCCATTTAATTAATTCCCGCTTAATTAATAAACACGAACCTTAATAATAAAGTAATAAATTAACTAATGGCTCGTTCTTTCCAGGCTTTTTGCCTTAGCTGTGGAGGATGGCCGGGCTACAGTACGGGCCGTTGAGCCAGCCGTCAGTGATCTGCTTGTAAGCTGCCTCGGTGAGGTGGATGCCGTCCCAGCTAAGATGCGACGCCGGGTTGGAGCACGCTGATGCACCTGACATCCCGCACCTCGCGTTGTTGTTGTAGTTGAACTTGCCGCCGCCTGACCCGCAGCATGTCTCGAACACCGTGCTAAATCCTACAAGTCAAAAATATATATATAACTCATCAGTTTAATCGTCTTCAACATCTGATGGTGTCTGAATCTTCTGAAAATGAAGATGGAGATAAAGATTAAGCGTTTAACACAAAACGAGATGGTAATAACGTGTGATTAATTAAGTTTTAATTGTTACAAACTTGAAAAATTGATTAATCTAATATTTTAGAACAACTTTCATATAAAAAATTTTCGTACGAAACATACTGTTTAGCAGTTTGAAAGACGTGACACTTTAATCTAAAATCTTATCCACCCTTTTTAGGACATTCGAACGGGGCCTCTGTATAGTTAGGATGCACACAGCCTGTATAGTTAGGATGCACACAGCCAAAACGACACTGCTCGGGGGTAGTCGTTTGACACTGTCTCACATGCGTGTTTAGTTGGGGCAACATGGGGTGAGTTCCAGTGAGGGAACGGAGGAACGTGCGTGCAGTTGGATTCGTAGGTACAAACATAAGTCCACACACCTAACCGGGCGTATCTGCCATTAATCTGGCATAATTTGGGTTTCTAGCTAGTCGTTGGAGCAAGACGACTACTGTTCCCCCCATATAAAATGTCAATCACGAGCTCGGATTGCCCATGTCGGACACTACTACCCTACTTAAGCAAACTGCTCATTCACTGGCACAAAATGAGGAATCTTGCTACGGCTCACATGGCCCCCTTGTCTCCCTCGTGCACAAATTTAAAAAAAAAAATCCAAATCACGTTGCAACGTACTGGCAATATATACGTAGGCTGGGTTTAGTTCACACTAAAGTTTGGAAGCTTGGTTAAAATTGGTATGATGTGATAGAAAAGTTGTGTGTGTATGAAAGGCCGGTTTGATGTGATGGAAAGTTGGAAGTTTAGAAAAAAAAAACTTTGGAACTAAACAGGGGTGTAGAATTAGGGCCTGTTCACTTTGATGCCATTTTCAACCTTACCAAATTTTGGTAAAATTACAAAAAAAAAATGGCTACATTTAGTTTGCTGCCAAATTTTAGTAACTATATAAGAAATCCTGTTAAAATTTTGGCAGCTATGTTAAAATTTGGTAAGGTTTTTTTTGGCATGAAAGTGAAGAGGCCTTTAGTTATTTTTGTGTGACAGTGTAAGGGAGTGGTGTGCGTACCGTAGTTGCCGGGGTTGCGGACCATGTCGTAGACGCCGGAGTAGAAGTCGGCGTACATGATGCGGGCGGACTTGTACTTGGATTGGAGCGCGGAGATCTTGGTCTTGAGCTGATTGTTGTGGTTGGTGGAGAGGTCGTTGAACTTCTTGAGGCAGCCGAGGCTGTCGTAGTCGGAGCTGGAGGAGGTGCCGTAGATGGTGAGGTAGATGGGGAAGCAGCCGATGGGGAGCACGCCGGGGACGACGACGTCGACGGCGCCCATGGCGATGAGCTTCTCGACGCCGTTGGAGATGGTGTCCACGATCTGCGACGTGTACGTGCTCGCCTGGTCCGCGCTGTACCCTCCGAACAGCATCGCATTGTAGTCGTTGCCGCCGAACTCCCCGAACACGAACAGCGAGTTCGCCAGGTAGCTCTTGCAATCTGAAATTTGTATTCAAATCGAATCGAATTGAATTCTTGTCAGAGATTTTGAATTTGTGTGGTGGGAAGAACAGTGAGTGAGTGATTATTACTCTGGCCGCAGACGGAGGAGGAGATTTGCTGGAACCACTGGATTTGAAAGCTGATGGGGCCGTTGTTCCAGATCTTGTCGGAGAGGCCGAGGGAGCGGAAGAAGTTGGCGTCCATGGCGGTGGCTCCGGTGATCGCCATGTTCGCTCCCTTCTTGAAGTCGGCGCTCGTCGACTTCGACGGCGGCAGGAACGGCAGCCCGAACTTACTCGCTGCAACAACCACCAGCCGCCGGCGGCGGCGCCGTCAGCTCGCCGGAGCAAGCAAACCAAGAAGACGAAGGAATCAAAGAAAGAATCAAAGTTACCGAGGAAGTCGACGACGACGCGGCCGTCGCAGCAGCGGCAGGTAGGGGAGCCGAAGTAGGTCTCGCCGTAGGGAGGCTGGGTGAAGGTGATCTGCGACGGCCTGCCATTGGTGCACAGGTTGCCGGTGTCCGTGATCGAGTCCCCGAAGTTGTACACCGCATTGTACTTCTGCGCCGCCGCCGCCGCCACCACCATCGCCGCGCACACCACCACCACCACCCTCCTCGCCGCCGACGAGCTTTGCCTCCCCATCATTGCAAAGAAATCAAAGCAGAGCACAAGCCAAGAAAAGAAGAGAAGCAGCAGAAGCAGAGGAGAGGAGTGGATGATGCGATGATGCGTAGAAAGGCGTTTTATAGGCGTGAGCGAGCCCGTGAGGAGGCGTGATGCCTGGCGCATATGGGGACAGGTGTAATGTAATGTAATGTAATGCATATCATGTAGTAGTAGCAATGTAATGTACTATCATGTGTGCACTTTACCTTTTTCGTGCCGTCGGTATTCGGCAAGCACTGTTCCTCCCGGATCCGGGTCCTCTACCATGCACCGCCCGATCGGTATCGGACGGTCGAGATCGTCCGATACGTCGGTCGGTTTGCGACGATATGGATCTTTGTTCCGAGCAGGGGTTTATTATCCCAGGAGAAAACCGGTTCTGATTTCGTGAAATCTGGATTTTTCGGACCAGGTCAAAAACATAAATAGCTCGGGTTTTTGTGTGAAGTTTTAAAAAACAAAATAAAAATGGATTATTAATTTTTGACCAGATTTGTCCGGATTTCATCGGTTTTCTTTTGGTTTATCAATGGTTTCTACAAAATCCGAAGATACTGCTCGTGAGCGATTTTTATCTGATATCATGATAGCAAACCACAGTTTCAAGGCATGTATGCATATGGTATGGAGTTGTGGTCAAGATAGACCGTTGGCAGGGTATACCATTTGGTCGGCTTAGGACAGTACAAATGCCGTCTTAAGATGATCTGGACCGTCCATTGTACACCATCGAACGAACTAACCGAGCGCGAGAGACCATTCGTCCTTTCGCGCCCGGTACAGGTGGTTGGTTACTGGAGGGAGGGAGGCAGGAATAAGGGGGGGTTAGCTGATTTTGTGAGCTGTGGAACAATCTCCTTTTTTTTTGTGTTCTTTTTCTTGCTTTGTGATTGGGAAGAGGCGACTTCCATGTGATTTTGTGGGGACTTTCGGGTGGGCATTACATTATGGGTGGTGCGTGTGAGTGGCTTTGCAATCAGCACCAGAGAGAGAGAGAGAGAGAGACTTAAACCGAAGAAAAATGATTGAGAAAGAAGCAATATATTGGTGTTAGCCAGCTAATTACTACTCCCTCCATACTCATAAAAGGAAGTCGTTTAGGACAGCGACACGGTCTCCAAAAGAACAACTTTGACTTCTTATTTCTATAAAAATATTTATTGAAAAGTGATATATGTATATTTTTATGAAAGTATTTTTCAAGACAAATCTATACATATAATTTTTATATTTTCAAACTCAACAACTTAAGAGTTATTCATGATTTATATTCTCAAGGTTTGACTTAAACATTGTTCTAAACGACTTTCTTTACAAGTATGAAGGGAGTACTCCATCCGGAGTACCAATCACTGGCTGCTGATACTGCTGCCGCCACTAACCATGATCAGTCCCGTGCCAAGAAGGATTTGTCTCTCCCTTTGAAATCTCTTGCCACCTTTTTGGTGTTTGATTTGTCTCTGCATGGGTAGGTTGCCTGCATACTTTGCATTCAGGCTTCTGGTAGAGTGTGTTGCCTAGATGGCAAACGTGATGGACCGGCATTCTCCTTGCATCTTAGCTTTCTTTTTTTCTATAAGATAATGAAATAAATCCTTTAGCTAGCCATCTACATATACATTTCTATCTGCAAATAAAAGCAAGAGATAGAAGTAATATGAAATTTCTGATGCAACCCTGTATCAGTTATTGCTTTTTATATCTTTTAATATGCTAACAATTTCTATCTGTAAATTAAAGTGAGAGATATAATTAAAATGGATTTATGATGGAAGAAATATATCTTCTATTTTTTTAATGTATTAACAATTTCTATATGCAAAATTAAAGTGAGAATAGGTCATATTAAGTTTGAATTTCAGATGCAATGCTATATACAACTGTCTATTTATTTATTTTTAATATATCAAATCAGTTGGACCATCTTGGTCCCACTATAGTATCATTAAAAATAGGATAAAAAATAGTGTTAATATATTCTGGCATGAAAAATGCATGTAGGTACAAGTTGCGTGTGTGCTCATCGTTACGTTCATGCATGGTTGACCGGTGTCTTTGCCCTTTATTCCTTGCGTCTCCGGTTCAACGAAACTTGGGCTCCAATAATCTGTCAATCTCCCTGCAATAGATTGCATCTACAACTAGCTAACTGCCTTTCAAGACTAGCAGTCTTCTGCCATGATGGTGGTTGATAGAGAATTGGAAGTATTCAATGAAATTGGTACAATCTGTGTTTGCTTGGATAAAAAAAGAAGAAGAAGAATTGGAAGAACTTGCAGTTAATTTTGTCTGCAGGTTGGTTATTGGTTCCATCTCTTATCTTTATGTTGCCAATTGGAGGATATCTCCTTCACCGTTGTAATTGCAACAATGACATTGTTGTCCAAGAGCTAGAGTGAACAGCTGGCCAATTGTGATAGGTGGTTAGCAACTGAGATCACTAAACAGTGGAAGCCAACACCACACATGCATCTCTCATCTTATTAGAGCAGAATAATCAATCATGGTTAGAAAAGAAAAGAAATGAATTGCCTTAACCATCATCACCAGCAGCAAGCATATACATGTCCATTAACCAAAGAGGGCATATTCTCAGTGTGATTCAGACATGGGCATCAACTAAACAAAGCAAAGCTAAACACTGTGCTTAAACCGCACAAACGAATCAAATGGAAGTATATATATATACAGAGGATATTGATGGGACAACACCCAACTCAAAGAACACCACTTGGGTTGATCAAGCATGGACCAGCAACACCATTATTATGAGGGAAGACTTGTATTTGGAGCTAGCTAAACCTGAGCTAGCAACCAACACTTTAGTCTGAACAGTAACAAGATGTTGGTGGTGACAGTAGCCATCAGCCACAGGCACCCCTGTATATATTGTTATTAGCGAACTATAAAGAATCCCCTTCTCTGAAAATGCACCACCACCACACATGAGACACAGACACAGACATTCATAACGAACTCGCACTTGTGATCACAAATTAAAGCTGCCCTCTCTTTGCCCAAGCACTCACGTCGTTGATCTCATCTTATCCTTAATCAGGTATACTGCTACTGATTGAGTGATTGTTGCCCAAAATTCAGAGCAAAGCTAGAACAACTCTGTTTGAGTGCACAAAAAGAAAAGATAATGATTAACTTATCAGCAGTTTTGATTTGGGTTTTGGACTAAATCATTGACATGGAGAGTGGAGCTGTCGACTGTAAATGTCTGAAAAGACGATGAGCTTTGGCCGCGTGCAAGACGACGAGGCAGATTGGTACTACCTTCAATTTGTTTTTAAATAACTGACAAGAGACATTCACTATCACACTTTAACCATTCGTCCTCTTACAAATAATTTACAAACACTTAAACCACGTCATTAAAGTGTAATTGTAGGTCAAAAGTCAAATACTCCCTTCGTCCTATAATATAAGGATTTTGGGTAGATATGACACATCCTAATTTATCCTGATTCATTGTATAGAATGTGTCGTATCCACCCAAACTTTCTTATATTATGAGACAGATAGAGTAGTAGGGATTAGTTATATAACTTTTGAAAAAAAATCATCTCAAAATTAAAATTTATCGAATGTGACTACAGTACAACCTTAATTAATATAATTATAGTGTAATTAGAAAGTAATTACAATATATTTTAGGTGTAAGACTCATAAAACCACACAACACATGTAGTAGCTCAGTGGATGTAAGGTCGTACGTGGGATCGAGCCCCTGCACGTGAGATTTTTTTCTCCCGCCACCCGTGAATCTTTACTCGTATCCAAACTGCTGAAAAAAAAGGGATAAATTTCTCCTCAGTTTCCTGTCAAATATATAAAACAAAGTTGATTCCTCTGTTTCCGTTTTAAATATATACTATATATATATATATAATGCATGTGGCAAACAAGTTAAAATACCGTTTATTACATATCATAGCACACCATATTCTGTATTAGCGGAACATCTTACATACAATGCACACATATGTTTCGTATTACGGAACATCTAAAAATAATATGTGCTTTTATATTTTAGGAACATAAAGAAATTATGCAATTATTTAAAACGAGTAAGTGAAGCGAGATGAAAGTCCGGCGAGAAGGAAGTCGGAGGTCCAAGCAATCTAGCTGTGCCGACGGCGACGACCACGAAGAGGCGGGGAGGGACCGGACGACGGCGAGGGAGGAAGACAGGGCAGTGCGTGTCGCCGTCGGATCACCCACGCAGCAGACGAGTCCTATCGCGCCAGCGGCTGTGTCTCCAGCAGCTTGTCAGCAGCGCCGCCGCTGCAACGCACACGGCACCTCCTGATCGAGTTCGCCGACGCGCGTTTCTTAAATTTCCCGACAGCGACCGCCCGGCCACTCATCTTGCATCATCAAAACGTGAATGATTGGAGTTGGAGCTTCCGATCGACGAGAGTGATCACTCATCACTCATCACCACCAGTTAGCTACGACGTACTGCAGCTGCAGTCTGCAGCTCCGGCTGCACTGCATCCGAATTATTTTATTATTATTATTATTATTTTTGCTAGAATTACTTATTTTTGAACCATTTTAATTTTTTTATTTTAAAAATAAACTCTTCCAAACGCCACTTATTTAAACCTGATCTTTCGGCTACACGTCCATGTGGCACACATATTACCGAGTCATGTCACGATGGGTTACAGGAGTACTACAGTCCAGTGTTGTTAAACACGGTGTGTCACGGTTACGCGGATGCCAAGTGGGATCGGGCTAGCGGGTGGTTTTAGCCGCTTTTTACGTCACTTCTAGTTTATTTTTTCTTCTAAATTTTGTACTACATGTGGAAAATGAACTAGCAAGTGAGTTTTCATGCCTGGTAGCGGATTTGCCTCACTTACATTCCCTAGTCCACGATCACGAGGGGTTATAAGTAATGCGGTGTTATTTTGGCCACGTGCGACAAAAAGTTCAGCACTGAAAATAAGTTTTCGAGAATATTCAATTTTAAAATTTAGAAATTAAATGGTTTAAAAAAAATCACATGCCGCTGAATCTGAACTTATTTAATTTATTGAGTCAAATTTCACTTTGGACTGCAGATTTTTTTAGTGCCAAAGTTTTACCATGAACCAGGTTAACTCTACTTTTTCAAGTTAGCACCAGGTATGATTACGCTTCTATACAGTTTGGACCGGGTAATCAATACTTTTGGGCACCAGACCCGTTGGCTTGAGCTGGTGAACTTGCAGTTCAGGGCAGAGAGTTAGTCGAGGGAGACTACAGCGGCGCGAAACAGCCGACGGAACGACTCAGTGTCGTGGGGTGGTCTTTGCTCACGCCATCGGTCTCCACCCTCGCAACCGGCGGCTCCGCGGCCGTGTCTCCGGAGCGCATGGGCGCGGTGGCGGCGTGCTCTTTTCCTGGCTCCGAAATTCGGCATGGGGCGCGCGCCTTCAGCTCCGTGTACGTGCTGGCGGAATGAATCAATGTTTGTTTCTGAAATGGTGTGGCAAGTAAGATGGGAGCTGTCCATTTTAGCCATATTTAAAAAGTAAGCAAAGAGGTTCCCAAGTTCCATATTACATGTTAACGTTGATGTGGAAGGTACATGAATTAATGGCACAAATGGGCACTTGTTGGTATTTCTTCCGCAGTGGCTTCTCTTTAGTGGACCTTATCTATACGTACACAGAGCTAATAAATCCTACTCTTAACTTGTGAGGCTTTTGTCTCCATTCTGCCGTGAGCTGAAGGAGCAGTGCGTGCCGCCGTTTGCCGGCACCCGCGGTCGAGCAGGAGAAGGAGCAATGCATTGCCGCCGCCCTGCGCGCCGGAGCCGAAGAAGAGCACGCGCGGCGTTGCGCCATGCCTGCGCCAGAGCCAGAGACGTGCAACCGGCCGCCGCCGCATCGTGCCGCTCCGGCAGGCGCAGGAGCCACCAGTGGTGAGGGTGGAGACGAGGCGGGAGCAAGTCCGGCCTCCGCGCCTCCACGGCACTATCTTCCTCTCCCAATATGCGCTAGTTTCCGTCGATAATTTCTCTTCCCCGAACTGAGTTCACTAGGCTTCAGATCAAGCCAGCGTGGTGGCCCGGAAGTCTAACAACACGTCCAAATTGCAAAAGAAGGTAATCATACCTGGTGTTTAACTGAAAGGTCGATACGACATAGGTTCATGTGAACTTTGGTCAATAAAACAGGTCCAAAGTGAAATCTTACTCTTATTTTTTATTTATTTTTGCTGGGGTTTCTTGCCGTGTTTGATTAGTGGTTGTTGCGGGGTTAGGTTAGGTGCGAGTCGCTGTATTGAATCGTTATATATGCTTGCAGCTATAGCTAAATTATTCTCGCGGCGAAGGCGACGTATTACGTGAGTGCTCTCGATCGATCGATCGATCGGTTGTTGTGGTGTGCATGCGAATTGGAGAGATCAACGCGATCGAGATGCTAATTAAGCTAACCACTCACATCACTAGCAACTGAACACAAGGAAATTAAGCATCAGTAGTAGTGTGGAAGCTTCAGATGCTGTTCTTTTCTTCCATTTCAGGCCGGTCCATCCATCATCATATCTCTGACGACGACAATGATCAAATGGAGATTTCGATTCTTAAATCGGGGACAGGTAATCGACAGTCGAACAGTGTCTCATCTTCCATCGCATTGGTGGATGATAATTAATATATATATTGATAAATCTATCGATTTCAGGTCACAAATTATGAGTCAACCAACTTTGATCATGGTGAGACTACCTCTTGATTTCGCCATCGATCGTATGGGTTTCTATTAAACCACATCGATATGTACAAAAGGATGGGGCCCTGGATATGTATATATTTCTATGGAATTTACTAACTCGCATCTATCAGCAAACTAGGCTATGCTTGCATCACATAAATTCTGAAGCTGTCATGTTCTTGATTAAGTCTGATGACGATGTTCCTTATTCTGATGTGTCATTTGTTTCCCCTCTCATTTGTAGGAACTAGCTAGTCTGCTTTTGGATTATCACTCCAGTTGACTTCTTTTTATGGAAACAATGGTGGTTATATTAAATATAAGAAATCATCACAACCTTGATAGTTCTAGTACATGAGAAATAAGGTACCGATACAGAACAAAGAGGATCTACATACATCTTAAAATGCCACAAGAGATACAAGTACACAAGCACAGCCATAACACTAATCAACTCTGGACCGCACAAAAGTCTTTCTATCGACCACCATCTTTGATCATTTGGCAAATCTCTAAAACGGCATCACCAAACAAATCAGTGACCCACCTAAAACCAACACTGTCGATTGGATAATCTGCAACCTGATCAATGTCTTTCAAGATCTCCATTGAAGAACCCGTGAAAACAATAGCAAAAGTAAAAAGGCAAAAGAATCTAAATAAATTGACCTAACTCCATAAACATCATAATAGACTAAAACTCAATTTTGTTTAGAACAAATCCTAAACATACTTAGGCGTTCGTTACTTGAAGGTTGGGAACCCATCTCCCCGCACGGAAAACGGAGCAGTCCATTAGCACGTGATTAATTAAGTATTAGCTATTTTTTTAAATTAGACTTTTGCCGAGGAATTGAATTGGAGAAAATTGGAGTTTGGAAAATGGAATTTGAATTCAAAATAGGAATTTGGATATTTTTGGAGTCGGGCAAATATTTGGGAGGATTCAAAGGAGGCGATTGAATTTCGGAGACTTGAATTGAAGAGGGAATTTGAGGTGGAGGATTTTGATTTCGATGAGGGAACAACGGGATTTGAATTGAGATCCATGGCATGACTTAGACTCGCACACAAAGAACGAAATTTTCGCAATTAGGATTTTGCCGAATTAGTTTTTAACGCCTCACGAAAAGCGGAGCGTTACACCCCTTCCCCTCCTCGTCAACAGGGACGCTAGAGAAGGGGAAGGACCGAAGGAGGGGGCTAGGATGGCGCCCATACTTCAGTTGATTGAAAGCACCTAATCTACAAATATTCCAAAATAGACGACATTCTAAAACTGATCCCAAACTCCAAACTTGTCATGGTCTCGAGTTCATGACATCTCATATGATGATAAATTTTTTTTTCATTACTCTGAAATTTCTTTCAATTTTGGATGTCTATTTCTAACTGAAAAATGTGCACATGGCATAATTAAAATTTGGCCACCCCAGCCTAGTGGGCTGACATCCAAGTCTACATGGCACATCTTCAGAGCCTTATCTCGAAGAAATTCATAAGTACGAGGGCTGTGAGAGTAACTTGTTTGCAACCAATGCTAAGTAAGCTCCTGCTAATGCTGAACTAACACAAGAACAAGAACATAATAGGAGGCTAGCTAGGCCAACAAACAATTTTGTTTCATTGTGAGTCTACCTAACCTAGATCGCCACCGCCTCCAAAACCATAGGATGATTGGCTTAGCTAGTTAGGCAGGGGATTAATTAATTAATTAATTAATATTTGTTGGACCAACCGAACATGCACTCAAAATTTGTGGAGGAAAAAGAAAACTATTGCCAACATTATGCAAGAAGAGAATTCTCTGGTTGTGCTATCAAACTCGAAGAAGTGGCTGAATATTTTACAACAGATTAAATAGTGGAGGGGCAGAGCATGATAATGGATAATTTAAAAACACAAATTTGGTAGCCACACTTAATACAAGGTGAGCCCGTTCATGACCTACAAAATATTGAAGTGTTTTTTTTCCTTTTGTTTCGTTATATCAACATATATACTCTAGAGCTTCAATTAAATAAAAATCACATGGCAGTCTCATATCAGATAGAACAATTGACCCAGTCTTTTGGGTTGTATGCTTACAACTTTTATGACAGCTTTAGTTAAACCAGCTTGTACAACATGCCCTGTTTGAACTAGGCTAAAGAAACACCACTCATTAGGGATGGTGGTCTAGTTTAGAGGAATGGCAAGTGGTTAGGAAGCATTACCTAATGGTTAATCACTTAAGGTTACTATAGAACCGTTTAATAGTACTATTTAACCTATAATATCATATAAAAAACTGTTCATGATCTCGCTTTAAGCATTTTTTTAAACAATTGCCGTACCTGCTATGTGACAGTTTATTAGGGAAAAGTTCGAATAACATCCCTGACCTATTAGGTCAGTATGAACTACCCCTTAGACCCGAAAACCAGACATTTTTCACCATCAACTATTAATATCGAACGAATTACCCCCCTCACTTAAACCGGAGTGGTTTTGGTCCTACGTGGCACTCCAATCAGCAATTCTTCTTTCTTATGGGCTCCACCTGCCGTGGGTGCGATGTCTGGTTTTCAGCAGTGGGGATTGTCTGCAGTACAGCAGCTGCAGTACTGCAGAGGATCCATGTCCGGTTTTCAGACCTAAGGGGGTAACTCGTACTCACCCAATAATGCAGTGGTGTAATTTGGACTTTTCCCCAGTTTATCATATATTTGTATCGATCTGTTACAGATTTTAAGCATAACAATTCATGATTTTAAACCATTAGGGATCCTCTGCTACTTCTAAAGGTTCAAGACTAATCATCAGGGATAGACCTAGGCCTAGTCCACCTAGGCCTGGGTATCGAAGCTCATTTAGGTGCAGAATAAGTCTATTTTTCCTCCCTCATATCTTTGCCTTGATCGAATCGCACCACTCAACCGTAAAACCATGTATAACACCTCCCGCATCTCTAGAAACCGGTGCAAATAAACTCCTCAAGTGGTTTGGAAGGTGCGTTCGGCTGACGTGGCACATTGATCTTGATTGACTAGCTGAGTCAGCAAGTAGGACCCACATGTCATCCTAAGTCCACCCTTACTAACCATATCCAAGCGGCCAAGCCTCCGCTACCACTCAAGCAAGAGCGACCACTCAACCAAAACATTACGCAAACACATTTTTTTTAAAAAATAAATTCATATATATCTAGAGAGAAAAAACATGACAAGAAATCGATAATAATACAAAAGCTATGCTGGTGTGCAATGTCCGTGTGCATGCGTGCACGCATTGCAACCGGCCCAAATCAAGGCCCATCGATCAGTGAATACTCATGGGCCGGCGGCCCACCACCGCTTCATCTTCTCCTCCGACGACGGGAGCACCCCCGCCGCATCGCCACCGACGAGGAGGAGGCGGCCATTGCCGGCGGAGCCCGCCACCGCCGCGGCGCGCGCGGCGGCGGAGTCCTTCCCGGTGAGCCGCTGCACCACGTCCCTGAAGCTCGCCTCGTCCGCGCTCACCCTCGCCGTCACGATGTGCGTCACCTTCACCTCCTCCCGCCTCCGTCTCGAGTTCATGACATCTCATATGATGATAAATTTTTTTTTCATTACTCTGAAATTTCTTTCAATTTTGGATGTCTATTTCTAACTGAAAAATGTGCACATGGCATAATTAAAATGTGGCCACCCCAGCCTAGTGGGCTGACATCCAAGTCTACATGGCACATCTTCAGAGCCTTATCTCGAAGAAATTCATAAGTACGAGGGCTGTGAGAGTAACTTGTTTGCAACCAATGCTAAGTAAGCTCCTGCTAATGCTGAACTAACACAAGAACAAGAACATAATAGGAGGCTAGCTAGGCCAACAAACAATTTTGTTTCATTGTGAGTCTACCTAACCTAGATCGCCACCGCCTCCAAAACCATAGGATGATTGGCTTAGCTAGTTAGGCAGGGGATTAATTAATTAATTAATTAATATTTGTTGGACCAACCGAACATGCACTCAAAATTTGTGGAGGAAAAAGAAAACTATTGCCAACATTATGCAAGAAGAGAATTCTCTGGTTGTGCTATCAAACTCGAAGAAGTGGCTGAATATTTTACAACAGATTAAATAGTGGAGGGGCAGAGCATGATAATGGATAATTTAAAAACACAAATTTGGTAGCCACACTTAATACAAGGTGAGCCCGTTCATGACCTACAAAATATTGAAGTGTTTTTTTTCCTTTTGTTTCGTTATATCAACATATATACTCTAGAGCTTCAATTAAATAAAAATCACATGGCAGTCTCATATCAGATAGAGCAATTGACCCAGTCTTTTGGGTTGTATGCTTACAACTTTTATGACAGCTTTAGTTAAACCAGCTTGTACAACATGCCCTGTTTGAACTAGGCTAAAGAAACACCACTCATTAGGGATGGTGGTCTAGTTTAGAGGAATGGCAAGTGGTTAGGAAGCATTACCTAATGGTTAATCACTTAAGGTTACTATAGAACCGTTTAATAGTACTATTTAACCTATAATATCATATAAAAAACTGTTCATGATCTCGCTTTAAGCATTTTTTTAAACAATTGCCGTACCTGCTATGTGACAGTTTATTAGGGAAAAGTTCGAATAACATCCCTGACCTATTAGGTCAGTATGAACTACCCCTTAGACCCGAAAACCAGACATTTTTCACCATCAACTATTAATATCGAACGAATTACCCCCCTCACTTAAACCGGAGTGGTTTTGGTCCTACGTGGCACTCCAATCAGCAATTCTTCTTTCTTATGGGCTCCACCTGCCGTGGCCCAAGTACAAAGTAAAAAGTCAATGATAGATGATAATCCAAACTAAAATTTACTTTAGTTTTTTTTTCGAGTAAAAGTTAGCGCATACACACATCACACATTCACATCTACATTACCACATACACCTACATGCATCCTAACACATATGGAACGCTAGGCGATGGGTCGCATGCATTTGCTACTACGCGCGCTACCACTATGCTCGCCCACCAAAACCACTATGCTGAGTTGTCCTTGATGAATTAAGATCAAGTGCTGTTAGTATAGTATAGTGACGGCAAGTTAAGCAATCATATCCATCCATAACCGTCAGATCAAGCTGATGAACGAAAAAGAGATGTGCCATGTTAACCTGGCTGCCAGCACTACAGTAGTGTGCTACAGTACAATTTACAGCGGATCTTGAGGTGGCGACCCACACCCTCAAGTCAGGAATAGCATATTTTTAGATACATTTATTTTGAGGCAAAAAAGATGATTAAAATAAAGTTATTTTGGATGGAGGGAATAGCATATACGCAAATACCTATGCTAAGTTGAAGACTTGAATGCCAAACGAAGAACCTAACTAGTTGAGCCACCTAATTCGCTAGTGATTTTTTCCCTTAAAAAGTGTGTACATCAAATATGTGCTATTGTGCATATTGAAGTTGTAGATAGGGGGCGGACAAAAAGCTCAGGCTCGTGAGCTCCATTTGGTCTCACATGGCTCAGCTCATCTCGTATGCCAAACGACCCAAGCCTAGGACTCCTTCTCAAGCTCCTTTTTCAAACAAGCGAGCCCGAGCTGGCTCACGCCGCTTGTTTGGCTTAGTCTAGCCTAGCTCATTGCTAGTCCATGGTTAGGCCCAGTTAAAGAAAACCCTAAATCCCTAACCCTACCTTCCACTGGCTTGTCCTTGCAAAACACTACGTTTATACCTAGGGGACGTCGACGGCATGGCCGGTGCCCGGTGACCTACTACCTAGTCAGTCTCAACTCCCATTTGCCATCCTGGACTCCCTTTGATCCTGATCTGTGGAAGTTTTTATTTTAATAGGCTCGTGAGCTTGCTCGAGATAAATGATGAGCCTAGTTAGCCGAGCTACTCTTTTCACTTGTGATGCTAAATGAGCCGAGCCACTCTTCCAGCGAGCTATTTAAATTACAAGTTATATTATCTAAAATATTTAAATTGCAAGTGAAAAGTTCTAATACACAAACATATTTAATGACCTTTACAATACTCTCTACTAATAAAATCAATATAAGGCCTTTCATTTTTCTTTTGTTATACAATTGATGTTATCTACTTATGCTAGCTATATCACAACTGAACTACCGACAATAAAATATCTTTCTACTGAGGTGTAAGAAAATCATAATTAATAGAATTTATAAATCAATAATTTGAACTATTTCTACCGAATATTGATACTACTATCTCTGTCCCAAAAAGAATTTATTTTTAACCATTCTTACACGTACCAATAGAAAACTGGCCTCCTTTGATTAATAGGAAATAATGGAGAAAAACATAGGTACAAGAATCCTATGGGGATTGGTACTATTCACCACTTTGATTCGTAGGAATTGAACGGAGAAAAAGCATTGAAAAAATTCGACCATGATCTCAACAGAATTCCATAGGAAAATCAGCATCAACCTTAGAGCTCAATTTTCTTTTCCTATACATAGGATCGAGGCAAAGCACCCTTGGAAGATATGGTTTACCCTAGCAAAACCATTCAAATTCTGATTTACTATAAACTTAATACTCAACACATTCCTATGTTTTCCTATGCACCAATCAAATAATCATTCCTATAGTTTCTATGTGTTCTCAATTCTCTGTTTTGCATATGATTTTCTATATTTCTTTTTTTTTATTTGTATATTTTTTGAATCATGTGATTCAAAGGGGCCTAAAAAGACTAGAATATTATTCACATTATTTTCAAACTTTAATAGATTGATTGCTTTAAATGTAAAGTCTTTCTGGAATATAAAGAATCCAAAAATAAAATACTCTTCATAGGACATATGTTAGTGTAAATCGAAACCATCGAGAAAGAAAGCACTATGCTTTTCCGTGCGATACCATTTCTCTATTGGTAGATATCAGTGTAGCCCACGTGGGGTGTCACGTCTGCATTACCTTTTCTGTTACTATCAGTTCCATGATAAAAGAGCCTGGATGTCATGTTAGTCATACTTATGTAACCTAGAGATTCAGGAAGGAGTAGGACAGCTGACCGTAGGTACAGTATTCTGCTAGACTGCTAATAGGAAACTATAACTAGCCATTTGCGATTGGATGTACTCCCTCCCCTCTAGTTTTACTCCCTCTGTCCTAAATTATATGTTGTTTTTTTAAAAGAAAATCAAACTCGGTAACTTTTATCTAATAAGCATACTAACAATATCTGTATTAAATATTATGCATGTTATATCACTAGATTATATTTTAAAGTATTTTTATGTGATGCTAAATTCATATTCGTTAGTAACATAACGTGAAGTAAATTAATAGTCAAATTATATCATTGGAGATTGTGTAAAATATAGGTCTTATAATTTAGGATAGAGAGGAAGTACATTCTTTGAGATCAAATAAAATAATTTTTAGAGGAAGTACAGTCTTATAATTTGGAGAGGAAGTACATTCTTTGAGGAAGTACATTTTTCACTCGAAACAAACTACACTAAAATGTATTCAATTGTGGAGTCAATGAAGCTAGTGATTCGGTGGGCGTAACTGGTATGAATTCTCCTCTGGCTATATATGCAATTAATCCACATTCAAACAATTAGTTTTTCAATAACAGAAATCAACCCAAGCCGCTCTACGTCATAGTGAATATACATCATAATGAATAATGAGTACTAGCCTTTTCATCATCTAAAAAGACAGGAATAACATTTGGCTGGCCGGTCGGTTATCGCGAATGCAATCTGATATTGTCGCACCCAGTCTAGCTCTGTCCTGGTGGCCATCCCTGTCCAATAATGCTTAGCCATGCATCCATCAAGAAAATTCCTTTATCAATTCATCTAGTATATATTCCTTTTTGAAAGTTTGCATTTCAAAATGTACGACACCATTGATTTTTCGCATAACGTTTGACCATTCGTCTTATTAAATATATATATAAATATCATTTACTCTCTCTGTTTCGTATTATAAGTCGTTTGTTTTTTTCTTAGTTAAACTTCTTTAATTATGTTTAACCAAGTTTATAGAAAAAATTAGCAACATTTATGATACCAAACTAGTTTTATTAAATTTAACACTGTATATACTTTGATAATATGTTTGTTTCTATTTAAAATATTACTATATTTATCTTTAAACTTGATCAAGTTTAAAGAAAAGTTTGACTAAGGAAAAAAATCAAATGACTTATAATATAATAAAAACGTAAGGAGTATTTTGTTGTTACTTATTTTATCATCAAACAAAATATAATCTCATCTTATACTTTACATATATAATAATATATATAAATATTCATTTATTTTGTTGTGTTTAGCTTTTCTGCCGCCGGCCGGGAATAATGTCTAGCCTTTCTGTTTGTATTGCATCATGCATTTTGCATATCTGCAAGTCGATCTGGAAGCTAGTTCTCCACATATGCATGCATGCTTTGCTTCTCTGGCCTGGCCACCACACCTTTCAAGACAAATCTATGGATATGTACTATCTTTTTTTTCTTATTTTTTTTAATCTAAGCATTTTGAGAAGTTTCAAAAGTTATCGATCTCAGAATTTTTAAAAGCTTAACCAAACATTGTATGAGTTTTGGAATCGGAAATATACCGAACACACCGCGAATTGTAGAATAGGTATGGTGAAAAATTAATGAGAGATGAAGCTTGTAAAACGTTAGGCCAGCTATAAGTTTTGCCATGCCAGATCAGCTACAGTACCATCTGATTCTATCGTAACAATAGAATCTACATTGTACCCTAGAGTATGTAATTTAATTGTGCACAACAATACTAGTAGCGCTATAGGGTTTGTTTGGGGGAGCTTCTAGCTGCATCAACTTCTCCCAGAATCAAAAGCTCTCAAAATAGTTCAGCTGTTGGTCTAGATTTTAAGAAGATATAGTTATAGAATCTATAAAAGAACTAAAAGCCAGAAGCTAGGTAACCCAGCTTTTCTAAACTCTCAGAACCTGGTTACCAAACAGCTGTTTCTCAGAATCTTAAGCTCTCCCAAACATGCCCATAGTTAGCTTCATTATTTTACTGCTAGCTTCATTTATTTTGGACGGGGTTAGTACATGTGTATCTATCTCGAAATCGCCTCTGTAAATGGGGTCAGTTTCAGCACTTCTATCGACATGAAGAAGATAGAAAGGGCCATGCGAGAGAGAGTGTGTGAGAAAGAGAAGATTCTACTGGGCACAACAAAGTGTGTAAATGTATAAAGAAAAGATTCTACTGGGCACATCATAGTAAGGCTATTCCCAACTCAATGACTAGGATGGTGTCCATAGCATTAAATAAGCTGCTACCTAGTATGAAAAATAATGTGGCAAGTGAGTAAATGAGGAAAGAGAAGAAAACAAGGTCTTGCATAAGACATGATTTCTACACAACATTGAAGACATCCTGTGAGATAAATTTAATTTAAGCATGAAAAAGTGGTGTTTGTATTGAAAAAGTAGTGTCTAGTACTAGTTTATTGATGATGTGAAGTTTATGAAAACTACTGTGTAGTGTCCTGGGTTGGTACTGCCTAAAGGGGCCGGCTAGCTATATAAACTGTACAGATGCAGAGAAGCTTGCACAACTAGTGCATCTCTGTCACTGGTTTGGCTAGCTTAACCTTCCTGACATCTATCCTCTGGATTGAACGGCAGGAGATACCTAGCTTAGCTAGCTAGCAATCTCTAACGATCTGTTTGTTTACATGTTCAGTTAGAGATTACTGAGAAATGCCCAGAGTTCTTCCGGCTAGCTTCATAAGTTAGCGAGCTAGCTGGCCTGGGTTCAAAGCCTAATCCTTTTATTTATTCGATATTAGATATCCTAACGTTTTTAGTTAGAGGTTATTAATTTGACATGGCCGGCAGCGGCAGGGACGATCCTCTTGTGGTTGGCAGGATTGTGGGTGATGTGCTGGATCCATTCGTCCGGATCACCAACCTCAGTGTCAGCTATGGCGCAAGGATCGTCTCCAATGGCTGCGAACTCAAGCCGTCCATGGTGACCCAACAGCCCAGGGTCGTGGTCGGTGGCAATGACATGAGGACGTTCTACACACTCGTACGGATCATATCTTGGATGCAGAGACCCACCAGAAGTTATTTAATTACTTTCATTAATTATCATAAAACTAGACTATAAATTATATTTTTTACATGGATGTATGTTAATTTTGTGTGGCTTACGTACTAATCTAATTACCTACAGGTGATGGTAGACCCGGATGCTCCGAGCCCAAGCAACCCTAACCTTAGGGAGTATCTACACTGGTAGGCACCGATCTGATATGTTAGCTAGCTAATTATATACCTTCGTTCTAAAATATAAAGAATTTTGACCGGATTCTCAATCATTCGTGTTGATTCTCTTTATCTGTCTCTGTAGGCTGGTCACCGATATTCCTGGTACCACTGGAGCAACATTTGGTCAGTAAACTAGTATATATATAGTACTCGTATCAATTTCGATGTGACAGCAACATATGTGGCAGTTCCATGAATTTTTATTACCTTGGTCCTACCCCATATATATACTTCAAAAATTGCATAATGCCAAAATTATACTCCCTCCGTATTTTAATGTATGACGCCGTTGATTTTTTAACCAACATTTGACCATTCGTCTTATTCAAATTTTTTATGCAAATACAAAAGTACTTATGTCATGCTTAAAGAACATTTGATGATAAATCAAGTCACAATAAAATAAATGATAATATATATTTTTTGAATAAGACAAAGTCAAACGTTTGTTAAAAAGTCAATGGCGTCATACATTAAAATACGGAGGGAGTATCTATTTTGTCAAAATTTTCGTCAGATTTGAAGGATAGGGATGTACTTCTTCTATGCCAAAATGGAGGGTGGTGTCCCCTCAAAACTTGTAGAACAGCCACTGTTGATATATATATGGTGAATAACGTAGATAATTAAATTGATGCAGGGCAAGAGGTGAGTGCACGAGAGCCCAAGGCCAACCATGGGATCCACCGGCTTGGGCTGGTGCTGTTCCAGCAGCTGGGGCGTCAGACGGTGTACGCACCGGGGTGGCGCCCAGAACTTCAGCACCAGGAACTTCGCCGAGCTTACAACCTCGGCTCGCCGGTGCCGCCGTCTACTTCAACTGCCAGCGCGAGGCCGGCTCCGGCGGGCAGGAGGGTCTACCCTAGCTAGCTACGCATGCCACCCGGCCTCCATGCAAGCAGCAGCTATAGCTAAGCTGAGACCTGCCTAGCTGTATATGCCATGCAGGCTCATATATAAATAAATAAATGTATATCTACTATTATAAAAATATGAAGATGCTAGCGTTCATGCATGCATTAGCTAGATCGATCGATGTATCAAGTTATCATATTATCTCTCCTCTATGCTAATATAACAAATGAAGTATTATTGCAACTGAAACTTTTACTATATATATTGATACAATTAATTATCTCTAGTTTTCTCCTAAGCTAGCCAACATTTTTTTCTCTTTTACCATTATTTTAGAAATTTATATATTGAACATCATAATATATATTTTTTTGTAATCAACATGAGAAAATAACTTACACATTTTAAATTGTGAGAATTTTCAGAAATCGATGCCAAAAATAGAAATGTTAAACTTGGGACAAAGCTATCAGAATGAAAAGTAATTGAAATGAGGGAGTAGAAATAACCAATAAGGTATAATTCACTTCAGTACTATGCATGGTACAGCTAGTATGCTAGTGATCAAAATCAGATACACAACCATGAGAAGACGCTCGGAGAACAACGAGAGGGCGGATCGATCGACGCCGGGAAGCTTGGTGGCCGGAGTTAATGGCGTCGATTCGCCGGAGATGAAAAGCCATCGATTCAAGGCAATTCAAGGCTAGGGTTCGTCAGGTGGAAGGAAGTCAGGAACCGATCGATGCCGTGGCTGGAGGAAGACGACGCTTCCGACAGGTGGGCCCGGAGCGCGTCCACGCACGCAGACGTAGGCTGGTCCAAAGCAAAGGGAGGAGAGAACCATATGGGCTAGAAGTGGAGAAGAATAGCAGGCCGAGCTGAATTGGAAAGAATTGGGCCGCCCTGGATTTAGAAGGGAAAGAGAGAGGAGGACCTGGGCTAGCAGTGTTGGGCTTAAAAAAAGGTTGGAGAGGAAGGGAGTGAGCGACTGGGCCGGAACTGGGCCGGGACATGGAAAAGGGATGGAGTGTAGTTCAACATGAATAGTTTCCTCTGATAATTTTTCAGGGAGAGGATTTTGAGATGAGAATGAATATTTTGTATCGTTTTGAATTCAAAATTTTGGCATATCGGTAGCGCGAGCAGTGCCATCTAAACCGGAAACCAAAATATGTACGTGATTAGCACTATATTTAGTGAAGATTAGCGTGATTAGTTATATTTTTTTTCTTTTCCTGAGTAATTAGTTTGTATCTACGAGCCTGTTTAGATTGGTGCCAAAATGAACCTTACCAAAATTTGGCAATGCCAAAATTTTGGCAATTTTACAATGTTGCCAAAATTTTGGTAGAATTGGTTTCATAATGTTGCCAAAACTCTATACACATTGTCAATATTTGGTAACAAACTAAACGTAGCCACATAATCACCAATTTACCAAATAATGGTATGGTTAAAAATGTCATCAATCTGAACAGGCCCTACATACAGTTGCATTTTTTTAAAACTTCTCGTATATAATTTTAAGGCTTTCAATTAAAAAGTAAAAACACAACCCAAAAATTCTAAACTTTATATCCCAAATCATAAACTTTCAACACCAATTTAAAGACTTCCAACTCAAATTTGTAAACTTTTAACTCAGATTAAAAACTTTCAAGTCAAGATTTGAAAACTTTCAAATCAAGTTTAAAATGTTCAACTCAAAATTAAGAAACTTCCAACTCAAATTTGAAAACCTTTGATACAAATTTTGAAACTTTCAACTCAAACTTTAAAAAACTTCTAGACAAATTTAAATATTTAAATTTCAAGTCAAGATTTGAAATTTCGAACTCCTAAAGTTCGACTTTCAACTGATTTTTAAAAACTTTCACCTTGATGTTTATTTATTATTTTTTATTTTAAAAATTATTTTATACTATCGTTAACGCTAAATGTTATTAGCTCACATTATTCGGGACGTGTGCGAAGGGAGGATTGCGCGCCAGCTCAGCTCCTAGCGTAGACGCGCTGATTAGTAGCCTTCTACAATACCTAAAAAGGTTATTAGATTGGTTAACTTTGATATATCTGGTCACAAAAAATATAAACGTTAAAAGGGTGTTTCTATAAATATTTTTTTAACTATTAATTCGTACCACATGTATAAGAAATTAGTGAGGCCATATATATCTCTTGATCTCAAATCCCTTTCCATCAAAACAACACACACCAATTGCAGTCAGCTACGTAACACTTACGTTGTAGATCATATATCACATCTGGAAAAAGAGGGAGCAAGACATGCGTGAAGGGATAAAATGCATGCCTTATGCTGTTTTTCAGCTGTAGATGCATTTTGTGCCGATTTGACCTGTTATTTGAGAGTCCGGCCGGATTCTTTTTGGAGACAAAGATAAGATACATCAACGTTAATTTATTCCTCAGACGCATATTGGTGCATTGGTGGCATGCCGAGCTTAGTAGCTAGACGCTCATATTCAACACTTTAAATATTTGACCAATAATTAATTATTTATTATAAATTAAATCTTATTTGATAAAATTAGTATCGTTATATTGACATTTGGATTTCTTTTTATATTATTATGGTTTTATTGCTACAAACATGGTATATGAGAAATTTAAAGTTATATTAGTTTTACATTTCAAGTCTGATTGCGCTTTATTCAGTAGGAGTGACGGAGTAGGTGTGTTGATGAAGTCACGAAGTAATGAATTGATGATGGATAATATACCACATGTCCAGCCAGCAGCCAAAAAGGAAGGGATAAGTAAAATTGGTCAAACCTGATGTATATACGTGCATGCTGTCAATTTAAAGTTAGGGGAAAAGGGAAATGCCTTTTGTTCATGATGATCAACACGGCTCCGTGCATTCTTTTGTTCTGTTTTTCCTTTTTCATGGAATGCATGAAAATATTGTGCCTGTGTGGCATCTTTTTTTTCTTAAGGCTATAATTAAATTGCTTGTTATTGCACAAGTTTTTTGTGTAACACACTACCATTATATACGTTAGTACTACATACCCCTATCCACAAATATAATGGATTAATGTTGTTGTATGTTGGCTTCCTTGTATTTATGAACGGAGGTAGTATCTTATAGCACATTGTTAGCTTTATGCAGTGCGCGTGGTCTATACATATATTTTTTAAGGAAACGAGAGGGGCCCTCTATACCTTTTTCATGATTTATAAAAAGTAAAGTTGAGAGCATAAAGCATGAGAAAATATATACTCGCAATCCTCGCAAAGAAAAAAGAAAAAAATACTAGTTAGCGATCATCTTGTTCAGTGGCGAATCTCGGAATTTTCTTTTTGAGTCTGGATGCAAGCCTATGATGCATAACAAGTACACATGAATCCAGATAAATATGCACAACATTTTTACGACACAAGTAAAACTAACAGCGTTGAGTTGTAATCTTAGAGAGCAAAACCAATGGCCTATACTTGTGTATGAGGACGAGTAGCCTGAACCCCACTTTATCTCTTTAATTCATTTTATGAAAACACTTTAGCCTGCTCCCCACTCTTTTTAAGTGAAGCTGAAAGTTTGAAACCATTTAGTTCGGTTTCAACTTTAGAAGAGATAGAGATTTGGAGCTCTACCAAATAGGTACTGAGTTATGCTAGCTTACGGGCTACGGACATAACATGGTATTGCTTAGCTGTTTTTTCGACTATTCTGGCCTTCATTTGGGTATTTAATTAAGTACTAGTATTCTTATCCGCATGCAAAGCTTTCAATGCCTTGAAGTGTAATATAGAAGACATATTGAGCTACATATCAATTGACCTATTGGAAGATAGTCAAATGCTGTAACATTTTATGACGGTACCAATACTATTTCCCTTGGAATTAATAAAGAGCTATCAAGAAAAACACACATATATACAAAAGAAAAGGCTTAGCTAGTTTCTCTATCACAACAGTATATAGAAACTAGCTAGAAAGTTACTGTTGAACATTTTTCACCCTCGACCAACACTACAGTCATCTCATCTAGCTAGCTTCCTCAACGATTGAAAAATTCTCAATAATAACTCTATCGATCGGCAAGTATATATGCTTGTTTTTTTTTTTTTTGAAACGAACCGCACGAGACAGTGCGAGTTTCATGTATTGATAAAGCAGGAGGAAAATACAATCTATAGTCCTGGAAGACCACAGACCAGAAAAAGAAAATACAACCACACCGCGCGTCTACAACAAAACCCACTGCATGAGCGAAACTGAAGGTCTTCGAGACGACACCTTCAAGAAGGGTACGACACCAAAGGTGCCGCTGTCGCCTGTCCCGGAGGGCCAGGACAAGGTTTTCACCTGAAGAAAGTAATTGGGAGAGACAAGCCCGGCCTCCATGCATGCAGCAGCTATAGCTAAGCTGAGACCTGCCTAGCTGTATATGCATGCAGGCTCATATATAAATAAATAAATGTATATCTACTATTATAAAAATATGAAGATGCTAGCGTTCATGCATGCATTAGCTAGATCGATCGATGTATCAAGTTATCATATTATCTCTCCTCTATGCTAATATAACAAATGAAGTATTATTGCAACTGAAACTTTTACTATATATATTGATACAATTAATTATTCTAGTTTTCTCATAAGCTAGCCAAACATTTTTTTCTCTTTTACCATTAATTTTTAGAAATTTATATATTGAACATCATAATATATATGTTTTTTTGTAATCAACATGAGAAAATAACTTACACATTTTTAAATTGTGAGAATTTTCAGAAATCGATGGCCAAAAATAGAAATGTTAAACTTGGGACAAAGCTATCAGAATGAAAAGTAATTTGAAAATGAGGGAGTAGAAATAACCAATAAGGTATAATTCACTTCAGTACTATGCATGGTACAGCTAGTATGCTAGTGATCAAAATCAGATACACAACCATGAGAAGACGCTCGGAGAACAACGAGAGGGCGGATCGATCGACGCCGGGAAGCTTGGTGGCCGGAGTTAATGGCGTCGATTCGCCGGAGATGAAAAGCCATCGATTCAAGGCAATTCAAGGCTAGGGTTCGTCAGGTGGAAGGAAGTCAGGAACCGATCGATGCCGTGGCTGGAGGAAGACGACGCTTCCGACAGGTGGGCCCGGAGCGCGTCCACGCACGCAGACGTAGGCTGGTCCAAAGCAAAGGGGAGGAGAGAACCATATGGGCTAGAAGTGGAGAAGAATAGCAGGCCGAGCTGAATTGGAAAGAATTGGGCCGCCCTGGATTTAGAAGGGAAAGAGAGGAGGGGACCTGGGCTAGCAGTGTTGGGCTTAAAAAAAGGTTGGAGAGGAAGGGAGTGAGCGACTGGGCCGGAACTGGGCCGGGGACATGGAAAAGGGATGGAGTGTAGTTCAACATGAATAGTTTCCTCTGATAATTTTTCAGGGAGAGGATTTTGAGATGAGAATGAATATTTTGTATCGTTTTGAATTCAAATTTTGGCATATCGGTAGCGCGAGCAGTGCCATCTAAACCGGAAACCAAAATATGTACGTGATTAGCACTATATTTAGTGAAGATTAGCGTGATTAGTTATATTTTTTTTCTTTTCCTGAGTAATTAGTTTGTATCTACGAGCGTGTTCAGATTGGTGCCAAAAATGAACCTTACCAAAATTTGGCAATGCCAAAATTTTGGCAATTTTACAATGTTGCCAAAATTTTGGTAGAATTGGTTTCATAATGTTGCCAAAACTCTATACACATTGTCAATATTTGGTAACAAACTAAACGTAGCCACATAATCACCAATTTACCAAATAATGGTATGGTTAAAAATGTCATCAATCTGAACAGGCCCTACATACAGTTGCATTTTTTTAAAACTTCTCGTATATAATTTTAAGGCTTTCAATTAAAAAGTAAAAACACAACCCAAAAATTCTAAACTTTATATCCCAAATCATAAACTTTCAACACCAATTTAAAGACTTCCAACTCAAATTTGTAAACTTTTAACTCAGATTAAAAACTTTCAAGTCAAGATTTGAAAACTTTCAAATCAAGTTTAAAATGTTCAACTCAAAATTAAGAAACTTCCAACTCAAATTTGAAAACCTTTGATACAAATTTTGAAACTTTCAACTCAAACTTTAAAAAACTTCTAGACAAATTTAAATATTTAAATTTCAAGTCAAGATTTGAAATTTCGAACTCCTAAAGTTCGACTTTCAACTGATTTTTAAAAACTTTCACCTTGATGTTTATTTATTATTTTTTATTTTAAAAATTATTTTATACTATCGTTAACGCTAAACGTTATTAGCTCACATTATTCGGGACGTGTGCGAAGGGAGGATTGCGCGCCAGCTCAGCTCCTAGCGTAGACGCGCTGATTAGTAGCCTTCTACAATACCTAAAAAGGTTATTAGATTGGTTAACTTTGATATATCTGGTCACAAAAAATATAAACGTTAAAAGGGTGTTTCTATAAATATTTTTTTCCCGACGCCGGGCAGTTCCCCCCTGCCCTTGTGCGGTGAGATAGCAGAGCGAAGCCCCGCCGCCGTTGTCCTTGTGGCCGTGCGGCTTTGCCAGCGGCTGCTCGGGCGGCGGCGAGGCGGAGGGGAGGAGGAGAAGTTTGTGGCGGCGCGCGCGGTGTCGCCGCCCGTGTCGCCCTGGGGCGTCGCGACGCGGGCGTTGAATAAGGCAAGATGCCTCACACCTTAGTATATATGCTTGTCCACAAGATAGATAGATATACCAATTGGATATACGAGTATCTAATCTCTAAAGCAGACAATGAAAATTCGAAAGGATGTCTATGTAAGAAACTCGTTGCTGAGCGCTGTCACTATATTCCACTATAAATCTATGTATATCACTAAGGCATCTCCAATGTTCCACGCAAGTCAATTTTTTCTACCATCCATGCCCGATTCTCTTTGCGTGCAGCAGTGGGGAGAGAGAAAGAGATCGATCCAAGATTAATTTGTGCAGGTCCTGGCATTCAAAAAAAAAAATTGTGCAGGTCCTTATTAGGCCTAGTTCGATACAGCAAAATGGCCATGCTTTTTTTCACGCAAAACACAAAGAATCATTAGAGCACGACTAAAATTAAGTATTAACTATTACAAACTTAAAAATAGATATGTTTCTTTTTTAAAAAAAACTTATATATAAAGTTTTGCATAAAAGCGTGTTGTTTATAACAGCTTGATCGAAAAGTGTGCTTACGAAAATAATGAGGTAGTAGCGAAACCGAAAAGCTGAATCAAACTCATCCTAGCTAGTTATGTGACTACCAGCCTGAGGCAGTTACCTCAACAACTTTGTTTGGTTCCTTTGTAACGTGGCTCTCTCCCCTCATCTCAATAAGAATATCGTCGGCGTTTCATTCTTATATGTCGACTCGACGTTAGAGATATCCAAGATTAAGAACTTCCCCCATTTGTAGTTTTTGTAAATAAATTTCTTGAAATTTGAAATTTGCCCTAAAATTATCCAAGAATTTTTCTATTCCACCGTAATTTCATTGCGACACATAAAGTAAAGACAACAAAGACATAATGTATTAGTAAGAGAGAAACAACAAAGAAAACTAATGAAACTCACCGTGGTTTTGGCCAATTTTTTCTGTTCTTTAATGAACCATGTGGTTCAGATTCTTGGTGAGATGCAGATACATGAGGTGGATATGGGGAATAATTGCAGCATGGACCTGCCATGAAGAGATCGACCCAACGAACTAGAGCAACCTTACAACAATCTATGGTTGGTGGTTGGATCTGACCTCCATCCCGTAAGTACAGAAAGAAGGGTTGAATTGAGAAGCCTAACCCTCTTAGCTCCTTGGGAAATTTGGAAAGAGCGGAACCAGCGAGTCTTCAAGCACAAAAGCTCTTTGCAACAAGCTTGATGGCAAAAATCAAAGAAGAGGCAAAAACTTGGGCCTTGGAGAGAACAAAACGTTTGTCAGGCATAGCCTCCTAAGGCCGAGCTTTTTCCTTTTTTTTAAAAAAAAACACCCTTACACTCTATATAGTTTTTCCTCCTATATTTAATGAAAGGAAAAAGTACGAATTACCCCCTTGAACTATCGTGGTTGACCGAATTACACCCCTGAACTCTAAAACCAGACATTGCTCACCCTGAACTTTTAATACCGGACGAATTACCCCCCTCGATCCAATCGAAAGTGGTTTTGTCCTACGTGGCAATCCAGTCAGCATTTTCTAATTTTAAAAAAATGTGGGACCCACATGTCATACCTCTCTTTCCTCTCTTCTTCTCTCTTCACTCTCTCTCTCTCCCACACTGACACACATCCGGTGCAGGGGGCAGGAGGTGGGCGCGGCCGCCCCCTTCGTCGCCCGAGCTCTGCTCGTCGTCGTCCTCAAGGTGACTGCACTCACTGAGAGAGGATTTTGGAGAGAGAGAGGGGGTGAGGAGTAAAAGAGATGGTGAGAGACTGACATGTGGGCCCACTGATTTAAAAAAAAAGAATTGCTGACTGGGCTGCCAAGTAGACCAAAACTGCTTGCAAAGCTGCTCGGGGGGGTTTTTCGTCCGGTATCAATAGTTGAGGGTGAAAAATGACTGGTTTTCAGGTTTAGGGGGGTAATTCGTACTCACTCGATACTTCAGGGGGGTAATTCGTACTTTTTCCTTAATGAAATGGCACACTCGGATGCTAGTTTGTTAAAAAAAAAAATTCTCGGTGAGATCGTAACGTGATACCACGAGCACTATCTCGGCCGCGACTCAGATTTTTCTTGAACTGGTCAAAATATTTTGGATCAATTCAAATTTCTTCGAGTTTTGGTTAAATTAATTTCATCTACAAAATGAATATTTCTGGGCGACATTAACTTTACCTTGAGATCGATAGAGAAATCTCACCCAAATTTTCTCCCCCGGACGCCCGAAAAGACCTGATTTAACTCCCAACTATGGTAATTAAAAATGAGGATTGCAGATGGGCAATCTAATTAATTACTAGTACAGCTAGCACTTGCCACAATATTCTTTGCAGACAATGATCGGAAGCTTTAACCAAATTTGGGAGAGCGTCCTGTGTAAGCGATGCCGTTGGAGGCAAGTCTGCCAAGCCCGTCTTGTTCATCCTTTCCGACCACACACTGCCATGCATGCATGTGTGCATGCATAAATGTTCACGTTCATAGAAAAGGTTGCTATATTCTAAAACGGATCAGGTACTAGCTACTATTCCTTCCGTTTCGTATTATAAGCCGTTTAATTTTTTTCTAGTCAAAACTTTGTTAAGTTTGATTAAGTTTATAGAAAAAATATAAACATCTAAAATGTCAAATTAGTTTCATCAAATCTTACATTGAATACATTTTGATAATATGTTTGTTTTGAGTTGAAAATACTACTGTTTTTTCTATAAACTTGTTCAAGTTTAAAGAAATTTGATTAGGAAAATAGTCAAACGAATTATAATATGAAAACGGAGGGAGTAGCTTGCAGGAAATGCATGCATTCGCCATCAAATAACTTTTGTTCTCTCTCTCTCTCTGTGTGTGAAGTTGATCAGATCTTGTTCTTCTTTCACATCACCAGCCGCCGACATAGAAAGGAAAGGAATTAATTCCTTTCTGTATATAATTATAATATTATAATTGTTATGCCATTGATTTATCGACACAGCTAGACATGGTATCGGCTTATCTTGCCCGGACAAATCGAGCTAAGCAAGAACATTAATTTACATAATAAGCAGGCATCAGATTAAGACAGCAACGCAGAATTGCAGACAGAGAGAATGCATGGAGGCAGCTAGCAAGCAGCCCTTGCCTGTTGGTTCTCTACACGGTTTCAATCAATCACCAGCTAATTGGCAGACATTCAAACACATCGCAACACCGTAGTATAGTACTTTTAATTCGTCTTCAAGATACGACTATAATCATTAATTGCCTTACTCAACTTTATGTTCGGATTACATATCATGTAATATTATAAAAAAAAACTAATGGTGTAATAAATGTTATAAAATAAACTTAGATACATAGTTCTGGATATATGCCCCTCCGGTTTTTAATGTACGACACTTAAATTTTGGATGTGTGTTCGTTTTGAATCAAATCTGAAATATTATGTTACTTTTAAAGTGCCTTTAAAGATAAAACAAATCACAATAAAAATACATATATTTTTAAATAAGACAGATGATCAAGCATATATCTAAAGTCAACAGATCAGTCATACATTATTAGAAGAGAAAATTTCTTGTATGTCCCTAAAATTTAAGCTAATATTTTCTATGCCCTTGAGTTTTATTCACTCTCTTCTATACCTTTTAATTATGATTTCATCCCTTTCATATCTTTTCCGTTAGTTGACCGGTTTCCTTTAAAACTTAGAAGTTTGTGTACGAGACTATTATATTTTTGAGTTTGTTGTGCGATGTACTATTTAAAAAAAATAGATATGCAAGAAAAATAATATTATTTAAAAAAGTATGTGTAGCATATTTTTGTGATGTAACATATTTGCCGCCCGTTGTACGGGTTGATAAGTTGTGGAAAAACCAACAAAGCAACAAATACGAGTAAAACTTATATACATGCATGTATCTTCTTAGCGATTTAAAAATCAATATAAAAAATAAATTACGATAAAATTAAAAATCTCAAGATAATCTCTAAAATGAAGTTTTAAAATTTAAAATTTGGTTGCGACTGATAAGCCAAAAAAGCAAACGATGGGAGGCTATATCAACAGTCAAACTAGCTAATTTAGAAAGACGACGTCGAATTACTACGGATTGGAGGCAGTAGCAAAATAGAGCCTGTCTCTGCCGGATCCGTGCATGATGCTCGATCATATCCCATCTCTCTGAATTGACTATTAAATTGGCTATAGAAGAATTGGAGCTAGTAGTTGGCTATACTATTGACCTTGCTCTAAATTCCAACTATGACGTCGACTGCTGCAAGCTAGCTTGGCCGGCTAGCTAGATAGCTAGCTCAAAAGAGAGAGATTTGCAGAATAGGAGTAGCTAGCTAGCTCTAGCTAGGGCGCCATCGATGCGTGACCACCGAGCTCGCCTCGTCCACAGGAAGACGATGGCCGGCATGCAGTACACTGACCGAGCTAAGAGAGAGAGATGATATTATTCTTCTGCAGCTAAATTAAAGTGAAAGTTGGACATGGACATGGACATAATTTTGCATGGCCATCATCTTGCCCTCCTATATAAAGCGGCCATCTCACTCTCAACCACAGCTCGATCCAGCAGCCCTGCACCACACACAGTTCCGCTAGAAGATCACCTAGCTAGATAGCTGCCTCTATCACAGTATATTTGCTCCCTGCAACTTGCTGCTGCTGCTGCAATAGCTAGCGGCTGCAGCTAGTAAGCAAAACTATATACCTTCAGGGTTTTTTGCAAGATCGATGGCCGGAAGTGGCAGGGACAGGAACCCTCTTGTGATTGGTAGGGTTGTGGGTGATGTGCTGGACGCGTTCGTCCGGAGCACCAACCTCAAGGTCACCTATGGCTCCAAGACCGTGTCCAATGGCTGCGAGCTCAAGCCGTCCATGGTCACCCACCAGCCTAGGGTCGAGGTCGGCGGCAATGACATGAGGACATTCTACACCCTTGTACGTGCTCTAATATGTCGTAGTTGGTGCAGAGACTAGAAGTTATACTTTCTTTCATTATTATATTATAGAAAAATTTGTTTGGTACTTAATCCAAGATGACTTTAAAATGCATTAATTTGATGTTTGTCATGGTTTTTTGTGGTGTGTACCTGAAGGTGATGGTAGACCCAGATGCACCAAGCCCAAGTGACCCTAACCTTAGGGAGTATCTACATTGGTAAGCACACTGATGTTAAGCTAGCGCACTTGTTTTCATGCAATGATCAAAATAATCACTGCTAGCTGATTTACATACATAACCACATCTTGACTGCATGATGGGTTGATCATCTTAATTTGTTTGTCCACAGGTTGGTCACTGATATTCCTGGTACTACTGCAGCGTCATTTGGTCAGTATTAAACGATCAAATGGTTTAGATTGGTTTGATTTCCCACTTAAATACATTAATGCAGTATAAAACTAACATAGGTAAATTGTCTTTCCATACTATTATCGGGGGGCAGCTGAGTTGTTGAGCATTTTCCCTCACTTGCGATCCCCCAGTTTGCCCCCATTAATTCCCCGTCATCCTTCATCACTAAAAAAAAAAGTGATTTGGAGAGGGATACGCTCCTCCAAATACTCCCTCCGTTTCAAAATGTTTGACACCGTTGACTTTTTAGTACGTGTTTGACCATTCGTCTTATTCAAAAAATTTAAGTAATTATTTATTCTTTTTATATTATTTGATTCATGGTTAAATATACTTTCATGTACACATATAGTTTTACATATTTCACAATTTCTTTTTAATAAGACGAACGGTCAAACATGTGCTAAAAAGTCAACGGTGTCAAACATTTTGAAACGGGGGGAGTATTTTTTGACAAGTTCACCACCACAACTGAGGCACCGACAACCGCCATGAGTCCACGCACCCTGCAGCTAGTCGTGCCACCAGCACCACAGTTAGCCACACCGCGAGCAATCCACGCCATCACCTGCCGCTGTGAGTCGACCACGATCACACGCCTCGATCAGCCAGCTGCTGCCATGATATATATGTCGGCTTGGGCTTGGATTCCGCAACATACCAAGTCCCCATCGATGGCACCACTATCTAATTCGCCAACACAACACCGAAGGGATCGGATCGGGAAGGCTAGCTCACTCAAGATAGTGACGGCCGGGATGATTCGATGGGAATTCCATGGGGACCAAAGCACAAAATCATTAAAATGTCCTTTTCAATTCCATGGCAAATTCCTAAAGGAATACTCTCTCCATTCTATAATGTAGGTCGCGCACTCATTTTCAAGATTCAACTTTCAAAACATTTGACTAACGATTTGTATAATATAAATTGAATTTTATTTGCTAGATATAATATTATTGGATTGATATTTCAATATACTTTCATATGGTTATAATTTTATTACTACAAACTTTATAGTATATTAGAAGTTATAAATAAAAAATTAGTTTTGTAGACCGTACATGCCAAGTTTGACCATACCATATTATGAAAAAGAGGGAGTAGTAACCTTGTTTATATTGGCAATATATACTCCCTCCGTTTCTAAATATTTGACGCCGTTGACTTTTTTAAACATGTTTGACCGTTCGTCTTATAAGTAATTATTAATTCTTTTCCTATCATTTGATTTATTGCATGTTAAATATATTTGTTATGCAGACATATAGTTTTATATATTTCACAAAAGTTTTTGAATAAGACGAATGATCGTCAAATATTTAGAAACGGAGGGAGTATACTGCTAGTAAATTTTACCGCAAAGTCATGTATGTTTCTTCATGTGTCTCTTTTTTAGAACATTTCTTCTTCATGTGTTCCAATCAATTTTTTCGATCTCCACCACCACTGACCACAGCTGTATGTGTAGTAGCTAGCTGTTGCATGCTCATGTTAATATGAATCTGTTCATGGTTTTTTGCAGGGCAAGAGGTGATGTGCTACGAGAGCCCAAGGCCAACCATGGGGATCCACCGGCTGGTGTTCGTGCTGTTCCAGCAGCTGGGGCGTCAGACAGTGTACGCGCCCGGGTGGCGTCAGAACTTCAACACCAAGGACTTCGCCGAGCTCTACAACCTCGGCTCGCCGGTCGCCGCCGTCTACTTCAACTGCCAGCGCGAGGCCGGCTCCGGCGGCAGAAGGATGTACAACTAGCTAACGATGATCCCGATCGATCTGCTGCATGCTCACTATCATCATCCAGCATGCTATATATTGCAGGTTCAGACAATTGAAATGATTCTCGACACACAACATATGATGGTGTAATCAATTATGCAATTAATTAGCTGAGCAAGGCTAAGGTCTCTCATGAAGAGCTAGCTTTGCTATCTATATAGTGAAGTGCAATAAGCTGCAGGTATATAAGACTGGATTTAGAAGCTAACTAAACCATTCATCATGTATATGTGAGATGCAGAGTCGTTCTCTTGCATCCAAGGATACATACAGCATATGCGTGCAATATTGGTATCATATGCAGCGGCTGCTAGCTACTCCTAGAAGCTATACAGCAGAATGTAAACATATATGTGTAGCAGTACTTATACGTAGCACATCGATCTGCACATGTTGGATGTAGCAAGAAATTGCTATGAAATATAAGTAGAGATCGATGTGCTTAATATCAAATGTGTATCACATGTGTATCTATCAGCTGGGCATATATATATAGTGTCTCTTTCAGGCTTCCATCTCACGTACTGTCTATCTCGCCCCCCCACTGAATATATATTTCGACAGCTGTCGCGTTCCGATTCGTCGAAATCTCTCGCTAGCACAGTTTAAGGACAGGTACTACTCCCTCCGTCCCAAAAAAAAGGCAAACCATGGGTTTGCGTGTCCAACTTTGACTGTCCGTCTTATATAAAATTTTTTTATAATTCGTATTTTTATTGGTGTTAGATGATAAAACATGATTAATACTTTGTGCGTGACTTGTTTTTTTAATTTTTTTCATAATTTTTTCAAATAATACGGACGGTCAAACATTGGGCACGGAAACCAAGGTTTGTCTTTTTTTGGGACGGAGGGAGTACGTGCTAATGATATGATATGATATGATGGTGAAAGGGACTACAGCTAGGGAGTATCAATCAGAACCCATGTTTTGGAAAAGCTGATACGGATCGATATTGATCATATGCATGCGTAGAAGAATTCATCGTCAGAAAACGCGTACGATTGGTTCATATGTAAAAGAAGCATATATATCTAGATCTGTAACTTTAAAATCCACTCTCCTATGATCGATCGAGCATCCATTGGTGAGTTATATGTTCAAAAGCATCGATCGAGATCGTCACGATTGGTAGTGGGTGACGATGCAGCTATACTCTAGCTCCTTTTCTCTCCCAATCGTCGAAGATTCAGGCATTCAGCCAATGCTGTTGCAGGGATATTGTCTCTGTTATTTTTTATTCTGACATTGTATACATCGATAGTAATCGTCAATATATACACACATGTTTTATCATTATACTTCAAAACAATATGTTTTACAAAAATATTTAAAATACTACTTATAACTCTATAGTCTATATGCAAGAAATTAAGAGTTTTTCATAAGAAAGTGTCTACTCATAATTTTCACATTTTAAATAAATCCTGATACTTTTGCATTTATTAATTACTTAATATTTTCATTGTTCCTTTTTTATTTGACTACACGTGTTCTACGCCTCATCTTTTTGACAATGGAGACAGTATAGTTACAATTGGCATCTTCGAGCAATTACTACTCCCTCCCCCGTTTCGTATTATAAATCATTTGACATGTTTTCTAGTCAAATCTTTTTAAGTTTAACCAAATTTATAAAAAAAAATATAGTAATATTTTCAATATAAAACAAACATATTATCAAACTATATTTAATAGTATTAGATTAATGAAACTAATTTTATATTTTAGATGTTGTCAAACTTAATAAAGTTTGACTTAAAAAAAGCCATTCTCCTTTTTATTTTATATTATAAGTCGTTTGACTTTGTTCTTAGTCAAACTTCTTTAAGCTTAACCAAATTTATAGAAAAATATAATAATATTTTTTTCAACACAAAACAAACACATTATTGAAATATATTCCACGATATATTCAATAAAACTAGTTTAAGATTTTAGATGTTGCTAAATTTTTCTAGAGTAAATTGCATCGTCGGTACACGAACTTGTCAGGTGGGTGCAATATAGTACACAAACTTGTAAAATGCTCGTTTTGGTGCAAGAACTTGTGTGGTTCGTGCGGGGGAAGTAAAAAAGGACACTATATAACTAATCCTATTGATTTAGGGGCTGATTAGGATGCTATGTAAACATATATATGAGAAGGTTGCCACTAGACTTACACCTATTCAATAAAATATAGAATAGGATTTAGTGATAGTAGAAAAAGATTAAAAATATCGAGCACTGATATAAGGGTTAGAAATATATAAAATTCATCATTTCAATGATGAAGGATAAAGTAGAGACTAAATTTATAAATATTGCATGTCCTATGCATACTCGCTACAGGTATACACATCGCATCCTAATCAACATCAACTTCATAAATTTGACATTGCCAAGTTATTTTGGTCCTCGTTCGCACGAACTAGACAAGTTCGTGTACTGAAACGAACATTTTACAAGTTTATGTACTAAATTGCACCCACCTAACAAGTTTGTGTACCACCAATGCAATTTACTCATTTTTCTATATAATATGAAACGGAGGTACCTGACAATCAATGCCAGTGTGTAGTAATCACTGATCGCAATGTGTGACCACTGCAACTAAATTATAGATGAACATCAACCTTATTTAGTTAATTAAGCAAGGCTGAGGTTGATCTATTAATTATGTCATAAATACGAAACTACGTTTCGATTTTTTTTCTAAGGTAAATTTCTTAAAATTTTGACCAAATTTGTTGAAAAATGTAGTAGCATTTTTCACACAAAACAAAAATATTATAAAAATATATTCAATGTTATATCTAATAAAATTAATTTGATGTTATGGATGTTGCTAATTTTTTCGATCAAATTAATCAAAATTATTAATATTTAACTAGAAAAAAGTCAAAACACTTATAATACAGAATAGATGGAGTAATTTTTAGATCAATATGTCATCACTTTAGTAGCTAGGTAGGGGCATCAGAATCAGACAAACGGCTGAATTGAGATCCATCAATCGTTCGATTGTACGCAGGTCGATCGTGATGAGGTCGTCGCCATCCATATCTAACACAATATGAACACCAAAACACTGATGATTTAGTCTAGCTAGAGACAAAACGAAGAACCGGCGCCATTAGCCCTAGCAAGGCCATTATGGCAGAATCAGATCATCGATCGATATCAATATTGCTTTTGTTATCCTTTTCAGATCGATCACATTGATCGAGTGCTGTTGCCGGAGCACGAGAAAAACAACACCGAGAAAGAAATATTTGTACTCCCCATCCCATTTTAAGTGCAACCATAACTTTCCGTGTTCAACTTTGATCGTTCGTCTTATTTAATTTTTTTTTTATAATTAGTATTTTTATTGTTATCATGAGATGATAAAACATAAATAGTATATTATGTGTGACTTATGTTTTTAAATTTTTTTCAAAAAATTTCCAAATAAGACAGATGATTAAAATTGGGCACAGAAAATCTTAGTTGTACTTAAAATGGGACGGAGGGAGTACCTACTAGGATCCATGCTAGATACTACACTGCTCATTCCAACAAAAGGTCAACTCTAAGTTTAAATGTAGACTGGGTATTTTGGGACGGAGGGAATAGCTTACTATGCATACGTTGTACGGGACGGAACTAAAAACAAAGTAGAATGTGATTTTACTCACTTGTTTTATTCTTCTTTGAATCGAGTTTAACTTAATACGGGTGTCTAAATTCATACTAACGGAGTACATATATGATAAAAATAGATAAAGTATAGCTAAAAAATATTTCTGAACCAGGTTCCCATCTACAAATGTAGGTCCGCCCCTGCGTTGTACTGACAAGAATATCCCTCTCGCCGCCGTGGTACGGTTTTGCCTCGGCCCGCACAATTATACACAAATATTGGGCCGGCCCGTCAATTCATTGGCCGGATAGTGGTGGATTAATAGGCCGAGTTGGGCTGTGGAGGTGGTGGATTATTGGGCCAATTTGGGCTGTGATGGTGAGCCATCCCATCGGCTCGGCCCAGTTGAGGGTAGGTGACCTCCAGTCCTCCACGCTCTCGCACACGCGGCGGCGCGAGGGCCGGAGAAGCGAAGCGAGCAGCGAAAGCACCGGCGACCTCGGCGAGGAGCGAGGCCATGGCGGCGACGAGCCACCTCCGCCGCGTCCTCGCGCCCGCGCTCTCCACCGCCGGGCCCACCCTGCCCCCTTCCTCTCCCGCCTCGCGTTCTTGTCCACCTCCGCATCCCCGGATCAGGCGGCGGCGGCGGCGGAGAAGAAGGGGAGGCGGCTGCGGGCGGGCCGGGAAGGGAGCGGCGGCGGGAGAGGAGGAGGAGGGGAAAGGGAGGCGAGCTGGTGGGCGCGAGGAAGAGGGGGAAGACGGCGGCGGAGGCGGCGGCGGTGAGTACGTGAACAAGGGATCACGGCCGAGGTCGGCGGCCCGCGCGGGCCCGAGCCGACGCGGTACGGCGACTGGGAGCGCGGCGGCCGCTGCTCCGACTTCTGACCAGCTCACGCCGCGACCAAGATGGAAGCTCCCTCCACACCGGCATGGCGTGATCTGTCAAGAAATGTAGAAGATATGGTGTAGTTTTTTCTATCGCGATCTGTGCTCCCCTTTCTTCTTGAACTATGAATAAATTGAAGTTGTTATGCAGGCCATGATTCTCAATTTCTGAATGTTTCACAGTTTCAGAGCACTAATGCTCATGAATTCTTACCATGGTAATCTCAAATTTTCTTATGTCGTTTGATGAATTGATGAATTGCTTGAGCTCAGTGATGAGATGGAATTGCTTGTTTTGTAAATTCAGCGCAAACCTGTGAGCACTTGTAATTTGGCACAAGAGTTCCTCCATGCTTATAGTTTGTCTGTAATCTGTATCTTGGTCAGCTACTGTTTCATCTTCTATGTTTTCCAGAATTGCAGTACCACACATACCTTGTTACTGTTGCTAGGTCGACACAGAAAAATTGCAAGTTGTAAGCTTGTCGATTCAGCAAGGTATGTGGAAAAATCATTTGCTGTTCTGAAGTCAGATTCTGATCCATCGAGGGGGCGTCGAAAAGGTTTCGCTTGCTGTTCTTGATTGTTCAGCTTGCATTTCAGTTTTCAACATTCCCTGAAAGTGCAGCTTCAGTACCCTCTGCATTTTAGTCCGATGCAGCCATGCTCCCAGAATGGTTCCAATCTGAAACTGCACTAGATCAGTAACCTTGAGCCGTCAGAATATTCACTTGATATTGTTCACCATGATTGCACTTGGTATTGTTCACCATGACAATCAGTTCATCATGTTTTCCTCTTGAGAACTGATCTGAGCACCCCGGTTCCCCCTTTGTCTTTGTGCTGATACTTTTAGATAATAGAATTCATTCCGGATTTTGCTTGAAAGAAATTAAAGCCAATTATTATGAAGCTTGCCGGTCTTCAACTTAGAAAATCACAACTTTGACAAAAACATAAAAACTACTTAGAACACCACCCTAAAAACAGAGAAAACACTATTTGAAACTTCCATCTATTGTTGGTGAGGAAGTGTGTAACCATTGTTTCTGCAACGGCTTGCGAGTTGTATGTAATCCTTGTATTTCTCAAGGCATCAAATATTTATGCCAATTGAGTTTCGTTCACAAGAACCGTCGGTGGCCGCTGACATCGAACCGAAGCGGATGATAACGTCGGAGAGTAACTGAGATGCAAATCATTCGTTTGCCGGTATGTTTCCCAGGGGGCTCCAACAAATTTTGATCGCTCAAATTTGAATAATTCAAAAAGGAAACTATTCGAATAACTTCGCGTCGATGTCATGATTCTGATTTCACAGCTACAGCCCATGAAGAAACCTGTCTACTACTATCTAGTGTCATCTGTCACCAGAGGAGCAGTGCAGTAGCATTTCCCTGTCTGCTGCAAATCCCTACAGGATTGCCTCAAAATCATTGCTTTCCATTGACCACAAGATCTTTAATTGCATTTTTTCTTCCAAAAATGCAGTAGCATGCATGCACCATGCAATGCAAACGATTGAAATCCCTGGACAAAATATCAAAAGACTTTCGGGTAAATAATCCTGACCTGTCAGATGATTGATGCTAACATGATAACATCCATGCACGCGTTGCGTATCAACGCAGATGATTCCATTTTCAATTTCCCATTTCTCCCTATAAATAAGTCGCAATTGATCCAAATTCGTCTCAAACCTCTCAGCCAACTAGTGACGGCGAGCCAACAATGTCCATGACGTCGACGGCGGCGGTCGTCGTTGTGCTCGTCGTCGTCGCCGGCGGCGCCGGGCTAGCGGCGGCGGGGACGTCGGACCTGTGCGGCCTCGCGGAGACGGCGTTCGGCGAGTGCACGGCGTACGGGTCGCGGAGGGGAGCCCGCGGTGTCGCGCCGCTGCTGCCGTGCCCTCGCGACATCAGGGACCTCGCCGCCACCGCCGCGGAGCGCCGGGGAGCGCCGGGCGTGTGCGCGTGCATCCTGTCGGAGATGCTCGCCGCCGGCGACGGCAGGGTCGACTCCGGCCGCGCCGCCGGCCTCCCCGCCGCCTGCAACGTCCGCGTCGGCTTCATCCCGACCAGCCCAAACTTCAACTGCTTCAGGTAAATTACAAGAACTCCATTACGCTTCAAAAAATAAGAACATTTTAGAACTCCTTTTTTCTTCTTATGAGCTGATTTTGTTTTCAAATTATTTTGCAGGGTTCGTTGAAGAATGAACAAAGCATCAACACATTACACATGGAGGAGTTACAATTTGAAAACCATTGCAACTTTCAAGCTTTACATATATTGTTCTTAAGTTTCACCATTGTTTGTGTTTCATCTTAAGAATATTATAAGCAATACATTCTCAATCTTCAGTTCATCAGTCTCTTTCGGCGTTGGCTAGTGCAGCTTTGCTTTCGTGAATTCTCAAGCATTAATGATGCAGTTTTTAGCTTGGTTTGTCCTACTCTAACACGTGTCAAATGGAAATTGACATTACACTTGCACAAACCTTCACTGGGCCTAACAAGTTCGGCCCATTAAGCCCAGATGCTATCTGGGCCTCACGTGCGATTAAACCTGGCCCAAATGATTACTTAGTCCTCATCAAGTTGCGTCCTTTTCTAATCATTTTTCTTCAAGCTATTTTTTTCTTGCAAAGTTGCAAGAGACCGCATAAATCAAACTTCATCATTATGAAATAAGTATATGGTTCCGTAGTCCGTACAGTTTACGTACAGAAATGGTCTTCCAGCATTATGGTTGCGTAATTCTGAACTTCCTTCGGCCCAAATTCATCAAGATATACAGCAGCCAATGTTGTACAGGTCAATTTCTGCTTCTGTCTGACCTGTTCCATGGATAAAATTTGTCGTTAGGAACAGTTGGTCAAAATTATTATTTAATGAACGTTATATTTCCCAGATTACTGGGGAACTATAGTGATAAGCAGCAGTAGTAGTACTTTGTGCTCACCTGTTGATAATAATTAATTGAGCAGGTGATTGCTCTGATTAAGATTGGTACTTGCTCCGATAGAGAACTCTGCAACAGATTAACTTTGTTTGTTGAATATATGTCCAATACTCAATGTTTACTTTTATAAGGTGTACTTTAATTTGGCACTGCCTGAGCAAATTTTGACAAGTACTCATTTTCTTTAAATGTTGACATTGTTGAATTTTGGATATAAGTTTAACTATTCATCTTATTAAAATATCATGTACATGACTTATATTTTTACACATTTGCATACGTATTTTGATTAAGACGAATGGTAAAACATGTCTAAATGTCATCAAACATAAAGAAAAGGGAGGGAGTAATCGATCTCTCTTCCATTCTTACAGCATACTGGTAATAATTACTAGTATAAAACCATGTTCGGACATATAGAGAAATTTGGAATATGATTCTCTACCCAACATATGCATAAACCTGACTGTTGTTATTCCAAAGTTACAAAGCTAATTTTGCTTGGTTTTGAAAAAGAATTTGCAAAGTTAATTTGGACTTCAAAATCCGCCCTCCTGAAAAAAAGAAATCCATGGGTGGGATGAGAAGTTGAAAAGAAAATTCTTTTGGTCATGTGCTTGCATGGTCTCAGTCAACCAAAGACATTTTCCCTATATATCTTTACCAATCTCTCCCAGCTTGCAAGGCATCAATCTTGAAAGCTCCTCTCTCTTTCTTCCTCTCTCGTCGTCGTCGTCGTCGTCGTCGCCGCCGTCGCCGGAGATGATGAAGCACTTGGTGGAGACGTATATAAAATACAATATGAATATTACACATTAGTAGTTTTGTAAAGTTATTGCAAAATTTAGAATTATGTTGTCATTTTAATATATTTGAATAATATAATGAGAAAACATATATGCTATTATATAAGAGAAAATATAATGATACTAGCTGGGCAATCTGCGCGGGCCATCATGCTAGTTAGTAGTATAAAACCATGCTCAGACATATAGAGCAATTTGGAATCCTATCTTATATACTTATATAGTTCATCCTCACTAAATGTAGTTAGTGCTATTTCTCTCTTCTCTCATTAAGCCACATCATCCCAATTATTTCTAGCCATTGGATGATAGATCTATGGTTCAAATGATCTATTCTTTCTTCTCTTATAATACCAAGTAATCTCAATCATTTTTAGGTCTCAAAATTCATAAGTATCAATTTGTTTTAGTTTTAATATTCATATTTTATCTTATTTGTACATATTATGCAATTTAATTTTCCCCAGCAATGCGGCGGGGTATTCATCTAGTATCAATATAATTCTCTACCCAACACACGCATAAACCTGACTGTTGTTATTCCAAAGTTACAAAGCTAATTTTGCTTGGTTTTGAAAAGAATTTGCAAAGTTAATTTGGACTTCAAAATCCGCCCTCCTGAAAAAAAAGAAATCCATGGGTGGGATGAGAAGTTGAAAAGAAAAATCTTTTGGTCATGTGCTTGCATGGTCTCAGTCAACCAAAGACATTTTCCCTATATATCTTTACCAATCTCTCCCAGCTTGCAAGGCATCAATCCTGAAAGCTCCTCTCTCTTTCTTCCTCTCTCGTCGTCGTCGTCGTCGTCGCCGCCGTCGCCGGAGATGATGAAGCACTTGGTGGAGTCGGAGAAGGCGGCGGAGAATGCCGGGCCGACGTACCGGAACGTGCTGGCCAAGGACGCCGGGCTTCTGCGGCCGCCGCCGGGGGTCGAGAGCTGCTGGGACGTCTTCCGGTGGGTGATCGGTCTTCATTTCTCAGCTCCGGCGATCGCCGGCGGATGGCCGGCGACGTGCAGCTCCATTTGTTTTTGTCATTCATAGCCTGATTCGAATTCGATCGGTTTTCTCACTTTCTTGAATCGTCTTCGGATGATTTTGCAGCAATTCGGTGGAGAAGTACCCGGACAGCCCGATGCTCGGTCGCCGGAGAGTCGTCGACGACGGCAAGGTGATTAATTCAATATTTCTTTTCCCTTCGTTTGAACAAGAATAATCTTTCATTATTTCACATTGGTTTCTGCTCTAGCTTGTAGCTATAATTCTCTCTTCTGCCTTCTACTTCTACAAAATGTATTGCTACTTTGATCATTCCAAGCACCACTTTATTATTTCGGATACACATGTGGAGTAAAACTTAATTTTTTTTTCGGTTTAATTAGTTCTCTAATCTGTAGTTCATTTGCAGGCAGGTGAATATGTTTGGATGACTTACAAGGAGGTTTATGACGTAGTGATGAAACTTGCTGCCTCCATTAGCAAGTCAGGAATCAGCAAGGTAATCAACTTCCCAGATGAAGATTACCTCCTTAAAACTTTTGCCGGCAGTAACTTTGTTTTTCTTTATAAAAAAAAACGTAATGCATTCAGTAACATTTAACTGAATGGAAATATTTGTTAAGCAAATCTTGATTCCAAAGATACATAGTAGTAAATGAATAGTAATTGGCAATAGTTTATGGCTCAGGTTCATTGGATATATATATTTAGATCATCATCAATGGCCATTTGTGCACGTCTTGATCACCAGCAGTTGGTTAGCTGCAAACCTGAGCCAGCTGCCAAATTTAATATAATGTGAGCAATTCATGAGATTGTGGATGCATATGCATGCTTACCATGAATTTTGGATCTTACAAAATCTTGATAGTTTTTAAAATAAACTGCGCAGGTTGTGCATCAATCAAACAAGATTGGATTAGTTCAGATATGTGAGTTGACTTGGTAGTAAATTAACCATTAAGCATCAGGAAAGGCTTATTTATTTTGATTCGTTATAAGCATAACTTAATTAGTTTAATCCTAAAACACAGTAACTTGACATTGCTGAAACAAGATTTACCACCAGAGATGAAGAGTTTCCACTCTTGTTCTCATCAGGATGATGACAGAGGCACTCACAACCATAACTTTGGCAGGTTGTGAGCAAAAGTCCACTGTTTGAATCTTCCAAGGTTAAAAAGTCTGAAGTCTGAACAATTCATTACCTCCAGGAGAGTTGAATTTATCATGTTCTAGAATTTGGATAGCCTCACTGTCATGTACTAGTATAACCTGTCATCTTTCAGTTCAATCTCTTTGGATATCATATTCTACAATTCAGAAAACATTCAGTTTGTTTGAAAAGTAATTGACTGAAGAATCCTCTCAATTGCTGATGAGTAGTTGGATGGGAACAGTTGACTAGTTCAATCATTTTAGATTTTACAATTCAAATGTTATCAAACTGAATAAATTACCAAATTTCAGGGTGAAAGCTGTGGCATCTACGGCGCAAACTGCCCTGAATGGATCATCAGCATGGAGGTTTACCTCAACCATCAATTACTCATCGCTCATGCACATGAGCAGTTCTTTTAACTATTAACTAGTTGATATCCCGCGCTTTGCTGCGGGATATGTAGACGAATGCATATTATACATTAATAAATGGTAGATATATATGTTTAAATAATGTAAACATGATGTGGAGATAATGATCTGATATTACTTGCGTTTCTAAAAATACAACAAAATTGTAAATTATATGTAATGTTTGCATGATATTTAAAATGCTCTAGATAATAATTGCTAGTGAGTGATGATGTGGCACACTTGCATGTTGAGCTTTAGAAATTAGTGGGCATCAACTTTATAGTAAAATAGGATTTGCATGAACAGTTTTAACCATTAACCTTACTCTTTACTCCGATCTGACCATTTTCAGGCTTGCAATGCACTTGGGGTTTCATGCGTGCCGCTCTATGATAGTCTTGGTAAGCACATAAACGCATGTGCAATTCTATAATTGATGAGAATTCTTTTAACCATTCTTGAAGAGTTCAAGATACCGATAACCATAAATTAACACTTGAAACCATAAATTAACACTTGAAAGTACATCTACCTCAAGGGTAGTAAAACTAGCTCAAGAATTAAGATTAGCTCATCCTTTTCTTCCATTTTTTAATATTTTTTTTGTTTTCTGTTCTAGGTGCTGGTGCAGTGGAGTTTATCGTGTGCCATGCTGAAATCCAGATTGCTTTTGTGGAAGAGAGAAAAATCACTGAGGTAATTCGGCAGCTTTTCCAATTTTTTTTATATACTAGAAAAAAAATGCACGTGCGTTGCAACGGGTGAAGGCTATTTTAATCTTATTATTATTATATGGTTTAGTTAAGATAAAATTCACTGTAGAAATTCGCTTGGATATATTTTTTTTCTTTAGAAAATCATGAACTGCAATTAGGAGTCATTTCTATATTTCCAAAAACGAACGAACTTAAAAACCGACTCAAATACGGATATGTATTTCCAAAATCGAATGAAATTAAAAATCAACTCATACACGGATGATATACTAAAATTTCGAGAAAAACATCTTTAATTTTTATAACAGTAGAAATATAGGCTGATTTGGAAGGGGAGGAAAATGTAATTTGGGCTAGCCTTTCTTCCCTACGGCCCATATAATCCCAATTTGGCCCATGTGGTCAATCAACATTTGGCCCGCTTTATTTAGTCTTGTCTCGGCCCGGCCCAATAAGATCTCGAGCATAGGGCCGGTGGCATTTCCGTGCGACTCCGGCCTTGCACGGTCACGCCGCAGTTGCCTCGCGCCGCGCCGCGGCGCACGCCGGAGATATGCCTCGCCGTGCTCCGGCGATAGGCCGGCGCGCTCTCCGCAGGTGGCGGCACTCGCAGCGGTTTGCCCCGCGAGAAAGGGGGAGGGGGAGGGGGATGGGCTATGGTGGTAGCCCTGGCCGCCGCGTTGCCCCGCGTTCGGCCGCGCGCGTCCTCCCGATCGGCAAATCCGCGCAGCGCGATGAACTCTGCAGGTTTTGGTTTTGCTCCTTTTTTTTCTTTTTTTTTTTTTGCGCGAGTCGAGATGATCCGTATTCATCGAATTTATAGCGAATGATTGGGAATTTGGGATGGCTAGTTCCTCTGGTTAATCTGCTCTGCTCTACCTTTTTTGGGCGAGTTCTGATTCGGTTAGTTTGTATCTGTGATACAGAATATTATTCTCGTTACTCCTTTAGTGTTGGAGTATTTCTTTGCATCGTTTAGTTCCTAGATTGTATGTGCTCCCTGTTGAGCGAATCATGTAATTCGTTGAAGCAAATACAGGATTTTATTCCATTATTGGAAAAAAAAACTGTGATACAGAATATTACTGAGTAGACGCATATGCAGAGAATGTTTGTAATCATTATCTAAAAAGAGACCACATGTTAAGCTGATGCAGTATTCGTTAGAAATTTATGTAGTGCTGAACTACTGAGAGGTCTCGAGCTCTCGATTGTGTCTCGAATGAGGAAATAGTTGAGTCCAATGGACCAAATCGCGTGAGATGCAGATGGGTGTTTTCTGTAACTTGATTAGGGAGAAATCTGTATGTGGCAGTGCTTACTATGGTTGCTTTAAACTTGAAAGTATCCTAATTCTTGTTAATGGTTTTAATGATTGCAGCTCTTGAAAACTTGTCATGCCACATCAAAGTATTTGAAGAGTAAGTTCATTTTATACCCATAATTATATCAATTAGTCGATTCCCAATCACTGGAGTATATGAATTAACTTTTATTTTCTTATCTTTATTTAGCAATCATCAGCTTTGGAGGTGTGACAAATGACCAAAAAGAGGAGGCTAAAAATCATGGGATGTCCATATTCTCATGGGAGGAATTCCTGATCATGGTAATTTATAAATTGTTTCAACTTACTTAGTCCTTTATATTGGTATAATTCAAGATTATATTGAAGAATTAAACTTGTCTGACTGATAATGTGTGATTTACCAGTTATATGACATGCTACCGAACCATTACAAATTTACAAATGAACTTGTCTGACATTTATGCTTATAGGGAGGTGATCATTATTTTGATCTTCCTGAAAAGAAGAAATCTGACATCTGCACAATAATGTACACAAGCGGGACAACTGGAGACCCTAAAGGTGTTATGATATCAAATGAAAGCCTTCTTGTTAACATCACTGGTGCTGATTGCGTGACCAGGTCTATTGGCGAACCTGTGAGTGTAGAATATATTTGTATTCTGAAATAACCATTGCTATGTACTATCTTGAATGAATCATGCAACTCATTTTATTTGCCCTCCATTGCTCTTTTGCAGTTTGATCATGATGATGTTTATATGTCGTATCTTCCACTGGCTCATATCTTTGATAGAATCTTTGAAGAATTATTCATTTCTCACGGATCAAAAATTGGATTTTGGCGTGGGGTATGATTTATGGATACTCCTTGTTTCTATTTAAGCTTTCAATGGATGCATACTCAAATAGTGTCATATATGTATGTAGGACGTCAAGTTGTTGGTCGATGACATTGCAGCTCTAAAACCAACAGTATTCTGTGCAGTTCCACGAGTACTTGATAGAATATACTCAGGTAAATTCCAAACGTACACATTTATAGCTAATATCATGTTAATGTCCACTAGTTGATTTCCTTGTATGGAAAGTGGAACTCAATGACTATACATGTCTCAGAATGTATTTGTCTAATCAATTTATCTGATACCTTGCCAGGCTGCCATATTTCTGTTCATGATGTTAACATGCCTAGACTACTATTATTTTCATGGTCTCATTATTTCTAAATGCATTAATAAAATTTTCATATGAAGTATTGAAGTGAACATGTGAAATATAAAAATATACTATAACAATAAGTTCCATAACAGTTTACTGGAGGCCTTACTTGAAATTATTTTAAAACTAGCTCTTTAGATTGAAAATTTTTGACAAGGATGCATAAGGGAACAAACCAGAAACTGTTAATTGTCGCATGGTGGAAATGTTTTGCAAGGATTGATCTACTAGCTGCTGAACTCTGCGTAAATGAAAGTCCTTTAATGTAGAAATTCAGTGGAAAGTTGCACATAATGTTTAGCTGTACTTGCAATATTTTGACCTTAACTAATATTCGATGCATTTTGTTTATGTAGGTCTTACAGGAAAGATCTCGTCTGGTGGCATACTGAAGAAAGCTTTATTCAATATTGCTTACAAGCTGTAAGTCTGGATATGACTATACTGAGAACTCCTTTTACAAGGCTTTCCAAAAAGAATTTCTTTTACAGAACTCTTGAGTTGATGGATTGGACAATATAAGTTTCTTCTGATATTCTTATGTCCTTTGACCTTTTCTGAACTTTCATTATTTTTTTCAACTTATTTGTTCAGTTGATTATGTCATGGTGTGATACAAATTCTGAATTAGTCATAATTATCAAATGAACAGGAAACTGGACAGCATGAGGAAAGGAATTAAACACGAGAAAGCAGCTCCATTTTTTGACAAATTAGTTTTCAGCAAGGTACAATTAGCTAGTTCAGGAGCATTTTTTTTATCACTTCATCTGATAAAATTTAGATTGTTAATGCATCTTCATATGTATATCATTGCCCTAACTTAGTGTTTATCCTTTAGGTGAAAGAAAGACTGGGTGGAAAACTACGTTTTATCGTGTCCGGTGGTGCCCCTTTATCTGTAGCAGTGGAAGAATTTTTGAGGGTTGTGACATGTGCAAGTGTTGTTCAAGGCTATGGTATATGCTTGCTTCACCATTCAAATTCCTTCAGGAAGTATTTAATCAAGCGTTTCATATGTTGGTTGATATAGTAACACTTTTAAATAAAATTATGAAAATCCAACTTCAGGGCTCACGGAAACTGGTGCGGCGTCATTTGTTGCAATACCAAATGATTTTTCCATGGTTGGAACTGTTGGTCCACCAGTTCAGCATTTGGATGCACGTCTTGAGTCAGTTCCAGAGATGGGCTATGATGCTTTGTCGAGCATTCCTCGTGGAGAGGTATGTGTAAAAGGAAGTGTTCTATTCTCAGGATACTACAAAAGAGAGGATCTTACACAGGAAGTCATGATTGATGGATGGTTCCACACAGGTTAGCTGTTTCTATAATCTCTGGGACATGCTAGTTGACTATAATGGCATTATTTTTTTCAGATGATGACTATATGCCAAATACCATGTATAATACAGGGGATGTTGGTGAGTGGCAACCAAATGGGTCCTTGAAAATCATTGACAGGAAGAAAAATATATTCAAGCTTTCACAGGGAGAATACGTTGCAGTAGAAAATCTCGAGAATGTGTACGGGGTTCTCCAAGAGATAGATTCGGTAACTACTATACTAGCTACTCACTTTTTCAGGGGATCGTCTCAAATTTTATGTTTCTATCTGATATGAGCCTTTTTTTTTCCTATTGTATTTCCCATATTTTTTTTATGTTTGGTGAAACAATTGATGAATGTATACAGCACCTGATCTGAAAAATTAGATGAAGTTAAAGTGTCCCTGAGTGGGAAAAAAGGTCTTTATAGCATAAACTGCTGATACCACAATATGGTTTTAAAAGCACCAGTTTAAATTTTTTTTAGCCCTTTAGCGTTTTGATTAAAATGCATATCAAACAGTAAATTCTTATGAGCATCTAACTGAACCATGTCATGGCACCTGGCTTACATGCTCAATAGCACTAAAACTACACAAAAAGGGAAATAATGGCTTCGCCTCAAAATTGTTTACTGTTTGGTAGTGTCTCATGCTCATTTGGTTCTAACCATTTTAGAGGCTATATAGTGCATGTTTGTTTGGAAATGTGATGCACCTGACTACCCAATGCATGAATAATTGAATCTTTTTTTTTGGCAACGTATTGTTTGTAGATGTCTTGTTTTTCATTGTATCTTCTAATCTATTTCAGATATGGATTTACGGAAATAGTTTTGAATCTTTCCTTGTTGCTGTCATAAATCCCAACCAACAAGTTCTTGAGCATTGGGCTGAACAAAATGGTATCTCTGGAAGTTTATCTGAATTATGTGAAAATTCAAGAGCTAAAGAATATATTCTTTCAGAACTCACGAAGATTGCAAAGGAAAAGAAGGTAAAGTTTTGTGGCATGTAAACCCTATAAATTTTCTACGCATTTCAACGGGGTTAGTATTTTTAAACGTTTATATATTTTTTACCTTGCCAGCTGAAAGGCTATGAGTTCATAAGAGCTGTACATCTTGACCCATTACCATTTGATATGGAGCGTGATCTTATAACCCCAACATACAAGAAGAAACGACCACAGTTGCTTAAGCACTATCAGGTTGGATGCCATACCAAAAACAGTTTCTCTGTTCTGCAATTCCATTCTTTGTCATCACCATCATTTCTTGAAGTCTTCTAGCTAATGCAAGTTAATATAATCTCTAATATATTTATTTGTGCATTGTTTGTTCAGGGAACCATTGACGCACTCTACAAGATGGCAAAGTAAACGAGCAAATGCTACAGACAATTGAAGAAAGGCTTCACCCATTCATGTAATCTCACCATGTTGGTATATATATAAATCCAATTCACATGTCATGTACCTAACCACTCATAAAAGACTGGAAACAGATCATAGCCTTGTCTTTCTTGTGCTGAAATGATTACTGTCAGAAACGGTGTGACATGGACTGTCTTTTGTTAGATGCTGTTACAACACTGCTATACGTCCGACTCCCTCGTCCGACTCCCATCCGACCCAACCTCACCTGCCAATCGTTTCTCTCCACGCAAACCAGCTTCTCTCCATGTGGGCCAGGGCAATTAGCAGCTAAGAGCTGGTCGGATAAGAGTCGTACGTCACAGTCGTGTGTATAGCATTTTCGATGCTGTTAAGTCATCCTATGTTTTGCACAACTTAATTATTACTACTATTCCCTTAGGCTAGAATCTCATTCTGTGCATGTACTACTACTATTTCTGATTGCTTAGCAAATGATAAGAAAAAAAAAAGGGGGAACTATTCCTTGTGCGGCTGTGACCCACAAACTCCCTTTTCTTGGGTCAGCAACGCAGTCGTAAGCACAAGCTCTGAAGCCTGCGTCACTGTCATCCATCTCCTGCTCTACACACGGAAACAGGTTTGAAGATTCCTGGTCAGTTCTTCCAACCTTCTAAGTTGACCTCTCTTTTGCCAATAGTATTGTGCTATTCTCCTCTTCTTTGATCCGTTTGACCAGTAGCAATTTGGAGTGGAGGGTTGACTGGTCAGCGGTCAACACTGTCTATATGAGCTTGTGAACTTTCCTAAGTCCACCAAACTTTGCCAAAAAGCAGTTCTATGGTGAGTGAATGCCAACACAAAAGATGCTACTAGTTGGTATCAAGCTTAAAATGCAACAGAGCATGTCATTATCCCAGTGAGAATAAGCATACCACATCAGGCTCCAAATATGTGATTGTTCTGGAAGGCATCGCATTAATACCTGCAATTTCGATGTAATATCCATGAGCTTTGGAAAAGGCTGGAGCTAATTAGATCATCACACTTGTTATCTTTTATTTTCACAAGTCAAAAGTTCTGAGCTTTTGGCATGGTAGCTTAATGCTTAGGGTGAATATGACATTAATTAAACAAAAGAAAAAGAAAAGCCTATGCGTGTTCCCTTTTCTTACTCCTTTATTTTCTCCTTTTGCAATGGAGATTGGAGCTTCTTTCTTGGAAACTCTTGTGTTTAATTTCTACACAACCAACTGAATCAGGGGAAAAAAACAACAAATTGACTTACAAAATGGAATCGAATAGTCCACAAAGTAGTAAAGCTTATGCAATTATGCACTGTAATATTCCCAAGATAAATGGAACCAGATGAGATTAATTGACATTAAAAACATAAAGTAGATCCATACTACTCCAAGTAATGCTTTCTTCTTTCGCAAACTACGAACTACCATAGTATACGATGTCAAGTTTTTCGGCCGGTACCGATACCGGGTGTACTTAGCAAATTCCTCCTGATCTCCCAGTAATAGCACTAGTACGATGATGAGTATGACCAAAGACTGGTCAACGGGGAGCAAGCACCCAGGAAAATAAAAGGAGAGAAATACAAAGGGAAAAAATAAGAATTAAACTTTGCATGGTTTCTGTTTGGTCAAACTTCTCTTCCTCTTACCAGCATATCATATCTCCCCAAACCCAACTAAGTTCAGAGTTCAGACCTCAGACAGCCATGGCCACCGGCCTTAAATTCACCTGTGCTCATAACCACATCTCTGATCTCTCCCCATGAATCCAACCCTAGCTTAGATCAATAATGTCCTTGCTAAGCTATCTCCTCCAATTCTGCTTCTGAATTTCTCCATTCTTTCCAGCAAGCTTACCAAGGCAAGCAAGCAAGCAGGGAAAGAACCGATCACCATTCCATTTCGCTTCTCTCCCAGTCCACGCAATCTTGCAGTGTTAGTAGGAAGTGAATAAAAAGACCTGATACCTGATATCTTGCAGTGTTAGATCACTAATTTTTTCAGAGTTTCAGACTTTGGGAGTTTGCTGCTGCCGTCTTGTTGGTCGCCTCTGCAACTTCTCTTGTGTTTCTCTGAACTTGCCATGCATGATCCTTCCATTGCTCCTGCCTGCAAGCTTGGCTCTTCAAATCTGCCATTGCAACATCGATCTTGCATTGCTTGCAACATCTGAAGTCTGAATCTGTAAGCTGATTGATCCAAACCAACAAGAACAATCAGCTTAGCTTTCGCGTGTCGTGTCGTGTCCAAGAATTGTGCCCCATGGACGGAGGAGACATCCACCTGCTGCTGAGCATCCTCGCCGACGGCGAGGAGCAGGCCCGGCAGCTTGGCGAGCCCGCCGCGGCGGCCGACGACGAGTACCACGGCGGCGGCGGCCGCGGGGAGGAGTACTACAGGGGCGTGGCGCGGCAGCTGCAGTGCACGCTCGCGAGGGCGATGGGCGTCGCGAGGGCCATCGAGGCGGCGGCCTTCGCCGGCGGCGGCGGCGCGTCGGGGTCGCGCTGGCCACTACGGCGACCGCTCCGACTCGCCGCGGTCGGCGGACGAGAGCTCGGGCCGGACGGCGAGGGACGCCGCCGTCGCGCAGCAAGAGCGCCACCATGACACGATCAAGAGAAGGTGCGTGTGTGTGTTCAAATTCGTCTAAACAAAAAAAAAAATCTCTCTCTTTCAGTTCGTTTTAAAATTTCTCTTTCAATTTGCTTTAAAATCTCTATCACTGTCTCACACGCACGTTTGGCATTTTAATTTGGCCGTCGTCACATCACTTTAAATTTTTTTAAAAAAAATGGCGCGAAACTAAGGACATGCCCGCCACGCGTAAGTCGCCACTTCAGCAAATTGAGATAATGGATAGAGTATATTATCATCGGCTTGTCTTATCTGAAACTGAATAAGGATAAAATTCGTGTCACCCTTTCTAAGCCCCTATTTGTGTACATGGTTGGACTTGCTTAGAGCCTTAAACTTTTTTTTTTGTTATAAATCTCTTGCCTTAATGTTAAGAATGGCTCTTATCAGTCCAGCTACAGCCTATAGCTATAAGTCGTAGACAAAGTAACGAAGTAATAAAAAAATAATATCTAGGTAAAATTTTACAAGTCAAGGCTAAAAAATAAACCGTGGCAAAAAAACTAAAACCAACTCTAAAATTTAATTGTTAACTGTGACTGATAAATTAACTAGTACTAACTAGGTTTAAAATCAAGTCACTGTTTTTTTTTCTTTTTAGCAAAAAGGGCAAATGATCTACCTAATGCGTTATGGATGTAGATGAGTATGTATGTAGTCTCTGTGTTGTATCATGGTGCAATTTGAATTTTTTAGCTTCCAGTTCCAGATGTTTTTGGTAGTTCCAAAATATCGATGTTTCCGGTTAATCAATGTCAGGGGGAAAAACCATTCGAAATATCACTGTACATGTGACTCTAAACAGAGGATATTTAATTTCCTAAAAAAATGCTATTTAATTTGTGGTTATTTGCTTAAATATAAAAAGAACAAATTCCGTTTTCAAACCAATCATATGCAACCGTCAAAAATATATTTGAAAAGGACCTAACCCCAAGGACGGGCAATGTAGAAATCCATGTCATAGTTCTTTGGTCAAAAGCATGGAAACAGTCATAATCATAAGCATACAGCTGTACTGAATTATTAGAATTTGCCTTAGTCAATCTAAGGAAAAAAAAAGAGTCAAATATCATTGACTGACCATTTGGTATAATTTTCTTGGCTCTAAAATCGTCATACAGGAAGGGCCTGCCAAGATGGACAGAAAAATTCAGAGTGCCAGATGCAAGTTTGGAGGCTACACCAGATGATGGATTCAGTTGGAGGAAGTATGGCCAGAAGGACATCCTCGGTGCCAAATTCCCAAGGTTAGCTCAACATATCATTTTATACATGTTTTAATTTAAACCTTGGTAATTTTAAACATAAGTATCTTTCTAAATATTTAGATTGGGTGCATGAAAACATATTGTAGATTTAAAAATATTATTATAATTTTGTCAGGATTATTATTATTTTGAATAAAACTAGTGGTGAAAGATCAAATTTAAACCTACAAAATTCACCATTATTTGAAGCTCCCATAGTTCCGAACGCAGAAATTGAATCATCTTACAGCCTCATGGCTGACTCTACGGTTGATAAGTCGTGAAAAAAAAATCGGAGCAACAAAAACAATTTGTGTGTACAACTTTTATATATACATAACTAGCGATTTAAAAGTCAATGATGAATTGTTGATAAATAAAATATGATATAAAAAATCTTAAAATTAACTCTAAGAATAAGTTTTAAATTTTGGCTGCGGCTGACAAAGAATGAAAGCTCTTGTTTGGGATACCTAGGCTGTGTTTAGTTCTTGAAATTGGGGAGAAGTTTGGGGAAAGTTGGTAGTTTGGAAAAAAAGTTAGGAGTTTATGTGCGTAGGAAAGTTTTGAATGTGATGTGATGTGATGAAAAGTTAGGAGTTGGGGGAAATTTGGTGTGAACTAAACACAACTCTAACCTAAGCCCAATCATGACAGAGTTCATTTCTCAAGATCGGGCCAAAATCAACATGGTGGCGTAATCTACAAGTCGTTTAATTTTTTTCCTAGTCAAACTTAACAGCATTTAAAACATCAAATTAGTTCTAGTAGATCTAAAATTTAAAAATATTTAGATATTATATTTGTTTTGTTTTAAAAATACTAATATATTTCTCTACAAACTTAATCAAACTTATAAAAATTGACTAGAAAATGTTAAAATGATTTATAATATAAAATGGAGGGGTAGGAATTAGGAAATAAAAAATAAAAATTGAAACGGGCCAGATGCATTATCTGATGCCTCCTGTCACTGACACGTGTCGGATGGTTTTTGCAGGGGTTACTACCGGTGCACGTATCGCAACGCGCAAGGCTGCCCGGCGACCAAGCAGGTGCAGCGCTCCGACGCCGACCTCGCCGTCTTCGACGTCACCTACCAGGGCGCCCACACCTGCCACCAGAAGCAGCGCCGCGCCGCCGCCGCCGCCGGCGACCCGGCCGCCGCAGCCCGACCCGAGCGTGGAGCTGCTCGTCAACTTCAAGCACGGCCTGAAGGTGGAGACCAACGGGCTGGCTCCTCCGCCGCCGCCGCCGCCGAGACGACAGAACTTCCACGACGACCAGCACTTCTGCTTCCCCTCCATGCCGCCGTTCCACGCCGGGGTGGGCCACTGCCGTCGCCGGCGCCGGCGGACGACTCACATAATTTCTCCTCGCCGTTCGTCTCGCCGGCCGGGTCGGCCGCCGGCGAGAGCTACTTCTCCATGGAGCATTCCTACGAGCCACGCGGAGGCGGCGGCCACTTCGTCATGAGCCGAGGGGACTCGTCGGAGCTCCACGAGGTCGTCTCCGCCGCCGCCTCCTCCTCCGCCGTGGTCGACCCTGCCGCCGCCGCCGCTGCCGCCGCCGGCGGGTTCGACTACCCGCTGTACCACGGCGAGGTCGACCCGCACCTGCCGTTCCCGCCATTGTTTGGCCACGCTTCCATGTACGGCCAATACAGGGACGCGTGATGGAGAGTGCCACGTGTCACCTGACGTGGCTATGATTTTCGTTTTTTTAATTTGAACTTCTTTTTTTTTGTATCTTGATGACATGATAGGCAGCAGTATGCATGGAGTAGTAATCAGTTAGTTTGTTCTTGTTTTATTTGTTAACTATTGAGAATTTTAGAGGAACTTAAAGAGGATTCTAGTTAAGTTCTAGTCCATATAATCAGTTCTTCCTTTTGGAAACCTTATTATAATTTGAGTTTTGTGAAGAAGTATTGGAGATACGACGATAATTTTGGTGATACAATGTGTGTGAGTGTGTCTGATCACTAGATTGGTGAAATGGTGATGACATGGAATTAATTAGCAGTACAGTGCACACAGTTTGTATTGTTTTGGACAAATCCCTTGTAGTTCAGTGATCTTTAGGAGTACTTATCCAGACTTGATCGATCACAGTGACCTGATTGTATGAGAACAGTATATTCCCTATTGGTTAACTGCATTCTCAGTGAGCAAAGCTGGTCACTTTCACTGTCAGTAATGCCTCATCCATGCAAGTGTTCAGTTGCAGGCTTCCCAGGTTGATTGAAAACAACTGCTCAATCATTCATTGGATAAGATTAAGTCCTTTCAGGTGACACTGTCCTACTGAACATTGCACTCTGGCAGAGAGTCATCAGTACCTACAAGAATATATCCCCCTTGTTTTAGAAAAAAAAATTCAATATCTTAGTTTGATTTTGAATAGAGGTACATTCATAACTAAAAGTTCTATTCTCTTTTAAAAAAAGATGGATGGAGTACGGCGACATCAGTGTCTCTACTGCATGTGGTCGTCGAAGTGAAGAACAATAAGATAAAACTTGAATATCAGATAACGACATAATATCACATAAATAAAAGTGAGGCTTTAAACTTAGACCGGTTAGCTCACAATTTTACGAAGCTAGCCAGAAAATCTCTCGGCGTTTCTCAAACACACAGCAAGATGAATGAAGAAAAGGTTTGGCAGGAGCAGGGACCCTGATAATCTGATCAATTAGTGGGTAATCATCTTCCCTCTACCAAACGGCACTAAGTCGTAGTGTTATGCTAGTGGACAAGAAGAGCCTGAATCCGGCAGCCTGCTTCCACAAAAAGATTGTTCTTCAGTAGCAGCAAGATTCGGCAAGCCTGCGTGACTGTCACCACATGTTGCTCCCTTGCTGTGTAACCTTCTTTAGTTAGTTACAGGTAGCCCCGATTATTCTAAGCAGAAACGGCAAAGACGTTGTAATCACACAGTTAAATACTAGTACCCATTAACAACCTGCTAAATTTAGATCCAGTATAAAACTTGCTTCTAATTTTAGAGCAACTAGTAAACTCTCGTAGTAGAGAATCTACGCTTCTCACTGTAATTTAGCTACCGTGCATAACTCTTTGGAGGCTGCAAAATCCGTCGGACCTTATTCGATTAATCCTCATAACAAAATTAAAGAGTATTTATTCCAAGTCTATCACTACAAGGATTGAGAAAGATTTGGAGAGAATAAATTTCACAGCTAAAAGGATTAAGGAGTATTTGAAGAAAACTAATTCCATATTTATTGAGATGTGAAATGGATCCTTCTTAATCCTCTTCAATCTCTTCCTCACAAGGATTAACCGATTAAGGTCTCAGTGAATTTTCGCTATTTTAAATGTGTGGTTGGGGATAAGATTCTCTAACCTTATACAGTTTACGGTGATATCACTGACGTAGTGGATCATAGTGAAGTGTATATCTCTGTGAGTGACTCAGCTGAGTCTGATGATTTGGGTCTGTTGGTTGGACACCGTGCAGGGGAGGCGGCGGAAGAATTCACTATTTATTATCATTCTCCCAAAATACACATGTCCAGATGCAACACTTTTAAATTTTTATTTGTATTTATCACTCGGACCCACGTGTCGGTCTCCCTTCTATTCATTGAGCTTGTTGACCTGGGAAGGATGCTAACATATGAGTTCGAGGGATAGATGGGAATAAAATTTTTGAAAAGTGATATTTAAGTATGTAGAAAGGATGGTAAATAGTACTTCCTCCGTTTCACAATATAAGTCATTATAACATTTTCTATATATTTATATTGATGTATCTATCTAGATTCATTAACATCAATATCTAGATTTATTAATATCAATATAAATATAAAAAATGTTAGAATGACTTATATTGTGCAGCAGTAAATTATGACCGAGAGGGAGGAGGACGGCGGGCGATGAGACACCGTTGGTTGGTTTTGGCGCAGCGCAAGTGGCGAGAAGGAAAACTCGGGTTTCCGCCGCGATTTTCCCCCACTTCCGCCAGTAGACTATTTACGTCGCCCACCTCCGCCTCCTCGGCCTCGGCACGCGGAGCGGAGAGGTGGAGAAGGCGCCACTAGCAGTAAGCAGCAGCAGACACTGCGCGAGGAAGCGAGCGCCAACCATAATAAACTAACGCGCCGCCACGCCCACCAGATCTAGGTGGGAGAGGGAAGGGAGGGAAGCCGGATCTGGGAGGGTGGGAGGAAGCTAGGGGATGGGAGCGCCGCCACCGTCGCTCCCTCTACGCCGCCGCCGCCGCCCTCCCCCTCTTCTCCCTTCCGGTTTTTTGCCTTTTTAACGCCCCGCTCCGCACCCTCCCCCCTTCCCCTCGCCGCCCTCCTCCTCCGCCTCAAATCGGGGCCGCGCCACCCCGGCTGGATCTGGGCCCGAACCCCCGATGGCGTTCGGCGGACTCGCCCTCGCGCTCGCGCTCCTCGTCGTATCAGGTAATCGATCAATCAATCAATCCCCTCTCCTCTCGCCCTCCCCCGCCGCGTGCGAATTTGTGGTGGGCGGAACGCGCTTCGGTTTTTGGTAGGATCATTCCGTGGAATCATCGCTGCGAGATGGGGGAGCTATGTGTGTGTTTGCGCTGATTTGCGCGTGTCGTTTTTGGTGTTTCGTTTGTTTGCAGTGAACTTGCTCCCGTTGGTTGCGAGCTCCGATGGCGACCACGCGCGCTGCGAGGGGGTCGTCAAGGGCTGGGCGGGCTCGGTTGCGGGGAGCGAGGGCAAGGATGGGGACAAGCTGAGCCTCAGGGATCTGCTCTTCTTCCTTCACATTCCTAGAACCGGTGGCCGTACCTACTTCCACTGGTACGATGGGGGCAGTAGCTTGTTTCATCGTCATCAAAGGATGTGTGCATTTCACTCATGCTAGTTGTTTTTGGCAGCTTCCTGAAAAAGCTGTATACCAATGCCGAGGAGTGTCCGCGATCCTACGATAAGCTGCGGTTCGACCCCAGGTAGAAGAGTTTGTTCTCTGTTTTTGTTCTATTGTGTAGTATTTGTCAAGCTTTATGTTGGCTAACCAAATGAGAATAAAAAACTAGTTTGTCTTTTGTGTATTACTAAAATTCTTACTTTACACTATGTACTATCCTATTCAGATTCAGACAATAACATTCCCATGGATTAACATGTTTTCTGTGATTTAACACTGATTTAGAGTATTCCCATGGATTGGAATAATATTCTTAGTGCTTATCTGACTGAAAACAGTAGATATGGTTTACCTTTATACGGATTACCAGGCATCCAATACATCTTGAACAACGTAATCAACAACTTATATGGTTATCGTGAACATGTGTCAATCATGCGAGAAAATTGTGATGGACTCAATATTGACTGTTCAATTAAAGCATCTGATATGTAATTATCCACTAGTATTTGCTGTACAAGTTGAGTTGCTTCATACTCCTGTTTATTTCACATGATTCTGCAGAGTTACAATTAATAATGATGTTTATATATCTTTGTGTCAGCCATCCTGATTGTAAGCTGGTTGTTAGTCATGATGACTATAGCTTCATGTCCAAGCTGCCGAGTGAGAGGACTTCTGTTGTCACAATACTAAGGAACCCAGTTGACCGAGTATTCAGCACATACGAGTTCTCGGTCGAAGTTGCAGCCAGATTTCTTGTGCATCCAAACTTAACATCTGCAAAGTTAATGACTAGCCGTGTGTTAACAAAATCTCGTGCTGTAAGTACATTGGATATATGGCCTTGGAAATACTTGGTCCCGTGGATGAGAGAAGATCTGTTTGCCAGGGTATGCTTACTTATTTCAGCCAAACCTTTTGCTTAGTATAATCCTTCTCTACTAGTAGGAAAATAACTAGGACAAACTATCAAGCCTGTATTTCTAGATATTGAACCTTTTTCTATGCCAATGTATTCATCCAATATCAGGTTCTAGGAGACGCACCATAAATCTAGTCTTCACCAGAAGCAATCAAACAAACACACATTGCAGCAAAGATAAAGTAGTTGATCCATTCTAACAGTTAATTGAACATCTGCTGCATGGAGCAGACTATAATCAAGCCTCTATTTAATTGAACCTTTATATGCCAATGTATTTATCCAACATCATGATCCACAGGTGCATCTTAAATCTAGCCTTCATCAGAAGCAATCAAACAAAAACACATTGCAATAATCTAGTCAATTGAACCTCTGCTACATGGAGCGGACTATATACTTGAACCTTGGAAGCCATCTAGGATATGCCAGTTTCCCAAGAATCAATTTTATTTAACTCCAAGTATCTAAGATAATGCTTATGCTCCAGTGTTTGAATAATAATAATTTAAGATTTTGCCAGCGGGAAAGTTTTGACTTTCAGGTGGGATCTCTTAAGCTTTTGTAACACCTGATCATCAGTTTTAGTGTCATTGTCCCGCTATTAGTTTACACTTAAGTTGATGTGAGTGATCATGAAAATAGAGTTCAGAAATATTTGGAATCAACACACACGTATAACTACCATTACTATGATGATGTTTTCATTGCCTGATGCCTATACTAAACCATTTTTGCAATAATATAAAAGCATACTGTTAATTTGGCAGAGAGATGCTAGGGGGATTGATAAAGTGAGAAGTAGCCACAGGGTTAATGCATATGATGTGGAGGATATGGTTATGCCACTACACCAGTACATTAATGATCCTGTTGCGCATGAAATCATTCATAATGGAGCTACCTTTCAGGTATGATGACTTGTCTTGTTGCTATATCTCAAACTTTTTGTGTGCATCCTTGTCTATGCTGTTAGTTGGTCACTGTGTCTAATGCATCTCTCAATGCATTGGAAACTATGAACTTTCTTTGTGCAATTGCTTTGACCCTGAAATATTGGTCTGCCTGCTAACAAATCACGCAGTAACACTTACTGTGGTGGTGAATTGGTAGTGCCTATCGTTAATTGCATATCTTCCTGATATGTCTGATGAATGTTTCATGCCTATGCAACTTGCAAAATTTAAGTTACACACCAGGAAATAGTAGAAAAATGTGACAAACTTAGAAATTTTGATTAAATGCAAAAAGTTTTTTTTTTGCATAACCATTGCACGGTGCAGCTGTACTCCTTTTTGTTTTTTTTTTGCTTGTTGGGACTTGATAGTAAAATTTAGAACAGTAATGGTAGTGTTGTAGGTATTGTCTAAATGAAGAAACTTATATCCATGCCATTCTTTTTAATCTACATTCTTTCTGTTTTTGATCATACAAGACATAAACCACTTCATGTTATTTACCAGTTGACAGTAGACCATGTCCTCGCTTGTTAAATCTCTACATTTTTCACTCTGGCTGCTTTACCAGTAGCAACTTCACATTCCTTTTTTCTTTTGTTTTTCCTTTACCCCTTGTTTGTGAATAACATACGCCAACTATTTGACAAGAGTCCTTAGGATAATAGTCTATTTGGATAGAATGACCAAAACGTGCATTTTTTTTTCTCATTGCAATGCATATGCCCTATATATGCCATCAACCAACTTCCTAGCAAGAATCAACAACTTGTGTGTTTAGAAATTTAATTGCAAATAATCAGTAGAATCACCATGTTATGTGCCCAATCAATTTGTACGCTACAACTTTTATTTATACAAAGTGCTGTCTAGATGACTTCCCTGTCAATTTCAACAATCTGGTTGCTAATTTGTTTTTGTTTTCTCATGTTGCAAGATTACTGGGCTAACAAACAATTCTTACCTCAGTGGAGCACATGAGGTTCGGCACTGTGTCAGAAAGCACCCTGATCTTGGTCATTTTGTGCTTCAAGTTGCTAAGGTATATACTGAAGAGATGGATGTTGAGAAAAAATGTAGATGCGTGCATTTAATTAGTCAAAGCTCATGAACCACTATTGAACTATTGGATATCCAAAGCATCACTGCGTACTAACTAATTGCCATTATTAACCATAGTAGATGGGTACATTATTGTATTAACCATGTCATATCTATTTACTAATCCAAGTTAGATTTCATACTTCCTACCAAAATGAATGCCATTATTTCAAACACAGAGCAGGCTGGACCGTATGCTATACGTAGGACTTACAGAAGAACATGAAGAATCTGCGAGGTTGTTTGCTCATATGGTAGGAGCACAGGTGCTTTCACAATCTGGAGCACTGAACTTAGATATCAAGGACAATCAGCCCAGTAGAAATGGTAAGAGACCTCACAAGCTTGCAGCCTTACCCCTTTATGTAACATACTTTCAGTAATCATGCTTACGTAGTATTTATTTACCTTTTTAAGACTGAGGGGCAAAGCCCAGCTAGTTTTATCTATAGAATCAGAAAGACAAGAGAATAAAACTGAAGGATCAGATTGTCTGGGTTGCAGCCTATCCTGCAAGACAAAAACAGTGCACTACAGTTACAAGGAAGTTAAATGTCGGTACATAACAAAACAACATAGAAGCTAGAACTCAACAAAGCTCAAACAAATGGAAATAAGTTACTTGTTAACTACTCAGTGCATAAGTAGCAGATGCACGCCACATCGTGTGGACTCTGGAAAATAATGTTTTGTTAAAGCTGCAACTCAATAGAATAATGAATAAATAAAACAACAGCACTCGTTGAATTGTGTTATGTCTGTTCTTGGCGTATGGTAATCCGTTTGTGTGATATCATTGTGCAAAAGCAAATTACTTAGTCTATCTTACTTGTTCTCACAGACCCTCACTCATCCACGCTGGACCCAGAGGATGAAGAAACAAATGAACATCTGGTAATAGGGTGATTAAGCTTTAATCTTTACTTTGTGTGTTAATTGGTTTTGCACAATAAGGTGGTTTGAACCTTTAAATCTCCACTCATGTTTTTGTTTTGAACTTTTGATAGAATAGCACACATGTTTCGCAAAATAACCGAGCTCTGAACGCCGCAGACACTGTCAAGGATGATCATGGAAAAGGAAATGTAATACAATTACACAAGTTGTTTGATTACTAATGTATACATTTTAAGTTATTATTAATTTGTGAACTTACTGTGGTGTTATTGCTGATTCCAGTTGACTGTTGGTAAGTTGATGGAAACTTATGAGGGTTGCATTTCAAAACTGCGAAAATCTCAATCTAATCGACGTAAAATCTCTCTCAGAAAGGTGGAAGGAGCAAACTTTTCGAAGGAGGTGAGAACCAGAGGGAATGAACTTCCTGTAGTTTGTAGATTATTGTTGTCTCAGTTGGACCCCATTGTCGTTAAACATATTATTTTTATCATAAGTTTTCTTATTCTGTTTATTGCATGTCCTAGGCTACTGTGCCCAAAGCCACATTTGTAGATAGATAATATCTGGTTATGGAATATATAATTCTGTTATATAAGCAAGCCCTGTTTACTTTTTTTTTTTTTGCCCGGCGAAGAATTTTTAATTAGAATATTTCAATGTTGACATTGCAAACGCTGAGGTTTAGTGAAGATTGCATGATCTGTTTTCAGGCACGACGGCAGGTACCAGAGGCGGTTTTGGAGCAAATCATCTCACTAAACAGCCTTGACATGGAACTATATGAGCATGCTAAGAAGATATTTACACAAGAACATCTTATGCTAAAAAGTCAGCAGTCCACGGTCATACAACACAAGCAATTGACAGATCAGAAGGTTTGTTCTTCAATTATCTACTGTATTTTAGTTTGATAACCTTTCCTACTAGAATTCAGAACCTCAGAAGTTAGAACATGTTTGCTAAAGCATTATGAACACCCTATGTGATTCACGTACACCATTGTTATCAAAGCATTTCCTTGTTTTATGCTTTCTAATTGATTTTACGTAGTATAGCCGTCTATTTTCTGTGTTTCATCAATGAGCATAGCAAGGGAGAGAAAAGATAAAATTACGTACACTGTTATTCTACTTGGCATCATCTATGTTTGAGCCCTCTGCATCTCATAAAATGATGATACTTTTAGCCGCACACTGCTGGGTGGTATGGTATGTATACATTGTCATGCCATGGCCATGCCTAAAAGCCATGAAATGGGCCCTTTGGCCACGCCACTCTTGGTATGGCATGCATACATACCCAAAGGGATTGTTTCATGGAAATTAAGTTGCAGAAGGGTTTCTTTTGGATATTTTTAAATGGCACCTGGTTTCTCCTAGCTGGCACTCTTGTTTTCTCTCTTAAGCTAATTGCATTTGCTTGCTTCATAAACGTCAATATGGGAATATTTTGGTATTTGTGCTCATTTTTCACAAGCATTTATTCACATTTTGTCTTTCGTCTCGTATATTATTTTCTGTAACGTAACAATGTCCTTGATGTAATATTTCTCAAGGTTTATCTAATCTTATAATTTTTTTGGTTCTCTTTCAGGGCTGGATAGAAATGGTCTGCAGTTCCTGGAGTTGCTCTCCTTGGAAGGTTGTAATATTTGGTCTTGGGGTCACAATAACCATTGCACTTATCATACTTGCTTTAACAACGAGAAGAAGAACGTTTAAACTTAAGGTCTGATACTCTGATGAAGATCAGGAAGCAGCCTCCAGATTTTGATGTACAGCCTGATACTGCCCAGAGATTAAACCTTCGCAATTCCCTCGGGCAAAGATGTTAGCATGCACAGAATCATCACATATACTCCCAACCATGTTAAACCTGGCTCATTGGTAGGGTGGTGGCTTTTACCCGATGTGATCAGTCAATCGACAAATTTTAGGCACTTTGTCTATTCGTATGTACATTTGCCTTCTTGACCTTAGGTTGAATTCTCTCGAAGTGTTGGTAGTTGACAAATTGCCTCAGATGAGCAATGAAACAATCGACTGTTTTGCTAGGAAAAAAAAAGAGAAAGAAATACAAGATGTCAGTCTCAACTACTGGCATGCCCAGATGAGGTGGGCACGACACAAAGATGTCAGTCTTAACGCAGTCTCAACTTAGAAACGCTGCAGGAGATAACAGGACTGTATAAATATTCTCTATACTGCTATTGCATCGGATGTACTGTAAGCCAAACAAGATTTTCTACTTTACAGTGCCCCACCCTTATACTCCCTCCGTTTCTAAAACGAACGACGATGCTGATTTTTGGATATAATGTTTGGTTTGATCATTTGCCCTCCCCCCCCCCAAAAAAAAAAAAGAATAATTAGCAGTAAATGCGCCTCCTTTTCCTTTGCATCGGTCAAAAAGGGAAAACAGAAAACGAATTGCAAACAAATAGGTGAAAAGTCCTTCATTGCATATGATATTTTTTCTCTTTTACACTGGATAGTGTAAAACTGTAACCTATTTGGATCTTTGTTATATTATTCAGGTACACATGCCTTAGATAGTGGAACTTTCAAGATTCATCAATACTAAATAGTGGTTGGGTCCACTCGCTCTCTCTATATAAAAAAAGGTTAGGGCATAGAAGAGTAGAAGACCTTACAGATGATTTCTCCATCACAACTCGTAAAACTAATTTTCTGGCTTTGAATGGTTCACATTGAATCCAAATTATTAAGACAACTCTAGGAAATTGAGACTCGATTTGTATGATGGCCTTGCATTTTGCCAATGGTGGCTTGAGCCAAATCTCTGTATCTGGTTGGTTCTATATGAATAACTAGCTGTTTCTGGTTCTAGATGTGAAGGTTTTATCTGAAATCTGTTGGTTTGTTTTCTGCTCCCTTTTAAACTATGTAACATGGTTTATTTAATGGAAACAAGAGGGACCTCCTTATAAAATGGAGATGGTCCTATATTTAAGTTAAACACACTTATGTTTTGGCAATAAATACACAATTTCAAATTAAATTGCCTGACAGTTAATTACATTCAGCAACTACCTCAAATTGAATACCAACTGGTCCTATAAAATAGAGATGGTCCTATATCTAAGACTGCCATTTTGACGTTCTACTTCACCATAACCAGCAATATCTCAAAAGAAAATCTGGATTATTTTTAAAGCACAAACTATTATAGTTCACTATCAGGGAGGAATAACAAAAAACTCTGGCATACCTTTTGTCTTGGAAATACCTCCTGAGATTCTTAGTCAGTGCTGCAACCTCCCACCTTTCCATTCCCTCAAGGTAATCATCTGTAATAAGGCCATGCTTGCATCCTGCTATTGCCATCACCTTGTGTGGCTCCTGGATTAGCTCCCTTACCATGTGCTGAAAAAGTGCCCTGATGTTGAACGTCTGTGAAACGATGAACAATGGACAGCACTGGAAATCAGCACTCTTCACCACAGGGCTTCCACACACCATCCTTGCCAGCGTCGTCTTCCCAAGGCCACCAAACCCGACAATAGCAAGCACACGAAGCCGAAGGTCCTCTTCCATCAGCCAGCTGACGAGCTCATTCCTAGGCTCATCGATGCCAACCAGCTGAGCCTCCTCCGCGAAGAGAGCATGCAACTGTGGATCGATATGGAGAGAGGCATGCCTGGTGAGTCTTGGATGTGCTTCTTCATGTGTGGCCTTTGCTAGCTCCACCCCGTACCTTGAACGCCGCTCACCGACATCCTGAGCACGGGCCTTCAGTTCTTGTAGCTGGAGAGCAATTCGGTGACGACAGGCTAGCTTGCGAAGCATAGATATGAGCCCACCAAAAAATCCCATTTCTGATGACTCCCCTAGGTTATGGATGAACTCATCAATACAATCCTCAGAGTCGTAGGCTATCTCCCTCACCTGCTTCATCCAGATCCTAACTTGGTCGTCATGAATCTGTGATATGGTGAGATTGCGTAGGAATGCATTCATGCACTCGAGCTCATCCTTGATGTACTGTATCTCACCATGGACACCCTGCACCAGCCAAGTATCCTCAGTTAGAAGGCAGCCAAGCTTGCACAGCAGGCTCCTGACTGCACCCTCCGTCAAACTGAAGACAGCACCCTCCATATCTTACTATGGAGCATGGAGAAACGCTGCTGCTGTTGAAGTTAGGATGCTCAGGTTATATTTGTAAGACATTTGGTTAGCTAATGGTGGAAGAATAAGAACATTCCAGAATTCAAACCATGGTTTTCCTGGTCAAGGAGACATGCAATGACAAGGAGACCTGCGGTTCGCCGCTGATGGTAAACAGAACCCTGAAACATGCTGACAAGGCAACTTGACTTCATGTCTTACAAGCCTCATAAGCAAATAATAGTATTCCTGTGGTGCATAAGAATATCATAAAAAGTTACAACTCATAGAAAAAGTCAATCAGTACGGAAAACTCATCGCTGTATGTATATGTAAGAGGCCAAAGGCAGCTTAAAAATTGGTAAAAGATCCAGTAATACTTAGAGAAGGTATAAAAGCAGTGGGGAAGAGTATGAACAAGTGATACCCTAAGGTTTGTTACATTCATAGCTGGATGAAAGGGTGATCCAAACAAGTACCCAGATAAGGATAAGCAGCACTGAAAAGAGGACAGAAAACAGCTAGGTAACTCTGACATTTTGACAACACAACTCATACGTGAAATGGAAAGAAGGCGGTATAGGACAACAGTCGTATTTTTGTGATGAATAGCTTGGTAAGATTGGTAAAATATTTCGCCCGCCTTCTTACATCTGACTTATGAGATTAGAGTGCTACTTGTTTTAACAATGTGAACATCGTACAACACCATATATAAAGCAGAAGGAGAAAACTATGGTAGCAATAAGCAGATGAACGCTAACATAATCACAGATCGGACGTGGCGACAGCAAAGCAAGGTTTAGTTAATAAAGATGAAATGAAGTCAAAGTATTGAAACATATTATATAGTAAATAATCAAAACTGTTAGCTAGTGTGACACAATGAACTGTAAAGGCATATATGCAAGTGAAGCGAAGTTAGCATATAAGAGAATAGTGCAGGAAGGCAACAAGCTACTCGAGGTGGTTCCATATACTTTACAGCTTAATATGCACCGATCGCAATTGCACAAATAAAATAACAATGGTTAAAGCATTGCGTGTTCCCCTTGTAATTTTGTATAATAACCTAGTACTAGTCACCTTGAAAGAAATGGCGATGTCGACATAAATGCAGAAAGGCAATCAAGCAACCATTGGAAAAACAGGCACAGTTACCAGCATCATCTTGACTGTAGTGTTTGACTCTCTTCTTTTTCCCCTTAAAGATTTGCATAAAAGATGAAACCGAGCCACAGCATATCCAGTCCTGTGAAAGAGACTCCAGGAGCTCAATGATTCCATTTGAGAGCGCAAAAGAAAGTTGACACGGAAGAAGACAAGCAAAGCACCTTGGATTGTGAAGCACTTCAGCGGGAGCCGGCCGAGCCGAGCAAGACCTAGGAGAGCTTGGTTGTTACACCTGCGCCATCTCTGATCTCTCCCTTGCGAAACATTCAGGACCAGCTGCTCGCCGCCGCTACCTAGTCAGGCCCTTCTCATAGACTATCTGGCTGACGCATTTCATCGAACACATGAAGCACAGAGCCGCCCACCCGCGCGCGCTCTTCGATTAGCCACCACAGCGATGCGGGCTTCACCTGCCTCCCTTGAATCTTCTGCGCATGCGCATCCGGCCGGAATCTCTACCCGGCACGTCCTCCGCCGCCGCCATCCCCGGCGCGGAGGGCTGCGGCTGCGGCTCTCTCTCTCTCTCTTTTCCGAAAGAGACAGTAAGGACGCGTACATTCATAAGGCGTCACCGAACTTGGTCGTCATGAATCTGTGATATGGTGAGATTGCGTAGGAATGCATTCATGCACTCGAGCTCATCCTTGATGTACTGTATCTCACCATGGACACCCTGCACCAGCCAAGTATCCTCAGTTAGAAGGCAGCCAAGCTTGCACAGCAGGCTCCTGACTGCACCCTCCGTCAAACTGAAGACAGCACCCTCCATATCTTACTATGGAGCATGGAGAAACGCTGCTGCTGTTGAAGTTAGGATGCTCAGGTTATATTTGTAAGACATTTGGTTAGCTAATGGTGTTCAGGTACACATGCCTTAGATAGTGGAACTTTCAAGATTCATCAATACTAAATAGTGGTTGGGCCCTCTATATATATATATATAGACACTAGAATAGTAGAAGACCTTACAGATGATTTCTCCATCACAACTCGTAAAACTAATTTTCTGGCTTTGAATGGTTCACATTGAATCCAAATTATTAAGCCAACTCTAGGAAATTGAGACTCGATTTGTATGATGGCCTTGCATTTTGCCAATGGTGGCTTGAGCCAAATCTCTGTATCTGGTTGGTTCTATATGAATAACTAGTTGTTTCTGGTTCTAGATGTGAAGGTTTTATCTGCAATCTGTTGGTTTGTTTTCTGCTCCCTTTTGAACTATGTAACATGGTTTATTTAATGGAAATGAGAGGGACCTCCTTATAAAATGGAGATGGTCCTATATTTAAGTTAAACACACTTATGTTTTGGCAATAAATACACAATTTCAAATTAAATTGCCTGACAGTTAATTACATTCAGCAACTACCTCAAATTGAATACCAACTGGTCCTATAAAATAGAGATGGTCCTATATCTAAGACTGCCATTTTGACGTTCTACTTCACCATAACCAGCAATATCTCAAAAGAAAATCTGGATTATTTTTAAAGCACAAACTATTATAGTTCACTATCAGGGAGGAATAACAAAAAACTCTGGCATACCTTTTGTCTTGGAAATACCTCCTGAGATTCTTAGTCAGTGCTGCAACCTCCCACCTTTCCATTCCCTCCAGGTAATCATCTGTAATAAGGCCATGCTTGCATCCTGCTATTGCCATCACCTTGTGTGGCTCCTGGATTAGCTCCCTTACCATGTGCTGAAAAAGTGCCCTGATGTTGAACGTCTGTGAAACGATGAACAATGGACAGCACTGGAAATCAGCACTCTTCACCACAGGGCTTCCACACACCATCCTTGCCAGCGTCGTCTTCCCAAGGCCACCAAACCCGACAATAGCAAGCACACGAAGCCGAAGGTCCTCTTCCATCAGCCAGCTGACGAGCTCATTCCTAGGCTCATCGATGCCAACCAGCTGAGCCTCCTCCGCGAAGAGAGCATGCAACTGTGGATCGATATGGAGAGAGGCATGCCTGGTGAGTCTTGGATGTGCTTCTTCATGTGTGGCCTTTGCTAGCTCCACCCCGTACCTTGAACGCCGCTCACCGACATCCTGAGCACGGGCCTTCAGTTCTTGTAGCTGGAGAGCAATTCGGTGACGACAGGCTAGCTTGCGAAGCATAGATATGAGCCCACCAAAAAATCCCATTTCTGATGACTCCCCTAGGTTATGGATGAACTCATCAATACAATCCTCAGAGTCGTAGGCTATCTCCCTCACCTGCTTCATCCAGATCCTAACTTGGTCGTCATGAATCTGTGATATGGTGAGATTGCGTAGGAATGCATTCATGCACTCGAGCTCATCCTTGATGTACTGTATCTCACCATGGACGGAAGTATGGACACACTGGTGTTTCTGAGGCTTAGGTATTTGAGCTGGAAAAATCTGCAGATGCAGTCCAAATTCTTGTTACTCATGCAACGGCTGCCTTGCATGTCCAGCACTCTTAACAACCGCAATTGTGGAAAGAAGAATGGGATATTGTCAATTGAAGGTGACATTCTGAAGGTGCGAACATGAGCTACACTGTTGCTTGTTCTTTGAGCTGATGAGTAGCTACTGCTGCGGATGGAGAGGCGGCGGATTTTGTCATGCGAAACCAGTTCGGTTCCATTGTCACAGAAGAAGGATGCAAAGTTCTCCTCGAGTGACTTGGAGACAATGACTTCAAGCATTATATCATGAACCTTGCAGCTTCTCACCTTGCCACTCCAATCGATTCTGACAGGATGAACCATGCTCCTGCTCACAAACTCATCAAAGTATCTTTCGCCGACCTGTTCCATGCTCAATCCATGCCTCTGGGTGACAAAACCTTCAGCTATCCACATTCTCACCAAAGGTCCCCTCTTGATCACATGATTTTCAGGAAAGATACTCAAATACAAGAAGCATGCCTTCAGATGGTAGGGCAGATCATTGTAGCTCAGAGTTAACACCTGCTTTGTGCCTTCAAGAGTAGGATTTGACTCGAGTTCAGAGCCCAAGTTGTCACAAACCTTCTGCCACTCTTCTTTGCTCCTGTTTGGCTTGCTTGCGAGGAGGCTACCGATGCTCACTATTGCTAGAGGCAGCCCTCCACATTTCTTCAGGATGGAATCTGAAACTTGTTTCAGCTCATCGTCGTCTGGCGCTCCGGCATCCGCCATGCCAAAGATCCTCTTGAAGAACAGCTCCCGCGATGCTGCATCCGACAGTCGTTGGATCTTGTAGATGCGATCTTGGGGGCGGCAGCAGCAGGTGTTGGCGACATCCTCGTTTCTGGTGGTTACTATGATCCTGCTACCCTTTTTATTATCTGGAAATGCGCATTTGATGCTCTCCCATGCTGATGAAGACCATATATCATCCAATATCACAATGTACCTATACAATGTAATAGTTCCACAGATATGAACAAACTCCGCAACAAATAAAATAATTAACTACATATATGATCTGTTTTTTTAGCTACTACCTGCTACTGGAAGGAAATTTTGTACAACCGGCAAGACTGAGTTGAATAGTAGTAAAATCGAGTTTGGTTCAACTAATCAATAGATTCTGATTCTCTAATAGAGAACAAATAACCAGAGCAGGAGAAGGTTGAACTTCATCAAACCTACCTAATAAAACTAATAGGATAAATTCAGTGGAAGAGTGTCATTGTTGGAAATAATTTTGTGTTACTGTAACTCATTAATTCTCCCTCTATTTCGTATTATAAGACATTTTGATTTTTCTAAGTCAAACTTCTTTAACTTTAAGCAATTTTATAGAAAAATGTAGCAACATTTTCAACACAAAACAAATATAGTATCAAAATATATTTAATGTTTGATTTAATAAAACTAATTTGGTATTACTACGGTTTTTCTATAAAATCAAACTTAACTCAGGAAGTAGTGTTCTTAGTTACTTGAACATTTTCTTTTTCTTAGTATAGTAATACTAATGTTCTTTTTCTTAGTTATTATAGTAATACTGGTTAGTATAGTAGTACTACATTGTTGTAACTCGAGAAATACTCCTCCCGTTTCAGATTATAAGTCGTTTTGACTTTAATCAAAATCAAACTACTTTAAGTTTGAATAAATTTATATACAAATATAGTAATATTTACAACACCAAATCAGTTTCATTAAATCAATAATTGAATATATTTTCATAATATATTTGTTTTAGGTTGAAAATGTTACTATTTTTTTTACAAACTTAATTAAATTTAAATCAATTTGATTTTAACCAAAGTCAAAACGACCTATAATCTGAAATAGAGGAAGTACTAACCTTTTGTCTTGCAGGTATTCCCTCAGCTTGCTGGCGAGCGCTGGCGTCTCCCACCTCTCCATCCCCTGCAATGCATCGTAGGCGACACGGTCGCCGCCGCCGCCGCCGGCCTTGGGCGGGCGCTGGATGAGCTCCCTGAGCAAGTGCTGGAACAGCGCCGTGATGCTGAACGTCTGCGACACGACGACGAGCGGCGGCGAGCACTGGAAGTCGGCGGCGCCCTTCACCCGGGGGCTCCCGCACACCATCCTCGCCAGCGTGGTCTTGCCGAGCCCGCCGAACCCGACGACGGCGGAACAAAAATGAAATTGAAAAACAGAACTGTAGCTGAACATGCTGACCTATTGATCAAATCGTGTCCAAAGTATATGCAAAAGCACCCATCAATCTTTAACTCGTTCCTTTCAAAACCCTAGAAAAAAATAATAGTTTTCTCTTCTATTACTCGTACTGTCGTATATTATCTCATTATCTCTTTCTCTATCTTTTATACAAACCCACAATCCTATAATCTATTACAAACTAAACTACCAGTTTACTCCCATCACGTCCAAACACTACAAACCCAATTGCGTAGAACATCCCCATTCCATGTCGTCCATCATCTTATGCGCCCAAGTTAGAGCATGACCATCCAATGACATATCTCGACTGACTCTAACCTTAGAAATCTATTGTAGTCTCGGTCCCTTGTCATTCACCATGATCACCTCCTCCTAGCTTCAACTGCACATCAAATACAAAGGAAACATATTTTGAAAACATTTTTTTTAACTTGATCCACATTAAACCAAACAAAAATATATTTTCTCAACTATTTATACATATATCACACATAATTTATCAATTACTGATAAGTGTTTGCTCAACATTCAACCAATTATCATTTTGTCTCTTATAATTTGGTATTTTTATTGGTCCAAAGTATTCCCTAGTAGTAAAACCGTGTAGCACTCCGTTTTTTTTTAATCTTTTTTCGCAATTGTTTTTGGCTACTTAGCTAATTATGCAAAAGGCTCTTCATCTATATACATAATGCCTGCTTGTTGTTTCTCCATAGCAAAATATAGGGCAAACTACTTTTCTTAAATGTTTCATAATACAAGACGCGTATTAACTAGCACCACCCCCTCTCCTGAATTCATTGTTTTTAAAATTCCCAAGATCTTTAATTTTATTGGTTACATACATTGTATTTATTAGGGTGACCCAAATAAAGATGTAATAATAATTTTTCCTTGATCTTTATGTTAGGAGTATTTTGGAATAGAGGGAGTACTTTATTTTTGCTAGATTGCTCATCTTAAAGATCTTAAAAGAAACATAAGCAAGTAATTTTTGGTTCTTAACATGGCACTCTGGTGCTCCTAGCAACATGGTAGATTTGGAAAGAGATGAACCAGAGAGTGTTTCAGTACGTAGAATTCTCAACTTTATCACTTTCTGCGAAGATCTCCCCTACGTGGGAGGCATACTAGTTGGAATTATAATTACCGGCATTCCTTTTTATATACTCCCTCCATTTTTTAATAGATGACGCCGTTGACTTTTCCTCACATGTTTGACCATTCGTCTTATTCAAAAAATTTACGTAATTATAATTTATTTTGTTATGAGTTGTTTTATCACTCATAGTACTTTAAGTGTGATTTATATCTTATATATTTGCATAAAATTTTTGAATAAGACGAATGGTCAAATATGTGAGAAATAGTCAACGGCGTCATCTATTAAAAAATAGAGGGAGTATCAAATGAATGGTCGGCCACCGTGGTGAAAAGTCAACGACATCGTGTATTTAAAAACGATAATAGTACCAGTAGTGACCATCCCCCTATATCATTGTAATACTATGTGGAGAGAGAGTTGCGCAAAAATATGCCATCCGAAGACAACCCAACCATGTAAACAATTTCACAAAGAAACGAATGGAATCGAGAGGATTCCCTGCTCTTACAAGCAAGGTAAATACAATATAGAATTGTACTTTCAACTACTCTTGACAAACCAACTCAGCTTGTCTTCTTAGGAACACACCCTGAAAAACTATCAATGCATACTGTCCAGCTGGTTACACTACACTTTCTGCATTGCTTGAATGCAAAATACTTCCCAAAATACAAGCATTTCTGGCTTTAAACCTAGACAAGCTTGACTAGATTCAAAGCTAGAAATATTTATATTTCGAGATGAAGGTAGTAGTTTCCACACACAGGTACAAGCATTGCCCAGCTAGCTAGCTGAACCTGAACACCAAAACCAAACAGGCCTCTAGAAGCAATGTTGTTTAGCGCTTGCTCCTTAAGCGTACTCCGTCACATTGTTCCATTTGTCACCTATCACTCTTGGGCGATTTGGATGTGCCTTCATGCAGGATGCCACTTTAGTCACCATGGATAATATGATGTCGCCAAAGAACTCTATCTCCTTCAGCTTCAGCAGATTCTCCAGACCTGTAATCCCATCCTTGGGTTCTCGCAGGAATGCTATTGTCAGCCACTCAAGGTTAGGGACTGAGCCCTTCTCGAAGTGCACATTGCGAATGTTCTCCATATTATCAATAACCAACATTCTGAGCTTCAAAAAATTACCATGAGCAAAAAATATATGGTCATCAGCGTAGGACCTTTGGTAAAGCTTGAGACAGAGCAGATTGGGCAGGTCTCCAAGAACTCCAATGGCCTCAGCGTGGAGTCCAGTGTCACGAAGAGTAATCCTGGACAAGTTTCGAAGTGATGATATCCAAGGAGGAAGCCTCTGCAACTTGCCTTTCAGGCTAAAATTTCTGATGAATAGAGGAGGCGACTCTGCGATATGAGCTAGATATTCCAGTGATGAGCTGTGCTCTTTCTCATCCAGAATGTGAATGGAGAGCGAGCGAAGAGATCCAGTCAATTTTACCAGAGACTGAAGGAATGTGTTCCAGTTCTCTTCCACACCGCGAAACAAGACATTAAGTTTCTGTAACTTTTGGAGCTGGCCAATTTCACTCAGCACCGCTGGCCGCTCCTTGACCACTATATGGGCAAGTGATTGCAGAGCCATCATGTTCTTAACCACCCCAGCCGTCATCTCCAAGCCTGAGTCCGGTCTGAAGCACTTCACACTGGTTGTCCTTGTAAGTTGTACCTTGTGCCCAACTAACAAATGCTTGAGACAACTGAGGTTGCTTGCACTGGCTGGTAATCTCTTGATACGCGTTGCCCTAATGTCCAGTGTCTCCAGGTATTTCAGATTTCCAATTAGTCGTGGTAATTTGCAAATATTGGTCTTTCTGAGTGTCAGATACTTCAGCTGGTAAAATTTACAGATATAGTTCAGAGTACTGTTGTTCAGACAGCTGGAACCTTGCAAGTCTAGTACTCTTAGCAGCCGCATCTGTGGAAAGAACATTGGAACTTCCTCAACGGAAGCTGACATTGTAAAGGAGCGAACATGAGATACGCTGACTCTTGTTCTTTGCACCGAATTGTGACTGTTATGGATGGAGAGACGACGGATTTTATCATGGGAAACTAACGGATGTCCATTATCACACAAGAAGGATGCAAAGTTCTCCTCGAGCGACTTGGAGATGATGACTTCTAGCATCATGTCATGAACTCTGCAAGTCCTCACCTTGCCACTCCAATCAATTCTCACAGGTTGTACAATACTCCTGGCCACAAATTCATCAAAGTAACTTTCAGCAACCTCTTCCATGCTTAGTCCATGCCTTTGGTTGACAAAACCTTCGGCTATCCACCTCCTCACCAAAGGCCCCCTCCTGATCACATAATTTTCAGGAAAAATACTTAGATACAAGAAGCATGCCTTCAGATGGTAAGGTAGATCATTATAGCTCAGGGTTAACACTTGCTTTGCAACTTCCAGGGTAGGATTAGTTTCAAGTTCAGAGCCCAAGTTGTCACAAATCTTCTGCCACTCTTCCTTGGTCCTATTTGTCTTGCTCGCAACAAGGCTGCCGATACTCACTATTGCTAAAGGCAAGCCTCCACATTTCTTCAAAATGGAATTTGAGACTTCCTCCAACTCATCATTTGATGATATATCTGCAGAACCAAATATCCTCTTGAAGAATAGTTCTCGTGATGCAGCATCTGATAGACGCTGCATTTTGTAAACCTGATCTTGGGGACCTGAACAACATGTGTTAGCCACATCTTCATTCCGTGTGGTTATAATTACTCTGCTGCCCTTCTTATTGTCAGGCAATGCACATCTGATACTCTCCCAAGCTGATATGGTCCATATGTCGTCAAAGATAACAATATACCTACAGGAAAAAAAGTACTTATCACTTTATCAGTCATGAACCTATCATAGAAGATAACAGTGTTTCTTACCCAAAACAAAAAGGATAGAAGGAACTACATATATTTTATATAAAGGAGTGAGCACATTAACCCACGATTAGCAAATTAAGGCTTTAGGGATGATCCTGATTTTAAGGGGAAAATATATGTACCTTAAATACCTTTATTTGAAAAATACGAAAAACTTAGAAGCCTTTCTCTTGGCTAACAAAACACTTTCTAGTTCTATACCAGTTCTGCATCACATCCAGTGAGTTTATTTACAGCAAAAAACCACCTGAAAGTGCTATCAGCCAGTAATCCTGGTACACAGCATAAAACTTGGTGATACGGGCAACAGTAGGGAACAGGGTGGAAACAACCTTTCCATTCCTATGTAGAGCAGCACAGGGAAGGTCGTGCACCCTCTATTTCTCATTTAGACAGCCTTTCTATGTGAGCAGAGATCATTGGAAATCAATGGTCAAGATCTGACATAGGACTAAATTCTCCTATTTCATTGCTGAATTGAAGTAAAAGGTGCATGGTTGTCTTTGATTAAACCTTTTCGCAAGCAATGCATCAATCATCTAGATATATTCACCAAAGCAGGAAAAAGGGCAGTCTAAGAGATAATCAATTACCAGTAAAATAAAACAAAAGCACTAGTTACCTTTTGTCTAGCAAATACTGCCTAACTTTTTCAGCCAGCACTGCAACTTCCCATCTTTCCATTCCATCCATGTTGCCGTCCATTGTATGACCGTGCTTGCCTCCTGCTACAGCCATTGCCTTGTTCGGACGCTGGATCAGTTCCCTTATCATGTACTGGAACAGAGTCCTGATATTGAATGTCTGTGACACAATGAACAATGGACAGCAGTGAAAATCAGCACCCTTCACCATTGGGTTCTCACACACCATCCTTGCCAGTGTGGTCTTCCCAAGGCCGCCAAAACCAACTATGGCAAGCACACGCCGGCAAGGATCCGCTTCCATTATCCAGCGGACAAGTTTATCCCTTGGTTCATCAAGGCCCACCAGCTGTGCCTCCTCAGTGAAGAGAGCATGCAACTGCGGATCAAGATGACGAGATGCATGCCTGGTAAGCCGTGGGCCTGCTCCTTGAAGTGTGGTCTTTGGCAGCATCACCCCATAGCGTGAACGTCGCTCACTGACATCCTGTGCACGGGCCTTTAGCTCTTGTAGCTGCATGGCGATTCGACGGCGACAGCATAGTTTGCCAAGAATATAGATTAGCCGATAAAGGAAACCAATTCCTGATGACTCACCAAGATGATGAGTGAACTGGTCAATGCAGTCCTCGGCATCATAGGCAATCTCCCTCACCTGCTTCATCCAGATTCTCACTTGGGTGTCATGGTCCTCCAACACAGTGAGGTACCGGAGGAATGCATTCATGCTCTCGAGCTCATCTTTTATGTATTGTATGTCACCATGGACACCCCGCACGAACCAACTCTCCTGGGAGAGAAGGGAGCTAAGCTTGGACAGGAGGCTCCTAACAGTGCCCTCAGTCACACTAAAAATAGCACCCTCCATGTCTAACTATGAGCATAGAAATGCAGATGCTGCTGCTAATGCAGTTGTGTTCCTTAGGCTACACACACACATATATATAAGGTATCCGATAGACTAAATTTGAAAGTGATAGCAGGATAAGAGCATTGCAGGCAATAGTTTCCTAGTCATTTCCAGTTCTCAATAGGCTACATTTGGACTCCAGCATAATAAATTGTAAAAAGGGAAATATGTTGATTGCAGTGTTAGCTGATGACAAGGCAATGAAAAGGAGACTTCAGGTTCATAAGGTGATGACCCGAACGATGAACAAACATATTGACATGGCATCATGACTTCTATTTGTTTATTCTATTCTCCATAGCAATTTATGATAATCCTGAAGAGCTTAATCAACACAAGTGTTCCTATCCAGACGATCCAATTCACATTTCCACTGCCACTATATACAAGCCACCTTACTGATTGATAAAGGAATCATAATCTAAGAAGGTGCTGAGACATTTACCAGTTAGAAAAACTGACAATGTGATAACCCTTTGTGTTAAATATTCAAGATGACATGGAAGGGTGACTCAAACTAAAGAAATACAGATAAAATCACCTTGCAAGCGACCTCCAAAAAGAAAAGGAATGGCAACCAGTGGCAAACCTAGAACAAAATTTATCAGGGGTCCTAAACATACGGGGGTCCTAAACATACTAATTATTTAATTATTGATCGATTATACTAATTAGCATGATATAAATTAGCTAGAATTAGATAATCTACCCGGTGTCCTAGGACACCGGTAAACTATACGTAGGTACGCCCCTGATGGCAACAACTAGTAAGTAGGTACGCCCCTGATGGCAACAACTAGTAAGTTTGGCAATATCACAATTCAATGACAGAAAGGACAAGGACATACAGAAAGGATAACATAGTTTTATCGTGGATGACCTGGTAACTAAAGTTGGTAGAAAAAAAGAACTCCATACAATTTAGAAAGCCACCTAACTGCCTGAATGAAATGTTTCACACATATGCCCATCCCAATTAGTTTAATGATGCAGCCCATATTAACTAAGTGAATCTCCCTCTACAAGAAGTGAACCCCCGGTAAGATCCTATATAACGAATTAAAGATTACTGGAAAAGAAAGGGAAAACCATCAGATCGCGCCAACTATACAACAGACAAAAAAATCGCCATCAGTCAAGAAGTCCTACAACTAAGAAACTTATATAGAATTAACACCAATCTCCATCAGACAAAGATGATTTATTTCCTGTCAGACGTGGCAACCACAAAGCACCTAAACTGCTACATAAGATATGAGGTTTGGTTGATAATATGCTAACAATGCAATGAACCGTGAAATGGCAGTCGTTATAGCTTGTTTGATACTTTGACATAACATGACGCAAAGATTAAATATGTCAAGAGAAGCCAAGACACTCTAAAAGAGTGACGCAATGCAGGCTATATGGATAGGTTCCATACGCTTGCTTAGCATTCACTGAGCGCACGTTCCAAATTTAATAACAAGTGGTGGTTGTGTGATTATTGGATTTGCACCTAGTTGTAGTTTGGATATGAACATGAATCAAGGGGGAAAAGGAACATTTTGGATAAGGACTAAGACTATCATCAAACAACCAGCACAAACAAATCACAACAGCATACCATTTGATCTTCTCCTCGAAGATTAAACTAATGAGACAAGAAGTCAAGAATCTCCATCTTTGCGACCATTGGGGTGATTAGCTCGATGATTCCCTTCCAGAGTTGAAACATTTGCAAATTGCAAAATAGTTAGCATTGGATCTCTTTCTCTTACCTGCATCGGCATGCCGTCATATCAGTGACCTCACCGGCAAAGCTATCTCCATGCCGCGGACTCGGTGAGGCATTTCATCGAACACTTGAACCTCACACCGCAGAGGCGGGTTGCCGCCGGCGAAGTGAAGGACTCGCCGCCCTCCGCTCCGAGCGAAGGAGTCGCCGAGTCTCGCCGCCCTTGACCGATCATCTCGCGTGCCCTCGCCGGCTGGTTCGCCCAACCGCGGCACCCCCGTCCGCCGCCTCTTGGGGTAGGATGGAAACTGCAGTCTCCGTGCAAATTGGGCGATTAGCCTCATTGGTTGTCATGAAAAGCTAAAGTAAAAACCAAATTTTATATTGATTTTAAGATATTTTTAATGTAGTTTTTTTTGCAGCATTGTCTTCTTTTTTTTTATCCCATAAAAAACAAAGAAAAACAAATATGCCACATCCTAAAATTAGAATGTGTCATATCTCATATTAGGTTTATTTTTTTTATTGGACGGAGGGAGTGATTTGCTAAAGAACATATATAAAAGTTTTACACACAAATTATTTTATGATCAGTGGTCACTAATAAACCATTACGGCTTATAATTGGTTCTGGATAACCGATGAGGCCCAACGTTAATTGGATTGAAGTATTTTAATACTAACATGCTAACTGTAGTAATAAAATGTTTAAAGTATTTTAATAAGATGCTAACTGTAGTGGTAAAATGTTTGGCCACAAAATATTCGATGAAATGTTTATACTAATGGCTAATGTTTGTCAGTTTTCATTCGTTTTAATGCTTATACTTCGAGGTTTTTATTTGCTTTAATGCTTATATTTTGAGACCGAAGAAGTAAAGCCATCGCCGATGTTGGCCAGTTTTTTCCGTTTTAACGTTTGCCAGTTTGTCATTTCGTTTCAAATGTCAGGCACGTGAAATGACAAAAAAATGGGTTCATGAATTTGCCAGGATGATACATGATCTCAAATCGTAAGCTAGCTCTTAACAGCTACTATCAAAAGCGCCAAGAAATCGTTTTTTTACATTGACATGCTACGCGTTAATTGAGAACAAGGGTCAGCAAAAGATAGCGCCTTCTCTTTCATAACAAGTAAATTCAAAACTTTGCTTCCTTCCAGTAATATCCTCATTCCAATGGCATAGACACACGAACAAGGAAGCAAACACATCTCTTGGATCTCGATAACAGTAATATCCTCATGAGGTTGGTACAAAACTTTGAAGTGGTTACAATTAGCACAGCTCACTACAGCATTTGTTTCAAAAGGCTACTACAGCAGTATTCTTAGCCAGCAAGTTGAACAGTGAAACATTCCCCATTTTTATGTCCGTGCCGATCAGATTCTTGGTGCTGCATTACATATCGAAATGTGCCTCAGGTTAAAGGTAGGAGATGATTAACATAGAAGACAGATTGCTAGAGACTGCCACCAGCACAAAATACATTACCTCCTCCGATTGTAGCTTCAGGGAGTCGTTCTATCGAGTACCTGTGCCGAGTGATATACATGATTGGAACACCAGGAACCTACCAAATTGAGAACACAAACATGTAATTAGCATAAGAGCAAGGCTGGCCGCAATGTTCAGGCTTAAGTGCTCGTAAATATACCTTTCTTATCCTCCTTTTCAAATCTCTATCACATGTTGCGACAATGTAGCACTTGTGCTGTTACAGAAAAGTTGCAGTTTAGCAAAACTAGCGAAATTTTTTACACGCAAGCTACATAGATCCAAATGATTATCACAAACACTACAGTCTTGAACTTTCAGTAGCCAACCAGCCTTAATTTAAGTGTTCACTAAAATGTAAATGGAAGCTGAAAAGATGAAGAGCAGAAATTGGCGAGACTAAAGAAAGTTTTATTAGTAATTTCAAACGGAGATTGCGAAAATTACTAAAATGTAAATGGAAGCTGAAAAGATGAAGAGCAGAAATTGGCGAGACTAAAGAAAGTTATATTAGTAATTTCAAAAGGAGATTGCGAAAATTTCAGTAACCCATACATGCATCATATTCTCTACTACTCAACTGCAAGTACCGTCAAGTTACCTAACACCTGCTATCCAAAACAATGCTGCCACTTGCACACATAAAAACTCAATTCGAACAATAGAAGTTCAAGTAGGCAGAATTATACCTGAGTAACCCTCTCTACGATACAGTCATCAGCATAAGTTCCCTTGTGTGTGCATGCTAATCTCTGGAACCTAGGGTCCTTTGCAATTCTGTAAGAGGTAAAAATAGTATTTGTTGATGGATTAAATCATAGAAAATTATATTATAGTACCAAACATCAGAACTATATCCAACTGATACTAATATGCATAGAAGACAATAGCTACAGATACTGGGATAGAGAAACAGAATGAATAATGGAATTTGCAACAAGTGAAGAATATAAATTAAAGGAAATGCATGAACCAATTACCACAGTAATTATTGGGAATGAACATACCTCAATGCTACACGATACTTTTGTCCCAGCTTTTCAAGCTCCGCCATAACACAATCCGTGATACATGGTGTGCCTTCATAACAAGATGGTAGACTTTGTCAGCAAAGCCGTATGCATTTCAAAATATGCTAAAAAGGATAGCTTAAGCCCTACTCGTTCCATTCCATATTATAATGTGTTTTGGGTTTGTCCTAAGTCAAACTTCTTCAAGTTTGGCCAACTTTATAAAAAAATGTAGTAGCATTTCCAACACAAAACAAATATATTAATTTGGTATTGTAGATGTTGCTACGTTTTTTCTATAAACTTGGTCAAACTTAAAGAAGTGTGACTTAGGACAAACCCATCACTTCTTATAATTTGAAACAGAGTGAGTAAGAAGATGCATGCTTACATTTTGCATACAGGCAGTCCATCATTCCTTTCTCCAAATCCAACTGCATAGGTGTCAAAGAAGCATTTAGCCATAACCCATAAGCATAAGCTCAGAGAAACTGTTAGTTAGCTCCATAATCCAGTAAACCCACATGAAAGGAATACACTCTGACCAAGAAGGGATGTAGCTAGCACTTGCACCAGGGATGGGAAAAGATACGATGATAGATAGATAGTCAATGTATCTATTCAGAAGAGCACCTAATTCGAAGCCTCAAAGAACAAACCTTGTTTTGGATGGAGAAGTTGATGAAGTTAGTATCCACAATAACCCGGTATGGCGGCCCGAGCGCTGTGTTGTAGCTGAAGAACAGCGCCGAAGAGACCTGAGGCCTAAAATAATAAACCAACAAGACTTGATTAATCCAATCATCCCAATAATCGTTAAACACTTTAAACAAATGGATCCCAAAACGCGGTAGGCACTCACACATTCCGCCCGAGCTTCTCCTTCTCGTTATCCTTCTTCTTGGGGTTCAACACATCCTCCTTGTACCTAAACAAGACAAAATTCAGTGTCGCGAGAAAAAGAACCGAATCACAGAGAAAGCAATAGGAGAAGGAGATGGTTTGCCTACTTCTGGATGGTCTTCTTGGTGATGATCTTCTTGACGGCGGCGAACTTAGGGCCCTTGCTCTTCGCCCTCCCCATCCTCAGGCTAAAATTCCCAGATAACACTATCAACACCAGCAGCAGTCTCGAGCACTACTGCTTACCGCGGGCGGCGGCGGCGTTAGCTCTCTCGGTGGAGCGGGTCCTCGCAGCTGACTGCTCACTGCCGGCGGAGTGAAGCGGTGGAAGGGGCCGCGTGAGACGAGAGCCTACCGACGACCGAGAGCGGCAGGGCGCAGAGCGCCACGCCAAGTAACCCAGGCGCCGAGCTACTTTCTCCTACCGGCGGCAGGGGCGACGGCGACGCCGAGGCGGGAAGTGCGGCGAGCCGGAGACTCTGGCGGCGGCGTCGCGCGTTCGAGGAGAGTGAGAAGCCTAGGGTTGGCGTTGCTGACTTGAGGCCTCATTGGTGGGCCTGGACCGTTGAGTTGGGCCCACCTGTCAGCTAACACTATGATGGGCCTTTTCAAGCTTTGGGCCGTTGGATGCGGCGAGAGATCTGGGCCTCTGGGCCGTCGGATCTGAGAGAAGTATTGTGCGCGTCTCTGAGCGACGGCGGCTTGGTCTGGAAGGGGATAGGAGGCGGCGGCGGTGGGGGATGGCGGCGGCGGCGGCGACGACGGCGACGCTGCGGTGGGTGCTGCAGATGCACCGGGACGTGCCGCGGGCGGCGAGGTTCTACTCCGAGGGGCTCGACTTCAGCGTCAACGTCTGCACGCTGCGATGGGCGGAGCTCCAGTCCGGGCCGCTCAAGCTCGCCCTCATGCACACCAACGACAGGTCCCCCGACTGCTTAGCTTCCTCTCTCTCTCTCTCCGTCGTTTGTGCTACTTTTCCATGGGTTTGGGGGTCGATTTGAGTGTGAGTTCGGAGATGTATGATGAAATGCGGCTGAGGTTGGGATGATGGGGCTGGGTGGTTCGCTGTTCCACACGATGGCGTTCAAGTGTTTGTTGAAATGCCTGTGCGGAGCAGTTATTTCAGTTTGCTTCTGAAAACGCTAGACATGGAATGCAATGTTACGCGCTGCAAAATTTTAATGTTGGTGCGTGCAATGATAAAAAAAACTGTGTTCCTTCATGTGCTATGTTCGTGGAAATTCTGGCTCTAAGGAGAACCTTTTCCTGAATTGTTAGCCCCTGGCTATAAACCAGCTAGCGCAAGTATCTGTTTTTAACCAATTTCAACATTTTTCATTGCGGGTAGCATCTCAGCTAAGTTTGGGCAAGATGGAGTCAGCATTAACTGTTCTCAGGCACTCCTGTTTTCCCTTTGGAAAGGCAGCAAATTAGTCTACAGTGTTCAGATGTGCAGGTAAAATGTTAGCGGATTGACTCTATCCTTGGGAAACAGTCATACGTAATGAGTTGGTAGTGCGCATCACAAGTCCATGCATTTTTAGTACAAGGATCTTGTTTGCTTGACTTTGTGTGGTTAGGCGTACCCTAGGATTGATGCCTTGGTGGAATACTTATCCAACATCCATCGTGGCCCTATTGCTGTTCTTTCACATGTAGAAGTGTTGGATATTGCTGATTTGCTATTCTTTTTACTCACCATGCTGAGTAATGAAATACTGTATGAGTAATAGTGTAACCTTAAGTTTCTTTTACATATTGTTTCTTGTGTCATCATATGAATTTCTTTTAGCAGAGGCATACTATGTTCCGCAGAAACTTGGCGCTCTGATGATTTGAGATTGAGATACTCAAGGCCTCAAGGGATTAAGCATCATATGGATACCACAATATACAACAAAAAGTTCTCAGGGCAATTGAATCACCTTGATGTAATTGGCTATCAATAAAGCTTCCATTATCTAAAAAAATATACAACAAAAAAAATCAACAACTAGATGATGCTTTTGAGGAACTCATGATCTCCTAATTCTGAAGGCAATCTAGTTTATTTTTTTTTCCTGTTCTTCTTACTGTACGTAACATTGACAATAGTCATGGTAGCCAGATAGCTTGGTATGGTAGCTTTAAGATCACCCTGTATGAGTATGAGGTATAATTCATCTTGTTCATATGGAGATAATCAATATGTTGAAAACTTGGCACTTTGCAATTTGGCATTGTAAAATCCAGTGCTTTTGAGCAATATAATATCTAGTAGTACAGTAGTTTTTTTAGAATATAGTAGTGCAGTAGTTACTAATGTTAAGATATCTTTATCTTTTCTTGAGATATTATGTTATCCTTTTGCAGTTGAACAAAACTTGGAATTGTTACCTGAAAATTCATATACATTTGCAGTAATCTTGCATCGCAGAGAATCTATTCTTCGATGCTGTCATTCACTGTACCAGACATAAACAGTACAGTTACGAAATTATTGTCGCTGGGAGCTGAGTTGGATGGGCCCATCAAATATGAGATCCATGGAAAGGTAGCCAACAGCCCATAACTACATAACATGTTTATCTTCATTGTTTCTTCAAAAAAATGTTATGATACTAATTTTCTTTTTTATACAGGTTGCAGCCGTACGATGCATCGATGGGCACATGCTTGGCCTTTTCGAACCAGCGTGAAGAACCTATACTGCAATGTACATAATGAAAAACTTATTTCAATTTCTTGCAGATGGTATGTTTTATTTCTGTGGACTGAAGTTGTTGTTGACAGGAGCAAACTGATTGGGCCTGTAGTGTCTGAAACACTGATGAATGGTTAGATGGGCATCTCTTTCTGTTTAGAGAAACCATATATGAGAATTAAGGTGCTGTAGCTCTTTCGCCACCGTTTTCCTGGTATTGCCTGTCGTATTGCAATCGGTCGAGAGCCACACTGTCATATTGCAATCGATAGAGAGCCACACTGTCATGGTTCTGCTTTATAATGGCCTGAACTATTGCTAACTTGGCAATGTTCTCATATAAGTTTTCAAAATCTAATGCATGGAATATTCTATTAATGTTGAAGTCAAGATGATATAATTTAGTATCTACTTTGAGCAACTGACATAAAAACAACAGTATTTGATGCAGGCACTTCAAAAATTCTGAGCTAAACAGAAGTTGTTGATTACGCCATTATTGAACCTGATTATGTCCGGCTGACTGTCTGTAGGATAGGAGCATAGCAGATACATATACCAGCCATTGTTTTTAGCCACCAGAAACCAGTGATCAGAATATGATCAAGAATCTGCTGGAATCCTGGCTGGAGAAGAGAGGCAACCAGCTTGGTTCCATGCAGAAACAACAATCAGGATTCAGTAGTCATCAGCAACAAACCTGCTCCCACTCGCATGAGCACATCAATCAACAAGACCTTTTCTTTTGTCACATCTGTTCATATAGTACCATGCACAAGTCAACCTGCCTGCAAAGCTGCTCTCCCCCAATCAATCTCCTGCACATGCATTCAAGAATTCCCTATGGTTATTTAACCTTTCAATCCTTGCATGTTTGATATTTTGATCGATATTTGATTGATAAAGGTTTCTCTTTTTTTTTTTCTCTTGGGAACTGATTGAGTGTTTGGAAAAAGGTTGGAACTCACTGCATTGTTAATTTGTTATCAACTGCTCCATGATAAACTGGAAAATGATGGTTTTATTATGTTGCAACTTGCAGTCAGATTAGTTGCTGATTAACAGCCAGTGCCCTGCTAAATATAGCAAAGCACACATTTCCTCTTCTCTGTGCTGATTAATCTCTCCCTCTCTTTGTTCCTCTTCTTCCTCCTCCATCATCTCCAATAATATTCCTTCAAGGAAGCCGCTTCGATTCCCACATCGGAGATGGCGGCTTCCTCCGGCCCTCCTCCACAGCCCCCAGTCCTAGGGGCTCGAGATCACAGCCCCCATCTATTTTCTTTTGGCGCGAGAAAATTTTCACCTCACGCACGCTCTCTTTTCTCCTGCGCCCTAGGTGCGATCGCCACCGCAGTCTCTAAAACCTCCATCGCCACACCACCGAGATCACGTTCTCCAGTCGTCGACCTCGCCGGTGGTCTCCCGCATAGTAGATCGATGGTGGCCGGCATCATCTGGCCACTGCCTTCCCCATAGCAAATCGGCTGGGAATTGGAGAAGCTCGGGTAACGTCGTCATCAACAACCACAACGCAAGACCATCACCCTCAACGACGTCCCGGGCCACGGCGACGTTGTCGTCCTTCGTCGTCAACTCCTGATCAACCCATCTAACAAAAATCTATACATCTGTATCTTGTTCACCAACGATGTGAGTCAATAGCCTTTGGTGCTTCTTATCCTCTGTTTTTTTTTTTTTTTTTAATTTCTCTAGCAGGGAAACCGAACTGAAACACCAACATACCCAAAAAACTGAGACCTATAATGATCTTGTATATGCATTGCAATGGCAATTTATATAGTTTCTAGCTATGGAAGTTCTTTCCCAAATATAGTAAAGTTGATATGAAAATTATCCTTTCTATGAGATATGGCGCTTAATTTCAATGTTCAGATCACACACACATGCATGTAAGATATTTGGTTAGCTTAGAAGTGAATGAACTTTATTTAACTTGTATGAATGAAGTTACTGTACTCTTGTTTTTTTCTGAATTCAATCAGCTGCGATATAGTTATATGGCATCACATTATCTACATGTTGACTACACGAGGACCTATGGTAGAGAAGTTTCTAAAGATACATAAAAAAATTTGAAGACCGGCAGACACATGAGCAACTTCGAGATGATCTCGTGAAACATTTGTGGGCGCTTCATGGTGCTCGGTTGTTTGTTTCATTGCATTTTCTATCAATTTCTGTTCAATATTTGTTTGTAGGATATATCATTTTCATGTTTGAAAATTTTGAATTAAAATTTGAGTCGTGGTGTCTAAAATTGCAAATTTAAATATGGTTGAATTCCATGCGCTAGAATTTTATATGTTTGAATTGTTGTGGTGTTAAACTAAATATAAACATATATTCTATACTACAATAAAAGAGAAAAAGAAATAGGGGCTAAGGTATGGGGGCTACTGCTAGAGTTAATGACATATTTAGAGTCCTAAAGATTTGAGGGCAGCTCCCATTTAACTATTAGGGGCTCTAGAGTAGGGGCTACTGCTGGAGATGCTTACAAAATATATACACACTTTGATTTACTGTGGCTATGGAAAAACAGATAAGATACCTTCAATCCATTTATGAGTGCATAATATGATTTAGTAGATATGGAAAAATAGATCACATATATTGAATACTTTTTTCTCTAAGCAGTTTGCAGAATTTCCAGTTGCACAGTACCGATTGTACTAGCATGATTTACAAACTTGATGATCATCTCATATAACCTTTCGAAAATCTTGACTACTTCAGCAAGGAAATGTTTATGAATTTACTCTGCTAAGACCCGGCAAAAGAATTTACTCTGTTAAGCATTTGCAGAACACCCATGAACAGAAGCTGCACGCCTGCACCAGCACCACATATTGCTAAAATTTCGGCTAACGACAGATGGCGAAAATGTGCATTTTTGAGGCACTATCATCTCATCAAACTCCAACATACCAACTCTTCTATGAGCATGAATACAGATTTCTGCCTTTGTTAACTCTTCAGAAACTGAAAGCATGTGAAAATTCACCTAAACATTTCCACTCGATGCGTATGACCAGTACTCCTTGACGAGCTCTCGGAAAAGAGAACCTTCTGTTTCCATGAGCTTCGTAGGTTTGTCATACTCCACCACTTTACCTGGAGGTGAATACAAATTCAAATTGGATTGGAATGTACATTGCAGTTGGGTTATGTTAATTTTGAGAGCAAACACCGCCTTCCTTTTTCGAATACTACATTGCATAGTTTATTCCCTTCAGCTCATAACCAAGATGGAATTTTTGTCACTAAAATGAACAAAGAGAAAGCAGTGTTTGCACACTTCGATTTTTGGCTACAAGAAACAGAAAATTATTGCATTTTGATTTGTTTTCCCTTCACATTTCACACAATCTTGGCTTGTTCAGTACCTTTAATACTATCATAGTAGTGCACTCCTTGTTCATGGATTCAGTGCCTTTAATACGTTGACATTGTTAACTTTATTTGGTCTAAGAATTTGAAACTTTAACTATTAATAGCTCTTAAAAATATTTAGTTTGAAGACACAAAATCATATGGATATATTTTTCTTTATATTATAATCTTATCAGGTATTGTCGTTATATACTACTCCATCCGTTCTAAAATATAAATTTTTAACTATGAATTTAGACAACTGTGTATATATAAGAATAGTTTAAGTTTGCACACCATCAGCATATATAAGAATAGTTTTTCAATTCGCATACCATACACCGAATAAAGTCTACATTGTCATATATTTAAAGACAAACGTAGTATATAAATTCACGAAAATGCACATGAGGGGGCTGAGGAGACACCATTACAAAACATATACACGCTTTGATTTACTGTGGCTATGGAAAAACAGATAAGATATCTTCAATCCATTTATGAGTGCATAATTTGATTTAGTGGATATGGAAAAATAGATCACATATATTGAATACATTTTTCTCTAAGCAGTTTGCAAAATTTCCAGTTGCACAGTACTGATTGTATTAGCATGATTTACAAACTTGATGAGCATCTCATGTAACTTTTCGAAAATCTTGACTACTTCAGCAAGGAAATGTTTATGAATTTACTCTGTTAAGCATTTGCAGAACACCCATGGACAGAAGCTGCACGCCTGCACCAGCACCACATATTGCTCAAATTTCAACAAACGACTAGATGGCGAAAATGTGCATTTTTGAGGCACTATCATCTCATCAAACTCCAACATACCAACTCTTCTATGAGCATGAATACAGATTTCTGCCTTTGTTAACTCTTCAGAAACTGAAAGCATGTGAAAATTCACCTAAACATTTCCACTCGATGCGTATGACCAGTACTCCTTGACGAGCTCTCGGAAAAGAGAACCTTCTGTTTCCATGAGCTTCGTAGGTTTGTCATACTCCACCACTTTACCTGGAGGTGAATACAGTTTAGTATAGAACAATTAGCCGAAAAAATAGGCATTATAAGTTTTTTTTTCTTTTGTTGTTGGTCAGTGTTCACTGTATGACATTAATACAGAAAGTTAGAAGGGATACATTGTTGGGGAAATGCAAAAAAGTTAAAAGCATCACACATCAGTGAAAATTGGGGAAGCAGAATTATTCACGCAGTTTCAACTTTCAAGTATAATCCATATATTCCAGAATAAGTAGTGCTGATCCACTAGACAATGATCACAGGATAAATATATTTCTAATAAGTTGGCGGTAAGAAAGACGTACCATCGCTCATTGCAAGGACCATAGTGCAGTCCATAACTGTTGGTATACGGTGTGCAACAGTAATAACAGTGCAATCTTTGAACTCTGTTCTGATTGTTTTCTGAAGGATAGCATCAGTTGCATTGTCTATAGAGGCTGTCGCCTCATCAAGAACTAAGATACGGCATCGTCTCAAAAGTGCTCGTCCTAAACAGAAGAGCTGCCTTTGACCCATGCTCCAATTCGACCCATCTTCCACAACTATATGGCAATATCACAATTAGCATATGAATAATGTAGCTTCATTATATCATGCTAGAATATGAGTATGACAAAAGATATCTACGAAAAGAATGGTATATGCAGCCCCCAAAGTATTTCTAGCTACATTTTTGTGATGTAAATGAAAAGACATATTTTGAAAAATACATTGGAAACAGAGGAAGAGGGTTCTTTAGGCAACTCGTATCTCATTTACAAAGTCATTTTACGTGACGATTCAGCAATAGTGCTAAAAGAGTGGAATTTCTAATTGGTTTTTTAAAGTCCACTTCATGAACTCCAATATATATCACAAGTGTGTTTTCAGCATTTTTAGTATTGACTGCGGGGATGTGCTCAGTGCTATGGATGTTTTTGAAAAAGAGTCTGGGACTAATATTGGTTCCAGATTTTAGTGACATGCATTTTTCCCTCATGTGGCCAAGCTGTTAAGGAAGGACACAGAATGAATTCAAGAAATCAAAGTACATATGAAGCAATGTCCCCTACCAAGTGAATCCAATCCCTGTTCCTTCTCCTGGACAGTCTCAAGAAGTTGACATTTGTCAAGAACCTGCAAGAGACAATAGCAAACATAAGGAATGATTCCTATAAAGGCGTCCATATGCAAAAAAAATGACTAATTAAATCTGATGTAGACTTCCAAAGCCTTTGGTTATTTAATCGCATAAACCGAGTAAATCGCCATTGTCAAGAAAAGTAAACGACTTTCATGATTTCAACATTACATCAGGTTCTTTGAGAGTAACCTTTTTCTCATGGTAAGCTTATATAATCATTGATTACAATTAAAAAAATGAATAATTGTGTAGGGTACACATCTTACCTCCCATATCTGTTGATCTGAGAATTGCCCAAGGGGGTCTAGATTGTATCTTACAGTACCCTGGAAAAGTGTTGGATCTTGTGGAATGATGCCCAACCGTGATCGCAGGTCATGTAAGCCTATTGTGGTGATGTCCACAGAATCTATGATTATTTTCCCTCCAGCAGGTTCAACAAGACGAAACAAAGCACCAATCAAAGTTGTCTTGCCACTTCCTGTCCGACCAACTATACCAATCTTATGTCCACCTTCAAATGTGCAAGTAATTCCATGCAGTACAAGGGGAGCATCTTGCCTGTACTTAATCTGTTGAATGAAAGTCAGTAGCATAAAAACTTGTTAGGACTCTAAAATGGTTTCACCTTGTACGCCAACCATACATGAAAATACATTTACCTTCAAATCTCTAAGCTCCACCTTGCCAACTTGGGGCCAATCTGGTGCTGGCCGATTTTCTTTGATAACTTCTGCTGCTTCACTTGTAATGTCCATGTACTGGTTAACCCTTTCCACAGAAATGATTTGATTCGCAAGGTTGCATTGGTTTTGAATAGAGAAAACTAAAGACATGTTCAGGGATAGACCATAGGACAATGCCATTCCTACAAAACCTGCACAAGCATGAATAGAAGCGATTAGCAATTAACATTTTGGGTGACAATATCAATTTATTCATAACATGAATTAACAAAACAGATCATCCTGCCCAACAGACTTACAGTTACAGACATGCAACAAATGGATTTTTTTTTCTTGTGATTCAGCAGTACCAAGTACTAGTAGGATAATTGTATAGAAATAGCTTGCAGTTTCATAAAAATAGTAATTCTACTCATGACCCAGCATTGTCAAAAGATAGTAAAGGATTGACTTTTATATGACTAGACTTTACTATTTCGGTATGCTCTGGCCTCTGGAGACCTAGCAATAGGGTTCTTTGCAGAACTGCAGTAAAACTAGCGATTTCATGCAAATCAGACAAGAATGGCATCAATGAAAATAGAACCCTCTGGCTACTTTAAGTCCTGTCCAATATATGAAATTATGTAATGATGCTTGCAATTACCATAAACTGCTTACCAGGGCTAAAAGTTCCTGGAGGAAGAATCACCATGACAAGAGCAGAAAAGGAAAGAACTGCAGCACTCATTAGTTCCAGGCGTTGAATCAGCCATTCAGTTGCAGCAAAATTGTAGAAGCATGGACCAGCATTCTTGTCCACAAGCTCCAAATTTTTAGCAAAGAAACGATCTTCTTCCTCAAAGGCCCTTATTGTTATGGCCCCTGAAATTGATTCACCTAAGTGATTAGCTAGAGAAGATTTGGTAGTACCATTGATCCGCATCAATTCCTTAGCCGAAGCTAAGTAGTACCTCTGCATAACCAAAAATTAATAGACTTCAGTAGACAGGAAGTTTGAACAGAAAACGGTAAATGAAAGGAGCAGCAGACCACATCAATTAGTAAATGAAATAACCCAGTATCTGTAACCATATAGAATAAAAACCACATAATATTACCTGCAAGCCTAATTACCAAAACTATCATTGGCACCGAAATAAACAAAACTTGCCATGTAATAACAGCCAATACCCCCAGATTGCTGTATGCATTTAAGCTGGCGCTAATGCTAAACATGAAGAAGAATGGAACGTCAAGGTCAACAATACTCAGATCTGAAGAAACCTACATGAGAAAGCACCAATCGAAATTGTTCAAATGTAAATGGAACTGTAATATATCAGCTTTCCACTTTCACATATGTTTAGGAGTTCTTACCCGGCTCAATACCCTTCCTAGAGGAGTAGAATCAAAAAATGACATAGGTGCACGGAACAGTGAGTTAAGTAGCTGGGAAAATAAGGATCTTGAAGTCTGCATCCCAAGGACTACGATGGATAAAGACCTAGATAGCAAGAAGAACAATGTGCAAACTCCGATAGCAATATACACGACTATTAACTTCAGTGTACTAACACTAGGATTTTGGACATTAGCAGCCATCCATGAATTTTGTGATATTTGCCCACTTATGAAAATTATGTGGGAAATAACACAGAGAGAAAGATATAAAAAGCCTTTGTTCTGGCGCAGGTACAGGACATAAGGCTTAAGACCTGTATCCCCTATTTCTCTCTCCTCTTTCTTTATCAGCTGATCTGCCGGCGATGGCTTCACAGACTCTCTATATCTGCTGCCATGAATATCATCTGTCTCTTCCGTTGATATTTCCTTTTCTCTGTGGAGGGGCATATTGTTAAGATCTGAAATTCCAATTGTATCTTTGTGGGCATTTACTAGGTCCTGAAATTCCTGGCAGTATTCCAATAGATCTTGATAAGGTGCTGACCGAATAATCTTTCCATCTGACATTAACTGCAATAACAAACAATTCATTAGATAATGAACAAACAGTCCATTTTGATGAAAATCAATAAACCAATGCAATTCATAAAAAAAAAAATGGATCCTGCAGGCACCGATATTATTTAAAATTCAATCCATTAATTCACCATTTTTGTGTTGTATTTTTTTCGAGAAATTTTACAATACTTGAGAAAGTACCTTAAGGTACATTAAATTTTATATTAAAATTTTTGGTACCTTGAGATACTTAGTAACTGGAGGCACCAAATTTTACATTAGAAAATATGGTATCTCTCAATATCTTCTCAAGGATGGTAAAATTAATTTGATTATAGTGGAAGGGGAACTAAATCCATTTCTATTCTGTATATTAATTTGATTATATAGACAATTATTTGATTGCCACTAATAGGAATGAAAAACAGTAATATTTAAGTATGAAAACTTGCTTCTGAAACATGTGTGCATATGCGCAAAAGGACAAGAGGGAGAGATTAGGATAACATGTGTAACAAACCAGAATAGAATCAAATACGGGTAGGAAATCCACTTGGTGGGTCACTAGAAGAACAGTCTTGCCTGACAGAGCTCCCATGACGTATTCCTACCAAAAAAAAAAGTTTTGAAGAACACCCATGGTCAAATAGCACTGAAATACACATTTGTTATGAATTTGTAATCCTTACATTAAACAGACTTGATGCTGTATGGGCATCAACAGCACTGAAAGGATCATCAAGAAGATAGATGTCTGCATTTTGATATAGTGCACGAGCAAGCTGAACACGTTGCTTCTGACCGCCACTAAGATTTACTCCTCTCTCCCCAATTTGAGTAGAGTCTCCATGTGGCAACATTGCAAGGTCCTTTTCCAAAGAGCACTTCTCAAGTGTTTCTTTGTATCTTTGCTTATCCATCAAAGATCCAAAGAGAATATTTTCTTGCACAGTTCCTGTTTGGATCCATGCATTCTGAGAAACATATGCTATTTTCCCACAAACTTGAATCTGAAATAAAAAAGGTTGGTACTAAATATAAGTAGTTTCATCGAAAAAGGAACTAATTAACACACTTCAAGTTGGCAACTATTATCAAGCAAAATTATCTTACTTTGCAGAACCTATTTTTGAAAACCCCCAAAATTTGGGTGTATATATTAAAAAGGAGCATTGTACAAGAACCAGAAACAGTTCAGAACCTATCTGATGCAGTTTATTGCCATGCTGTATTTTTAGAACGAATAGGAAAAGGAAACTATGGTTGTCAACTGCATGTAACTAGCATCTCTCATTTTTAGGCAATAAAATTTGGTATGATGGCAATTTATACCTTCAACTATGTAGATATTACAGAATTTGCAGACATATACTCCCTCCATTCCAAATTGATCTACATATAGTTTTTTTGAGGTTATTCCTAAATGATCATCATATTTGTGTTCATTCATTAAGTCTATTCGTTATTTGTGCATTTGAGTAAATGGGCATTGATGCATGCATCCATGCACACAAGTATTTATAACCTACATGTAATATCTTGATTTGCTATTGGCTAAGAAATAGTGGGGATGGTGCATGCATCGAGTTTGTTGCTAGAGTAAATATAGTATGAGAGTTATTAGCTTTTCTTGGTCTTGGTGTACCTATGAAATATGTAGATCAATTTGGAATGGAGGGAGTAAGTGATAAGTAGGGATTTAATCAAAGTGCCTTTTAGGAAGCGAAGTGCCAACAATTATACTGGCCATGATTCCTCTTAGACAATGAATAATACAACCCAGAAGGAACAACAAAAGCATAGCATGAACTTGCTACTTGACAGCTGTATGATTCTTGATTTCATAATAATCAAGATAACCAAAGGAAACTTACTGTGCCTTCGGTCTTTGGGACCTCTCCAAGTACTGAAGCTAAAAGTGTTGATTTTCCTGATCCTACCTCGCCACAGATTGCAACTTTCTCCCCAGATTTGACCACTAAATTTATATTCCTCAGAGTATGTTTCGACGGGTTCTCATCCCACGAGAAGCTGCAGGAGTTTAGCGCAATGGGATACTCAGTACCCGCTATATATTTCTTCCTGCATTGCCCATTCAGCTCAGGAGCATCAAGAAATTTTACAACCCGGGTGAAAGCAACTTTAGCTTGAATCACAACTCCAATAACATCTGGTATCTGTCTGATTGGATCTTGCACGAGACGTAGAGTTGCCACAAAGGTGAATACATTGCTAGCATTCAGAGGAACTCTTAAAAGATAGCAAGTCAGAAATGTTGCTGCTGAAACCAGAACTGGTGATGACCAAAACAGGAAACTGTTGTATGCCTTCCTAAGGTTGAATGCTGACAGCCACTTGTACTCAACCTCCCTCAACCCCTCAATGACCTTCTTGAAATGACTTTCCCAAGCATATAATTTCAAGACCTTCATATGAACTAAAGACTCAGACATGGCCTTCAATCTCACATCTTGTGCTTCCATAAGTTTACTCTGGTACTTGTGTTGCAGTTTTGCCAGTGGAGCATTGCAGAGTACAGTAATAATGATGACAACCAACGACGATACCGTCGCAAGTCCAACTGCATTGTAAAGGATTGCCAGAGCAATGCAGAGCTGGACACTTGTTGTCCAAATTTGGTGGAACCAATACGGGAATTCCCCAATGCGGTAGGCATCGACAGTCACATAGTTCATTATTTCTCCAGAAGAGTGCTTCATTTTTGCTGAGTTTGATAGCTTCTGTTGCTTCTTGTAAATAGCTGCTGACAGGAATGATCTCACCTGGAGGCCTAACCTCCGAGTGCGGAAATACCACTGTCTCTGAGCCAAAGATTCACAGAATTTGCAAACAAACATTGTCACAGCCAGCACAATTCCTTCATATTTGAAGGTCCCTTCCCCCAGCGATACATTGATGAGTGCCTTGAGAAGCAATGGGCCTGAGGATAAGGTGACAACCTTGAGCAATGCAAAGAAGCCTGAGATCAGAATCCCACTCTTATGGCAAGAAACAATGGTCCAAAATACTGATGGTGTGCCATGTGACTGCAACTGCTTCTTTCTATTCATCATCTCCAAGAACATCAAGTACTGATTCTGCGCTCGATCAGTGGAGCCTAAAAGTGGCATGTCTTTCTCTTCAAGAGGCTTCGCGTAACCCATCTTCATCAAAGGGTTCAACCACCAAAATGACATCACACTGAAAAATCCAGCTTTAGCAAAAGGAGTTACATGACTCTCTGAATCAGCCGTCCCATGATCCCTCTCTGTATTCAGCGGCATGTATAAAGCATTTTCAGTTGTTTCATAACCCTCTTCATCACGGCTGTGCCGAATGGCATAAAGAAGAAGGATAAGGGCTCCAGGTAGCAAAAGAACATCTAAACAAGCTTTAATGGTGATCTCCTTCTCTCCAACCATGTAGACAACTGAACAGCAACAGATGAATGCTGCACATATGGTAAGCAAAAGCGACCAGAATCGAACAAATGTAGCTCCAAGAAATCGAGGTCTGATGCTAAAACTGAAACTAGTAAGGATCAAACTGAATCCTTGAGCCAAGATCACAAGCCACCAATGCGGCCGGTAAATGGAGGTATCCTGATTGAAGCTAATCCCCACCATCCACAGTCCTAGGCCAAGATTAAGCAAACCCAAGCAGCCAGTGAACACTACAGCAGCCAACTGCAGCAGTGAATTGAATGCGATAAGCTGCTGCGCAGATGCTCTACTCTTTGGAATTTTCATGAGCAACTGAAGTACAAGCGCAACAGTGAGCACTGCAACAATGGAAATCACCACCAGATGATTCACACAAGTCGAAGAATCCAATATTTCCTTCATAGCACATGAGACCACATCTTGCTCGGAGCAAATTGGGCTCCCACACAAGCTCATCGCCCAAGAACCTGAAAAATCATTACCCCCCAAAACAATCAATGTTAGGCGGTGTTAGTTCTTTGGCCAAATTTTTGAAGCATATGGACACACATTTGAAGTATTAAACAAAACAAATTACAGATTCCGCATGTAAACTGCGAGACAAATTTATTAAGCATAATTAATCCGTCATTAGCAAATATTTACTGTAGAATCACATTTGGCACAATTAAGCTCAAAATATTCGTCTCGCAATTTACATGCAAATTGTGCAATTAGTTTTTTTTTCGTCCACATTTAATGCTCTATACACGTGTCCAAACGACACATTTGATGTGATATTTTTGGCCAAAATTTTTGGGATCTAAACACACCCTTAATAGGAAAGCTCAAAAAAAAAAAATGACAGTCCAAAAGTGAAAAGGGCTCAATGATGAATCAATGATGCAACTGTCAAGCACGAGAAAATTGTGAGAAAACAACTAACTTATGAGGGAACCCATCTGTCCAATCTCTGTTGCACCGTCCGTTGAATCAGACAGCTTAAACCTGCAGCAAAGCAAACTAGTCAGAGCAAATAAGTGAAGAACATGGACTAGATAGGGACTTGTACTGCACAAGATTAGTACTAGTGTTTCGGGTGGCTATAGAAGCTCAAGATAACCACAGAAATTTCACTATACCCAGCACAAACATCACTATATCACCGAAAGAAAAAATCAAGAAACTTAAATAAGTCAGCAGAAGAAGAGAGAAAAGTAATAAAGTCTAAGATTGCAATATTTCTTCTTAAATAAGTCAGCAGAAGAAGAGAGAGACCAAAAAAAAACACTGTATGCATGAGTGTTCATCAACCAGCTACCTCAACAGTCAACACCATTCATTCACCGAGGAAAGGAAAGAAAATATTCAGGGACCAGTGATCCAAACGAGAAGAACAAATCGCAACCAAAATCGCATCGCCTAGGGGTCAAAAATCTCGTCCCCTCGACAAATCCCCAAGAACTCCCATAGGAATCAATCAAGACAATGCGATTGACGTTGTAGATTCACGATGCCCTCGAGCCCAGAGCAGCCGCACTGGAGAAGAAGAAGAGGAGGAGATCACGGGAGAAGCAGTAACCAACCAAAGATCAAAAAACCTTTTTACTCACCTTCTTTTTCAGCTCTCCAAAGCACGACTCCCCAAAAAACGCTTCTTTTCTTTTCTTTTCTTTTTCTTTTTTTCCCCTCCTTCCTGCGCCAACCAAACACCTCCCAATCGTGGCCCCCTTCTTCCTCGCCGCCGTCGCACTCGTGTGTTGAGGCGAGCGAACAGCGGAGACGACGAGACGACGCGCTGGGCGCGCGCGCGCGCGGGTGGTGTTTATTATAGGTGGCGCGCGTCGCGTCGCGTCGCGGCGAGGCGGGCGCGCGCGCTGGGCAGCGCGCGCACGAACGTGCGATGTCTCGACTCTCGACTTCGTCCCAGGTGGCGACGACGCCGACGTGCCGGTGCCGTGGCGTGGCCGCTGGTGGCGTCTCGCGCGCCATCCGTTTCACTGGCGCGCCCGGCACGTGTTCGACTCGTTGCTCCGTCCGCGCGAGCCAAGGTTGGCATACTCACGTTGCCGAAACAAGCCATAGGGCCTGTTTGGGCTTTTCTCAAAAAGCCGCTTCTGTTAGAAACTGCCCTAAACAATCCATAACTTCTGAGAATATATAGTTACAAATTTTAAAAAATGAACTAAGAAGCCAGAAGCTGGAGAAGTTGGGTTTCGGAGCTTTTCTAGATTCTCAGAAGCTGGCTAACAAACAGTTGTTTCTCAGAATCTAAACTCCCCGAACAGGCCCATAATTATTAGCTAGCCTGCCTGACTAATAAAATCAAAGCCGCACTTTTACTATAAGAAAGCAAGTTTGCAATGCTTTAATGTGTTAATAATATATGGGACACACATCCTGATGAAGAATTTTATCATTAATATGGCACTAAATAAATGAACGTCTAATTTAGTCAAACATGTCTCATTTTAGTGTGGTACAGTGAGGTAAATTGTGTTGCACCAAACAGGCCCTAGTCACCTAGTGTGAATAGGTGACTCTGGTCAAACGCTGCTCTTCTTTAAGACAAAAGAAAATGCGCACCGGTTTTTCTTATTAGCAGTTTAGCAATCTCTGCGAGATTCGTGGTGTCTTGAAATTGATCGACAAATACACTCTATCATTCTTACTAGGAGTTATCGTGATATTAACAAAGTCAATATATATATTGTATATATATATTACTGATAAATAATCTGTTCTACTAAACTAATTTATTATAAATACGAACATCCGTGTCAAATTGACCATACCATAAATAAAGTTAAGTATGTTCGATCAAGTTACTTTCGTTTATCACGTGTTATGATTTCTTCATTATTACATGAGCTTTGTATCTCGTTGTAAACTTACTCTCTTCTAGCTAATATATGGCTTTTAATTTTATTAGTCACATGTTAGTAAAAAAAAGTATGGTGAATTTTGACGATTTGAGTATGCCAATCAAACTAATACTCACCAACGAGCTTGATTCCCAATTCCCCGTTAAAGTTCTTTAGGTGATTATATATGTATATAGATCGACCGAGTTCATGATTAGTACTAGTGTTTAGTAAATTAATTTACTAAGGGCATGTTCAAATTGTTTCAAAATAAACCTTATTAAATTTTAGCAAGTTGACATATTACTAAAATAGGATTTTTTTCATGCATTTACCAAAATTGGCAACAAGCTAAACGCTGACATTTTTTTAACAACTTTTTAAAAAATGGTATGGTTAAAAATGGATATCATTCTAAAACACCCCTAACGTTACTTCATAAATAGAACTCTCTGGATCAACCACCACTACTCCACAAGTAGAACTCTCTTGATCAACCACCACATGTCATACCACATACTCCCTCCGTCCCATAAAACGAATATATAGAACTGAATATGATATATCAAGTACAATAAATCTGGACATATATATATGTCTAAATTCATAGCACTAAGATGTGTCATATTTAATATTATATTGATTTTTTATAGGACCGAAAAAGAGTAGCCACTGGTGCGACTGCAGAGCAGAGAGGGCAGAGTGGTCACCGGCGCAACGCCGTGCATTCTCAGCGCCACTAGTGCGAGTGTGCAACTGCAGAGAGCCAGAGCGATGATGATGGTGATTGGCCCTCAATAGTCCCAAGATGAGACCGGTTTAAAGTTTCCGGATCCATCTCAAGATCCTAGTATTTAGTTTATGAATTAAATGAAACGTAATAGCACATGACCTCACTGCTGCCTTCACCCAAATTATTTGTTTGCAATTACTCCTACTTGCAAGGAGTGGTGGAACGTATACATCTATGTTTCTATTCGGAACAAATACGAATTACTCCCTCCGTTTCAAAATGGTTGGCATCGTTGACTTTTTAGCACATGTTTGACCGTTCGTCTTAATAAAAAAAATATGAAATATGTAAAACTATATGTGTACATAAAAGTATATTTAACAATGAATCAAATGATATAAAAAGAATAAATAGTTACTTAATTTTTTAATAAGACGAATGGTTAAACACGTACTAAAAAGTCAACGGTGTCAAACATTTTGAAACGGATGGAGTACCTCTCTTAAACTATCACGGTTGCTCGATTTACCCCCCTCCCCTAACTATAAAACCAGACATTTTACACCCTCAATTATTTATATTGGACAAATAACCCCCCTAAACACTGTTTTGAGCGGTTTTAACTGGAGCGTGCACACGTGATGCCAACGTGGAGATATAGTCAACAAAAAAAAAAATTAAAAAAAAACACTTCCCTAGACCCACCTGTCATACCCCTCCCTCAACCCAATCCTTCCCCACCATTCTCTCTGGCGCGCACACATACTCGGGTGGCTGGCTATGGAGGAGAAGGCGGACCGGGCGGCCGGCGGTGGACGGCTAAGGAGGAGCTCGCCGCGCGGACTGAGGAGTGGACTAGTGTAACAACCCGCCTCTCCTAGGCCGGGCCCGCTTACATCTGATAACTTTCATAGGTCGGTCCGATGGCAGAGGCGGAGATCGCCCGCGCGGCTGAGGAGGTGGACTAGTGTAACGGACCCGCCTCTCCTAGGCTGGGCCCGCTTACATCTGATAGCTTTCATAGGTCATAGACTGTCCTCACATACCACACAAGAGGTGGACTAGTGTAACGACCCACCTCTCCTAGGCTGGGCCCGCTTACATCTGATAGCTTTCATAGGTCATAGACTGTCCTCACATACCAACACAAGTCTTTTCTGCACACTTTGTCCTCACTCGTGTGCACCCGGGAAGAATTTCCCCGTCCTCACATACCAACACAAGAGGTGGACTAGTGTAACGACCCACCTCTCCTAGGCTGGGTCCGCTTACATCTGATAGCTTTCATAGTTCATAGACTGTCCTCACATACCAACACAAGTCTTTTCTGCACACTTTGTCCTTACTCGTGTGCACCCGGGAAGAATTTCCCGGTCGGTCACCCATCCCGATATTGCTCCAGGCCAAGCAAGCTTAACCTTAGAGTTATTTTGAGATCGGCTTCTGGAAAAGAAGTTGCAACTTGTTGATATGAGTATTCTATTAATCCTATTAAGCCCTAGGCCGGGATGTCACAACTAGATGGCTAGCGGCGGAGGCAGAGAACACCCAGGCAGCGGCGGCACTGAGGGGAGCTCACCCGGGAGGCCCGCGGCGAAGGCAGAGATCGCTCGGGCGGTGAGCGGCTGAGGTGAAGCTCACCCGGGCGCCCGGTGGAGGAGGCAGAGGCGGACCGAGCAGCCCTCCCAACGCGCCTGCCACTTGCCCTCCCCCGCTGCGACCTTCTCCGTTCGGACCACCGCCGCGGCCTTCTCCGCCCGGACCACCATCGCCGCCGCACTACAGGAAAGGGGAGGGGGTGTGCTGGGAGACGGCGGGCTTGTCGCCTCCTTCATGAGAGCTACGACTCCGCCACCACAGATCCCGACCGACGGCGCCGCAATGGTAGGTCCAGGCGGCACCGAACCGATGGCAAGATCCAACGCAGAGGCCCGAGGCGGAGCCGTTGACCCTCGAGGACTGCCGTTGCCTAGCCTTCTCGCTCATCGAGATCGATGTGCGAGACACGGCGCGAGGGAGAGGATGTGGCGAGGACGCTGCCTTCCGCCGGGGATGTTGCCGCCGCCGCCGCCACCTAATGCACGTCATCTTCCTCTGCTGTCTCATGGTGGCCATCGTCGCCTTCCTCTGCCTCCTCACTGCTCCTGTTGTTGGGGGACAGAGAAACAGAGATAGAGAGAGTGCGATGGAAAGGAGAAGAGGTGGAAGAAGATGCTGACATGTGGAGCCCACCGATTTTTTTTCTGACTAGATTGCCACGTGTGTGCCACGTAGAATCAAAACTGCTTCGGGCTGATTCAGGGGTGATTCATCCAATTTGTTAAGTTCGGGGTGTAAAATGTCTGGTTTTGTAGTTAAGGGGGGTAAATTGTACGACCGTGATAGTTCAGAGGGTAATTCGTACTTTTTCTTTCTTATTTTCAACCTTTTTTAATTTACTTCAAACAGTGTCAAGTCATTTGGGCGTGTTTACTTGGCGCTTCGGTTGCGACTTTTAGGGACTCTTGTTTAGAAGCTGTTTGGTTTATATGATTTATAAGTCAATGAATTTTAAGTCCTAAATTTAATGATGGAGTCATATCTCTACCTCACATAATGAGAAAAGCTTTCCAACCTAGCTTTTGGCTTAATAGTGCTAGAGTAGTTTGCGAAAAAAACTGCTTGTTTATTTAGTCTTAGATTTTTCGACTCATAAGCTAACTTATAAGCCTAAACAAAGAGTTTGACGAATTTGGTTAGTATGTTTTGGGGTTGATCATATAGAATGTGTTGGGCTTTGGGTGTAAGCCTTATCAATTTTTTTAGAGCTTTTAAGAGTGGAAGCTACGGGAATTACCAAAATTTGTAGGGTATCAATGATAAAATATATTTAGTTTGTTGTTCTATTAAAATTTAGTAATGCTAAATTTTGGTAGGGTTGAAAATAATTACAAGGTAAATAGGCTCTTCGTGCGTAGCTTGTGGACAATGATTTCACTTGCAGTTGCACTAGGTTGTCAAGTCATTTTTCCCTGCCTTGTTAGTTGTTAGAAGTATTAAGTACTTCCCCTCTTATAATTATTTGACGTGTAGCTCAATATTTGGCATTTATGAAACTCTTAACCATCATTAGTTCTCTCAAATGCTCAGTTCTTTTTTTAAAAAAAAATATAGTATATGAGTTGGTTTGCCTTGGAAAGTACTATTATATTATCATAAACCATTATTTTGATGGGAACTACGGTGAGCATTTGACAGCATGAACTTTATTGATGTTTTAAAGATTGTTTTACAAGATGGCTGTATTACAGTTGCACTGGTGGGGGGGAAAGGATTATAAATTGCCTCATCTTCTCGCTTATGCTTATACTTATCAGTAAAATTTGATTTTCAACCTTAAATTTGGAGTTGGTTTTGAGGTTTTTCATTGAAGTTTAATTTTCAGTGTTTCTAGATCGCTAAGAATATGTATATAAAAGTTTTTTTCACAATTTATTTTTCTTTACAAATAGACCGTTTGGCTTATTCCCCCCAAAAGTGGAACGATAGGGCCGTATAACCCTGCATGGCAAGAGCATGTTTGGCGGCTGCTTTGCAGCTTCGGTTGATTTTTACAAATCTTAAGCCCGCTTTTTTCTTATACTTTTATACAAGTACAAATGTGATGTAGTAACTCGTACAGCCTGTTTATGTTACTTTCTGTAGTCTCTCTAAGCAAGCATCAAAGTCTTGAGAGCAATACACAAACGACAGTAGCAAAATACCTGCTCCAAAATTTGTGTCGTGATTGATCTGAAGCTAAGGGTACCCTGTACTAGTGACCAGACACTAAGATCTTGTTGAGTAGTACTACTAATTATTGCCCCGTCAACCTGCACAATTACACATCTTAAATTGCACTCTTAAACCTGTCAAATTGGTACAGTAGCAGTACAGTTGGACTATCAAAAGCAGTCAAAACCCAAGGACAATAAACTTATGGGAAAAATTTCAGGGATCAGAAGAATTCGGGGGGAAAAAAGGACACCGAATGAAACGGACTTCCTGGCAGCTTTGACACCACGAGTTGCAGTTTCAGACTTTTTCAGGTACAGACAGAAATCTTAACTTAGGGTGTGTTTGTTTCACGGTCAAGGTTGGATAGGATATGGCGATCTATATTTTACTGGATATGTCGATCCAGTTTTTTGTTTGGGAGAGTGAATATGACGATCCAATTATTTGTTTGGTTGTAGGGATGAAGATGGATTTGGTGATCATTTTTTTGTTTGGTTAGGAGAGTAGGATAGATGAGTGGTTGCAATCACCTCATCATTAGAGGTGGTGAGTATACCCCCTTCAAATTCACCAAACCCAAACATTATCAATCTACTGCCAAAAAAAAAATCTAAAGAGAAATAAAAAAATCACAAAGAAATAAAAGGGAAAAAGGAGAAAAAGAAAAAAGAAAAAAATCACAAATCTTCTCGCCGCCTCGCTCCTCTCGCCGGCTGCCGCCCGCCTCAACCGCCACCTCGCTCCTCTTGCCGCCCTGCCCCGCTCCTCTCACCGGCCGCCCATCTCGCCTTCTCCAGATCCGGTCGCTCCTCTCGCCGGCCCACTCGTCGGCTCGCTCCTCTCGCCGCTCCGCCTCGTCGCTCGCCAACCGCCGCCACGCTCGCCTTCCCCACGCCGTGCGCGTCTCCTTCCCCACCGCCGTTGCGCCGTCTCCTTCCCCACCAGCCGCCGCCCCGTTTCTCCCAGATCCAGCCGTCGTCGTCGTTTCCATCCCCACCGGTCGTCGCCGGTCTCCATCCCCACGTCGTCGTCGTGGTGCACCGGCCGCTGCCGCCGTCGTGCACTGGTCGTTGCTGCCCACCGCCTCCCGCTGCCGCCGCTGCGTACCGGGCGCTTGCCTCGCTTGCGTCGTCGTCGAGTCGCGTGGTGAGGGGTGATGCGACCCATGTTGGTCGCTGCCCCGCTCGCCCGGGCGGCTGCATCCGGCCAAATCGGCCGGATCCCCCATCAGCATCTGGGAGAATATTCCTCTTCGGCCGCCCTATCCCACCCCCGCCCCACCAACCAAACATCCACCAAAGATGGACCGATCACTGTCCTATCTACCCAAATCCCTCTATCCAAACACACCCTTATTGGGTCGTTGGATCCATGCAACCGTCAAGCTACTACCGTCAAAAAATAATTATGGGTCACTCGTTTAGCTAGCACAAAACGAAGTTTGCAATGTCATCTGAAGACGAGGAAATTTTGTATTGGCAAATTCGCCAAGCAGAAAGCAGAAAGGGACCTCAAGATTGGATTGATCATGTAATGTATGCGTGAATGATTCATTCTTTTTTTGCCCCCTCACTTTCTTAGACGTATATACGTCCATGTCCACGAGTACATGTTTGCGATTGGAATGAAAACATGGCTGTGTCGTTTATAAGTTAACACCGGCATCATTCAAGACTATATTGATTGCGGGGTTGTGTGTGGGGTTGAGTGTTCAGTATACCATCCTTCTTAAAAATAAATTTATTTATAGAGTTCTGGGTTCAACATTGATCGTCTGTTTTATTTAAAAAATTTTATAATTAGTATTCTTCTTTATACGTGGCTTATTGTTTCTAATTTCTTCATAAATTTTGCAGATAAGACGATTAAACGTTGGAAAGAAAAAAACTCACGAATATATTTTGAGAACGGAGGGTGTACTTCAGTTGTCTTGTCATTTTGGTTGTTGTGTCTTTTTTTCTTTGGAGAAATACGTACGGAGTACAGGAATCAATCGTCCTGTATTGTCGCCGACCGATGTCGATGCGTGCAGTTGTTGCGTTCGCGTTCTCGTCCTCGCCTCGCGCCTGACGCGCCGGCTGCTGCAGCGACCTACCTACCTACATGTACGAAACATACCCTGTGTTACGGTCCTTACGGACACCGGGTAAATCTCAATTTCTAACACAAGTTACGTAAAGTACTCTATCTGTTCTGGAATATAGGGTATTTTGTACTCTTAATATGTCCATGAATATAAAGGAGTTTAAGGCCTCATCTTTTCGCTTATACTTGTCAGCTAAAATTTAAATTTTTATCTTAAATTTAAAATTGATTATGAGGTTTTTTCATCAAAGTTTATTTTTCAGCATTTACTTTTAAATCGTATGTATATATCTATACCTAATTAAAAAATACGCAAGGCTTCCGTGAAAAATTTCGTCCATCATCCGTTTTATCCGCACGAGCGATCGATTCCATTAATTTTCGTCCGTGCGTGTAGGACTCCGATTGATGTGGCCTCACTAACCGAAAAATATTCATACTGTATAGCAACACATTATGGCGCAACCATCCATGTTCTCAGTTGGTTATGTGATGAAACTTGTGGCCCAGAGGTTGGGAGTTCGACTCCCAGCACCCCTCAGATTTATGCTGCTTATCCTCTCCAATTTTTTCTTTTTCTCTCCAAAGCAGATTATATTTTTTCAAAAGTACACCCATATTTTGAAATTCATATTAAACCAGCAATATATGTAATTTACTATTGTGTTTTTCTACACTTTATCACCTCCTCTTATTATTATTATTTTTTTGAAAAGTATGTCCATATAATTTTTTCTTTTTCTCTCCAAAGCAGATTATATTTTTTCAAAAGTACACCCATATTTTGAAATTCATATTAAACCAGCAATATATGTAATTTACTATTGTGTTTTTCTACACTTTATCACCTCCTCTTATTATTATTATTTTTTTGAAAAGTATGTCCATATGTTTGAAATTAATACTAAACCAGAAACATATGTAATTTCCTACCGTGTTTTTCTACACTTTATCACCAATGATGCTTATCCTCTCCAATTTTTTTTCTCTCCTAAACTGATTATATTTTTTAAAAGTACATCCATATGTTTGAAAATTCATATTAAATTTCCTACTATGTTTTTATACATTTTATCACCTCCTCTTATTAAGAAAATGCCCATGCGTTGCAACGGGTTGTAAATAACATTCATTGAAATAAATTAAAATCCTAAACTACATATCACAATTGGGCAGAAATGATGAAAAATTGAACATGTTTTTGCTGGTATTTTGGTACGTCACCCGTATTGGAGTCAGTTTTTTAGTCCGTTCGCTTTTGAAAATAAAGATCCGTGTTTGAGTCAGATTTTAAATTCGTTTGCTTAGAAATATTAAAGGTGTCGTATAAGAAATCCCTTTTAAAAAACTCGCATGCTAACTTAAGATGAAAGTCATACTCTTAATTGCAGTTCATGATTTTCTTAAAAAATATCTAAGCGAATTCCAAAGTGAAATTCATACTAGCTAAACCGTATAACAATAATAAGATTAAAATAACATTCACCCGTGGCAACGCACGGGCATGTTTTCTAGTGATAATCTAATACTCGATGAGCCGATAGATCTGTCTAATGTGATGGATATAACAAATCTATTTATAACAGCATTGTGATTGTAGAGATATATCGGCTAAGGCAGAAGATCGGACCTAACCGAGATAGTCCCAACTAAACCGATGTGTCTCTAAACACAATGCAACTAGAGATAGAATTGAGATATCAGGTAGGCAAATATATCAACCAAACCAGAGCGATCCAAGAGATCGAAGCAATGCAGCCTTGAACAACACCAATGTATCCGATAGATTCACCAGGGCCGGCGGAACGTAGGACTTACCCCTTCGCCGGAGATCGAACTGAACCGATGCAACCCCGCATCAGGTGCCAAGTTCCGTCGGATGATAAGTAAGTATGTACTCCCTCTTATTAGTGGATGATCCAATAGGATCCATACGGATCAGGTGAGCCGGATGAAAAAAAATTAAATCCCTATTTTTCAGCCTAACCGTGAATTAGTGCAGTTAAAAAAATAAATATTTAAATTGAAAAGATATCCATGCATGTAGGCATTTGATTGGCTACATCGATCTTCTAATTCGAAAAAGTAGTATGCTACGCCAGTAGCATGGAAATTCTGATCGTATGTATACTGTTTTATTTTTTAATCTGGTATATACTAGATTCAGTTGGTGAAGTATATACCATTTTTCTTTTGGAAAGCGGGATATACTGATCCCTGATTAGAACAGTATATTTTTTCAGCATATACTTTTTTATGGAGGATCCAGTATATACTAGAATATTAGATGTACAAGGATATAATTTAATTTCTGATAGGGCAGTTGTCCAATGATACGATGTCTCATTTTTACTGTGTCAATTAGCAATTTATGAATTTACCATCTCAACTCGATCGTGTACTATTTTTTCCCTTTTTTGTCAGTACTGTATGTACTGCTTTTCTTTGCTAGGATTGTATAAACTAGATCACATACTGGTTTTTTTTAGGTACATATTGTTTTTTTTGTTTACTATGTCTATATATCGACGTACACTCTTCCTTTTTTCAGCGAGTACTCAAGTTAGTAGCAGCGCATATATACTATTTTATTTTAGTAAGTTAGTAGCAGTACATATTGTTTTTAAGCTGATCAGTAGCAGTATACGTATGTACTCTTTTTTTAACTTATTAACCGTACATACCTTTTTTTTTAACATAGTACCAGTACATACGGCCTTTTTTTTTAACATAGTACCAGTGTATACCTTTTTCTAAGGTAGTACCAGTATATACTTCTTTCTCATATCAGTATATATATATTTTTAAGCAGTATATACCTTTTTTTAACTTAGTATCAGTATATACCTTTTTTTAACTTAGTACCAGTATATACTTTCTCATATCAGTATATATTTTTTATGAGTATATACTGTTATTTAGAGCAGTATATTGCTAGTACCTTTTCTTGAGAGGAATACATGTTGTCTTTTTTCTAGAGTATGGTACATGGCCGTTTTTTCCTTATATACTGGCCTCTAGTAGGTACATACAAAGTTTTCTTAGAGAATGTATATGTACATTTTTCCACGTAAAATATAGTACATGCCATTTTTTATTAGAGCAGAGTATGTACATTTGGTACGTGTCTGGTTGCTAATTATGAATAAATTGTATGATCCAATACAGAAGTGTACCGTACCAACGATTCACAAACTGAATCACTGGTAAAGTATCGGGTTGTTGCATTATGAGTAAACCCAAATTAATGAAATACCCTAGAAGGGGACGGAATTTTGAATGGACAGAACAAAGAAAAAAAACAATGCAAGACTTTCGGAAATGCATGGAGACGAAAAACAAAACATAATGGGATCACCCTCAATGTGTACGTCTCATCGATGAGTCTCTGCATATATCCCTACTGACAGATCGGTTAGCATCGACGGGATCACGCCGACCGCGCGCCGGAGAGGGGGCCAAGAATGTGTCTTCCTTAATCAACACCGCCAGCTAGGAATCACGGCCGGTTCGATGCCGACGCCGATGGCGTGGTCAGCATCATCTATGTCCACGATATATGCATCTCGCATCTGCATGCACCAAGCTAGTTAAGCAAATTCGTTTCTTTAGAGGATTTATCATTCGATCAACGTCAGGTCGGGACTGCATGCATGTCTGCATCCTCGCTTTTGCTAATAACAGAGAATAGCAGATCTAATAGGAAAGTATATATGCATGCATGGATGCGTTATCGATCTGCAAGAAAAAGCAAATGAAGAAGATCGGAAGAAGGAATTGAAGGACTTGCCAGCATCGATCGTCGATGACTCGATGTTCCAGTTTTGGACGGTGCTCATCATCATCGATCGTCGAGAATTTATATGGACGTAGGTTTACTCGACGTCGATGGGCAGCAGCACGACACTGCTGCCTGATACCGTACCGTTGCCTTTATGACCCTCCGACGCCGGCCGGCTTCGATAGGTCGTGACGCCGATTGGCGATTGGTATGCGAAAGCCGAGCCAAGAATGAGCCATTACCTTGCTGCCCGTCGCTGACTGGGAATCCGTCGACTAGGGTTACCTGGATCCGTCGCCGAGGTGGAGATCTGTATAGTATCATGAGAGCGTGTCATTGACCGGCCCGGGGCCAGGGTGGAGCCATCGCCGCTGCGCCTTGATATCGCTCGGTTTGTTGAGAAATAAGCGGCGGCTGTTAATCAATTAATTATCGATCGCTAATTATATAATTCTTTTTTATTCTTAACATTTAGCGGGTTGGTACAGCTATACCCGTTAGTGGGACGATGGGTACCTGATCGCTGGTTCAACGAATGGACGGCGGATGGAGGCAGGAGTACATACTCCCGGGAGTACAAAAGCATTTTCATATATGTTTACTTGGCTGCTTCGGTTGCGACTTTTAGGGACTCTTGTTTAGAAGCTGTTTGGTTTATATGATTTATAAGTCAATGAATTTTAAGTCCTAAATTTAATGATGGAGTCATATCTCTACCTCACATAATGAGAAAAGCTTTTCCAACCTAGCTTTTGGCTTAATAGTGCTAGAGTGGTTTGCGAAAAAAACTGCTTGTTTATTTAGTCTTAGATTTTTCGACTCATAAGCTAACTTATAAGCCTAAACAAAGAGTTTGACGAATTTTGGTTAGTATGTTTTGGGGTTGATCATATAGAATGTGTTGGGCTTTGGGGTGAAGCCTTATCAATTTTTTTAGAGCTTTTAAGAGTGGAAGCTACGGGAATTACCAAAATTTGTAGGGTATCAATGATAAAATATATTTAGTTTGTTGTTCTATTAAAATTTAGTAATGCTAAATTTTGGTAGGGTTGAAAATAATTACAAGGTAAATAGGCTCTTCGTGCGTAGCTTGTGGACAATGATTTCACTTGCAGTTGCACTTGGTTGTCAAGTCATTTTTTCCCTGCCTTGTTAGTTGTTAGAAGTATTAAGTACTTCCCCTCTCATAATTATTTGACGTGTAGCTCAATATTGGGCATTTATGAAACTCTTAACCATCATTAGTTCTCTCAAATGCTCAGTTCTTTTTTTTAAAAAAAATATAGTATATGAGTTGGTTTGCCTTGGAAAGTACTATTATATTATCATAAACCATTATTTTGATGGGAACTACGGTGAGCATTTGACAGCATGAACTTTATTGATGTTTAAAAGATGGTTTTACAAGATGGCTGTATTACAGTTGCACTGGTGGGGGGAAAGGATTATAAATTGCCTCATCTTCTCGCTTATGCTTATACTTATCAGTAAAATTTAATTTTTCAACCTTAAATTTGGAGTTGGTTTTGAGGTTTTTTCATTGAAGTTTAATTTTCAGTCTTTGTTTTTAGATCGCTAAGAATATGTATATAAAAGTTTTTTTCACAATTTATTTTTCGTTTACAAATAGACCGTTTGGCTTATTCCCCCAAAAGTGGAACGATAGGGCCGTATAACCCTGCATGGCAAGAGCATATTTGGCGGCTGCTTTGCAGCTTCGGTTGATTTTTACAAATCTGAAGCCCGCCTTTTTCTTATACTTTTATACAAGTACAAATGTGATGCAGTAACTCGTACAGCCTGTTTATGTTACTTTCTGTAGTCTCTCTAAGCAAGCATCAAAGTGTTGAGAGCAATACACAAACGACAGTAGCAAAATACCTGCTCCAAAATTTGTGTCGTGATTGATCTGAAGCTAAGGGTACCCTGTACTAGTGACCAGACACTAAGATCTTGTTGAGTAGTACTACTAATTATTGCCCCGTCAACCTGCACAATTACACATCTTAAATTGCACTCTTAAACCTGTCAAATTGGTACAGTAGCAGTACAGTTGGAGTATCAAAAGCAGTCAACCCCAAGGACAATAAACTTATGGGAAAAATTTCAGGGGATCAGAAGAATTTCAGGGGGGAAAAAAGGACACCGAATGAAACGGACTTCCTGGCAGCTTTGACACCACGAGTTGCAGTTTCAGACTTTTTCAGGTACAGACAGAAATCTTAACTTAGGGTGTGTTTGGTTCACGGTCAAAAGGATGGTATACTGACACCTCAACCCACACACACCCCGCAATCAATATAGTCTTGAATGATGCCGGTGTTAACTTATAAACGACACAGCCATGTTTTCATTCCAATCGCAAACATGTACTCGTGGACATGGACGTATTATACGTCTAAGAAAGTGGGGGGCAAAAAAAGAATGAATCATTCACGCATACATATTACATGATCAATCCAATCTTGAGGTCCCTTTCTGCTTTCTGCTTGGCGAATTTGCCAATACAAAATTTCCTCGTCTTCAGATGACATTGCAAACTTCGTTTTGTGCTAGCTAAACGAGTGACCCATAATTATTTTTTGACGGTAGTAGCTTGACGGTTGCATGGATCCAACGACCCAATAAGGGTGTGTTTGGATAGAGGGATTTGGGTAGATAGGACATGACGGTCCATCTTTGGTGGATGTTTGGTTGGTGGCGGGGGTGGGATAGGGCGGCCCGAAGAGGAATATTCCTCCCAGATGCTGAATGGGGGATCCGGCCGATTTGGCCGGATGCAGCCGCCCGGGCGAGCGGGGCAAGCGACCAACATGGGTCGCTCACCCTCACCAGCGACCTCGACGACAACGCAAGCGAGGCAGCGCCCGGTACGCAGCGGCGGCAGCGGGAGGCGGTGGCGCAACGACCAGTGCACGACGGCGGCAGCGGCCGGTGCACCACGACGACGACCGGTGGGGATGGAGACCGGCGACGACCGGTGGGGATGGAAACGACGACGACGGCTGGATCTGGGAGAAACGGGGCGGCGGCGGTGGGGAAGGAGACGGCGCAACGCGGGTGGGAGAGACGGCGCACGGCCGGTGGGAAGGAGACGAGCGTGGCGGCGTTGGCGAGCGACGAGGCGGAGCGGCGAGAGGAGCGAGCCGACGATGGCCGGCGAGAGGAGCGACCGGATCTGGAGAAGGCGAGAGGGCGGCCGGTGAGAGGAGCGGGGCAGGGCCGGCAAGAGGAGCGAGGTGGCGGTTGAGGCGGGCGGCAGCCGGCGAGAGGAGCGAGGCGGCGAGAAGATTTGTGATTTTTTCTTTTTTCTGTTTTCTCCTTTTTCCCTTTTATTTCTTTGTGATTTTTTTTATTTCTCTTTAGATTTTTTTATTTTGAGTAGATTGATAATGTTTGGGTTTGGTGAATTTGAAGGGGGGTATACTCACCACCTCTAATGATGAGGTGATTGCAACCACTCATCATCCTACTCCTCCTAACCAAACAAAAAATAGATCCACCAAATATCCATCTCATCCCTACAACCAAATCAAAAATTGGATCGTCATATTCCTCTCCAAACAAAAAACTGGATCGCATATCCAGTAAATATAGATCGCCATATCCTAAGTCCACC
>CM020183.1:3228624-3254071 GCA_009805545.1 Oryza longistaminata
GACGGTGGCGAGGGGGTGACGAATCCGGAGGTCGGGCGGGCCGATGGATGGAGGCGTCGCCACGGCGTCGATGGATGGGGAGGCGTCGAGGGCAGCGGCAGCGAGTGGCGGCGCGGACGGGGCTGCGACGGAGAGAGCGGGCGAGCAGAGGAGCGCGGGGTGTTGCGGAGGAATAGATGCGGTCATGCGGAGAAAAAGGAAGTGGGCAACAAATGCGAGGACGTGGACCATGCGGAGGATCGATCTGGATCGCTGGATGCAGAGATCGTACGTGTAATATCACGCGTGTCTATCAGGTTGGAGTCACCGCCACCACTACGGAATTTTAAAGTAGTAGAGATGAGTAATCTACAGATGCATGTGCAAACCTGGGTTTGTACACGTACGTACTGACCACAGGTGCAGATGAATTGTAAAACTAAGATATTAAACAGTATATAAACAACTAAATATATATCAGTATTATAAGGTTTGAGTATCTAAAATGTTTACTGCATTGAACTTAACAAAAAATTTCAGATATCTGCCTACAAACATATGGAATTTGCTTCTCTCCATCCTTCATGTGATTGTTGGTCTGCTGACTGCTTCTGATGACCGAGGTGCTCTATTGGCTTTCGTGATTACCGTCATGCCGCGCCCTTCGATTTGTCGGTCTCACTCATCATGATGGTAAGCACAAACACATTGATTTTTCTTTATTCTTTCTTCATACACTAATTATTAACTGAAACTTTGCTGTGCTATGAGCACAGGAGAAATGTATTTCATTTCTACATTACGATGCAAGTAACCTAGCATATACTAATTCTCAGAGAAATCATGCCATCAACTGATTTTAACTTATTTCTGCTATCTATACATGCGAAGGCCAAAGCTGCTGCAAAGGTCAGAGAATTGTTCCACCAATGGTCACCGATGATGACAAGGCTACTTAGATCAGGAGCATTTTATCAATTTTGGTTCTATCAATTTTGGCGTTAAATTTTAGGTTCTACAAATTTCATAGTTGTCATGTTTTTTCTAGGGTCTACATTGTTATTTGATAATGGTATTATGTATATTTTATTATCATATATATCTCGATTTTGGTTTGTTATTCAATGCTTTAATTTAACAAGCCATAACTATTACCATGAACGTATTGATTGGATGTGTGATGCAATCAGTAAAGGTTTGTACCATGTACGATCCCTCCGTTTCAGGTTATAAGACGTTTTGATTATACGGGTGGAGAGTATGAACCAGTTCTTTTTTTTTTTTTTTTGTGATTTGATTAATGGCACGATTTGATGAAATCGGTTGAGATTTTTTTTTCATGTGGTAAAACTTGGCAATGGATTTGCTAGACTGTATTTTATGCATGCTATAAATTTTAATTGTCACCGTAGCGTTACACGGGTATATTACTAGTTTCTCGTAGTATCATTTGCTCGGTTTAAGGCTATGAAAGTTTGGATGTTAAGTTCAGTTAGCTTTGATACCATTTGTTATAAAAACTGACATGATATAGATCTCAATGGCCAAATGCGAAGAACACGATACATGATCCAAATTGATGACGAGCACCAATATATGATGGAAATTTGACGAGAGTCGAATATAATTGTATATATCTTGTGATACTAATTTCTTCTTATCCGATTCAATATAATTACATTACACATATATATACTATACAGTACACAACTTTTTTGACACAGGCCCAAACAAACTTATGCATGCCTCGCACAGCCAATGCCACCCTAAACAATTTCTAAAACAAATTTCGGCCCAACCTCCTGTACGGAGCTCGTAGCTGCTGCGTGACACACGGGCGCGTTTCAAGCTGAAATCCGCGACGCGCAAAGGAAAGAACTTGCCTAATAGCAACGCGCGTGTATTCTTTGCGTATAGAATTTTTTTCATTTTTAATTTTTTTTCTTTTAATATTTACAGAAATAATTTATCGGCGCAAAAAATTATAAAATAGACCCTGCCGGCCCTAGTAGTGGGCGGCAAGCTGACATGGCCAAGTCGGCCCAGTGGGCACGGCGCGCGCCCGCGCCACCTCCGGCCTCCGCTGCAACCTAGACGCGGCCTCTGTCGCGACCTGGGCGCCCTCTCTGCCCCCTCCGTCGTGCTCCCGGAGCCTTTTCTACTGCAGCCCCATCGCCCCCTTTTTTCTCAAAGCAGCCGTTCATCTCTTTCTTTGTCACTGTGAATTACAAGGGGAAGTCAAAGTATGTAACTAATCTGATTGAGCATTCAACAGGTTCCTTAATTTGTTCTACATAAATGCGTAGAAAGATCCAAGTAAGTAACAGCCTCATGGTACTGAAGAAGGAAGAAAATATCTGGAAGTGTGGGTCTTTTTTTTGTGCAACATGCTGCCTGTGAATGCTTTTATGAAACACAATTAATTTTATTATATAACTTCATTAAACAAAAATGCTATGGTTCATGCTATTTGAATAATTGCCCAAATTTAGGCTAGATTTTTCATGCTTCTATATGCTACTGTTAGGCTGATGCTTGATTTTTCCGGATTTACCAAGTTTCACATTAAATCTCCATCAAATATTAGAGAGTCACAATCAAGCATAAAAGGTCATTCGCTTGGTGAGTTTTTGATTTTATCATCTCTCTGATTCCTTGACCTGAATTAACATTATTTTGTTTTTACAAGAAAATATCATTCTCTAGCTAACATATAAATATTTTCTATGAGTGTCTCACATGATCTGAAGTTACAGCTGAAACTAATATTGTCACTGAGACAGAATTGCAAAGTTTTTAAATTGTCATGGATGCTCATGTCTGAGTTTAAGTCGTGTGGTAACAGGTAACTACCTTTATGGCTTTATCCCGTGGAATGACATTTGGCATGGCCATGCTGGTGGGTGGTATAAAAATCACAAATGTCTAAAATTTCAAATGGCCTTTGAGGCTGAATGATTTGTCAAAAGGTTATGCTCAGGTGACAAAATTCTTTCGCATGTTCGATTGGGAATCAGCTGATGAAACGAAGCCCATATGAGTAAGGCAACACCTGATTTGTTTGTTACCTAGAATTGGTGCCTGCATTGCAATTATCACATGAAGCATGCCTTTGGTTTTCTCAATCTTCCATAGCCGCAAGAAAAAGATTTGTATTCTATTGTTAATCATTTTTTTACACAAGTATGTGTTCCTTTAGTCCTTTACTATTACTCCATGCACAGGTAATTCGCTTTCCGGTTAGCAGCACTAACTTTGGTTATCCTAATGTCCTCTTTAATAACAATACTCTTCTGCAGAAATTGGTTCTGCATTTAGAAGGTTGTTAAACGGGTAAAATCGATCCATGTAATTTCTTGAGAGTAATAATGTTACTCATGTTGGCAGCTGAGCACTCTGCTATATGTATTAAATTTGGTACTGCTCGATCTAATCCATGGTAAGTAAGTGAGAACCTGTTTCTGAAATTTTTAAGATCCCATGCTCATTTTATTCCAAATTATGAAGCCTGTATATATAATGTGCAAGACAATATCCTGGCCAAGATGATGTTGTTGCAAGAATGGGAGAAGAAGAATGATCGGTTTATGTATGTCTGGCTTCTTAGTTTTTTTTAACTATAGATTCAACAACAGTCTCATCTTTTTTTGGATCACAGTAAGTCATATTTCTAACTTCTATCACAATCATTTTGAATATGTATTATGGTACTAATAACAATGCTTGCATTGTTACAGTTTAGCTGAAACTCTGGTAATGAACATAAAAGTTAAGAGAAAAAAATGTAGTCTTTTAAGGCAGGTAGAGCCATAGAGCATTCTTTTCAGAAAAAAAGAATTACAACAAAAGTTCAGCATATTTGGAACAGAACAAGCATGGCTCCTTTGGATCGGATTCACTACAGGTTCCTTTAGCGCAGGTGTAGATTTAGCAAGACAATATTTGAATTTTTTGTATAGATGATGGAAACCGATTGATCTAACAGGTTTGTTTCTAGGTGATGATTAATCTCTTCCACAGTTTAATTTGCTGCATTGATTATTTAGTTGATATTTTGTTACGGAGCTTTGTCATATCCTTGTATGGACAACTGGAAGAGGGCTAGGAGCTGCAGACAATAGCATCTATGGCAGCACATACATTAGTCTAACCATAATAACAGGAAAATGCTTCGAATGGACATAATGCTTGTGGGTAGCGGCAGCTCAATTGTGACCAGCAATAGTCAGCGATTATTGGAAGGGTCTACCGACCATGATTACTTAATACTATCACATTTTCTTTTTTCACCGTTGCATCGCACGGGCACTCAACTAGTATCTATGAAATATGTAGATCAATTTGGAATGGAGGGAGTATCCACCCGTTCCCATCAAAATAAAAAAAAAAAGAATGTACACAGTTCAACCTGCCAAAGTTTAATTAAGTACACCCTTCGTCACATTTTAAACGCAACCATAAGTTTACGTGTCTAATTTTAATCGTTCATCTTATTTAAATTTTCATGATTAATATTTTTATTGTTATTAGATGATAAAACATGAATAATACTTTATGCGTGACTTGTATTTTTTTAGAAAGATTTTCAAATAAGATGGATGATTAAAGTTTGATACGAAAACTCATGGTTGCACTTACAATGGGGAAGGAGAGATAGTTTATTCCCCAAAGATGTACTTTGTGCAGTTTATTCACTGTGCCAGTGTGTACTCTAGATGTCTGAGATGCACTCTTTCATCCTTCTTAATTTGTGCTAGGTCAGAAATAATCCCTTATATATACCTGGATGGAGGGAGTGTATTGTATCTCTATCATTGACTAATGAAATATCCTACTATTAAAAAAGTGAAATAATATACCATACCTCTATAATTTTTAGAGTAAATTTCACAAAACTACATATACTATGACTAAATTATCACAAAACTACATATTTAACTCAGTGTATCACAAAACTACACATTTAACACCAAATTTATCACAGAACTACACATTTAAGATGAAGTATCACAAAACTACATGTTTAGTAACTAAATTATCATAAAACTATAGGTTTAGAACCAATTTAACCACAAAGTAATAATATTTATAGCCAAAAATTGTAGTTTTGTGATAAGTTTAATATTAAATATGCATTTTGTGATACTTAACCTAAAATCTGCAGTTTTGTGATAGATTTGATGCTAAATGTGTAGTTTTGTGATACAACTCCTTAAATATGTAGTTTTATGATAATTTAGTCAAAATACATGTAGTTTTGTGAAATTTACTCTAATTTTTATTTCATTTTTATTTCAAGTTCCTCAATTACACTGCACGGTGCACACGTGTGGCAACTGTTGCTCCGTCAACCGGGTTTAGGTTGCTCGCATTGTTTGCAGCACTGTCCATCCAGTCCTGCTCTGTTTCTGCGGCAGGTGACTGGCTGGTCGCTGCTGCTCTTGAATGCCCCCATTACAATAGATCGACCAAGGATTTCTACCAAGAAATTTTAAATTCTTTGGGAATGGTAGGAGATTTCGGAAAGAGGTTTTGGAGAGAAGTCTGTGTATGAGGTGTAATCTAAACTCTCTGTTTTATATTATTAGTCGTTTTATTTTTTTTCTAATCAAACTATGTTAGATTTGATTAAGTTTATAAAAAAAATTAGCAACATCCAAAATACTAAATTAGTTCATTAAATATAAGATTAATATATTTCATAACATGTTTATTTTGTGTTAAAAATATCTTTTTATAAATCTGATAAACTTAAAAAAGTTTAACTAAACAAATAGTTAAAAAGACTTATAATATGAAACCAAGGAGGAAGTATTGAAAAATTTCCTTTAAGCATATGCTCCCTCTGTTTCACAATATAAGTCATTCTATCATTGAATGAATTACAATATGAATGTGGGAAATGCTAGAATGACTTACATTGTGAAATGGATGAAGTAGCATATCTTATCAAGTGTTTTTTCATAGCCTATTCAAATATTCATTCATGTATTCCTTTCCTTTTTATATGTATATCTATTGAGTTCTTTTTCCGTGTTCTGTCAGGAGTTCCAAACGAGGTTTAAGGCCCGTGAAAATAAAATATTCCATGCGTACGTTTTCAAATATTCGGCAGTGTTCACTTTAACCACCGATAACTTTTAAACGGTTAAAATATGATGCTGAAATTTTTTATGCTTATATTTTAAGCTGCAATCTACTCCATTTCGATACTATACATTGACAATTTTTAATAGTGTTTATAGTTTCTCTAAAAAAAAGGAAGATGGCCGGTCCACGTCTGAAGATGAATACACATTGTTGATTAGTAATTAATGGAGGGAACACATGAATAACTCTCCTATGTTCTAGTCAAAGAACGCACGTGACAATTTGGTTATCAACGTCAAATATTTAAATTGGTGGTGGAGCTGATGACAACGGTTGTTAGAGCACCCGCAATGGTAAAGTAAGGTGCTCTCTATAAAATATGTACATCTCAGCAATAGACTCGATTAATAGTAAACCATCTTAATAGTATGTCTATATTAGTATCTATAGCTCTCTCATGCATTGCCTCGTTTTTCTCTATAGACTATCTCTAAGTTAGTAGATAGTTTTGCTCTCTCTCTTCATTTAATACCTTCCAAGTAGGAAAATATGCTGACATGGATCTCTTGTAGAGAGCATATAGATAACCTGTAACGCTCCGCTTCTCGTGAGTCGTTAAAAACTAATTCGCCAAAATCCTATATGCGAAAATCTCGTTCTTTGTGTGAGAGTCTAAGTTGTGCCAAGATCTCAATTCAAATCTCCATCGTTGTTCTCTCTCGTCGCCATCAAAATCCTCCACCTCAAGTTTCCAATCCCGATTCAAGTAGTAGTAGGAAGCCATGGGAGCGCGCCACGGGGGGGAATATACGCCGCCGGGGACGGTGGAGGGGCGGCGGCTCGCCGGCGACGTGGCGCTTGTATAGGGCGAGCCGGCCGCGTACGTGGCGACGGAGCCCGGTGGGACCCACGCGGTTGTGGGAGGTGGGTCCCGCATGGCTGTGTTTAACTAATTGGGTGGTTAGTTTTCCAATTTATGGCGATGCTTCTCGTCAATGACTCGTGGGGTCCGTTGAAAGTGTTAACTGGTGGACCATGTTTTCCTGGACCCACCTGTCGGTGGGTAGCTTTAGGTGAAGAGTAACCGGCCCATGAGCACGAGGAGGTCACGTTACCCGATATCGATGGACGGTGGAGGGAGCTGACGAGAAACTACTGGAGTATATAATCTATGATTTATATTCTTAATGTTTGACTTAAGCATTGTCCTAAACGACTTACTTTATGAGTACGGAGGGAGTATATGTTTCAATCATTAAGATTTAATGTTTCCTCTATAATGTGATTATGTTGCATATTTTAAGCTTTTTATGATAGATATTGTTTTACTGTTGTACACATGATCAATAAATATATTATGATGTTTCATTTCTTATTTGTGAATGTTGCAAAGAATTAGTGAAACATAAGAAAATATCTATTAAAACATCTAAATAATACTATGAGCAACATTTTGTTGCAACAGTAAACTTAAAATTTATTACAAAGTGAAATTCCATTTGAAACGCTATTTCTCACACAAGAAAATTCCAATTGCACCTGATGAAAAATATACAAACACACATATATATAATTTTTCATCAGAAATATAATCATACGAGATCTTATTACAGTGATCTTGACATGCATAGAAAAACACCACGTGCAACATTACAAATAACTATGTGAAATATCAACAAATATTTATTGAAACATTCCAATAACACCGTGTGCAACACTAAAAGATCTTGTTCCGAAGATTTAAATATAAAGAATATAATCAAACTATATAATTTATTCATAGTTTGGATAAATAGTTGGAGAAAGCAAACATTTGAATTCTCAATCATTATGGATAGTTTTCCTAAACCTGACGCTGATTGGAAGCATTTTCCGAACTATTGTCTTGCACTTTCTTAGTAGCTTGTACTTCTATGGTAGTTTTGGCGACTTTGGACAGCTTTAGGATCTTCGGGTGCAAGCAGTTCCGCAAGATCTTGAACACTACATATGCAGTTCCGATTGCGTGGCCTGCTGCATCCATCCCTTCATTGGTCGCAGCCGCGGCTTTCTCCCCATATCTGCAGAGCAGACCCAATGTAAGCTTAAGAAGAATCTCTATTGATCATTTGATCAAGTCCACGACATAAGCAAGAACTAGAGAAAAAGGATGTGCATATGATGTACTTCAGATATGGATGTATGACACGTAAGAAGTAGTAGAAATCTACATATAAAGACAGGAGAAATGAGAGGAAAGGAGAATAACTCGTACTTGTGGGATACAAGACCGGTAGTCACAGTTGATGATGTGGACAGAACATTCGTTCCAGCCACTTCGACTGCGTCGCAAATCTTCCCTGTTGGCATCAATTAAGGATATGTAAGAAAGACAATGTTACCATAATCCAAAGTGATTAGCTCCAACGAGCCAAATTACCATAAGAAAATTACTGCTTCAAAGAATGTGTTCGGGTAAATCTGTAAATTTTGTTAACTGATATACTGAAATAGATCTATCGCACAAGAGATATAAAGTACTATTTCATCGGAAAGCATGGTGGCAAACAGAATATGTCCCTAAATGTATCTAACATGTTGAGCTAAGGTCAACCGGCATCAGAAATGAAAAATAGCATAATCAGTGGTTGGAAGTACTCAGTGGCAGCAGCTGATTTAATATGAGCTGATCCAGAAGGAGCATGCCAAATTAAACAGAGGAAATGGAGAGCCAAGAAAAAGAATTGCAAGCCATTATTTCATTCCAAATTTAAGTCACCATAGTACATGCTTCTTATGCTAACTTCAGATTTGGCAAAAAATTGTATCCATCAAGTTATGCAAATTCACAGGATATATGCGACCAAAAAACCCAAGCAAAGCCTGACCTACGTCAGATAATTATGACTTATATAATGCAACCCACAGGGATATTCAAATTAGAAACAGAGAAAAAAAATCTGCTCATGAGTCATGACACAGGTGTTGTCTAGGTGAGTTTAAGAATAACATAAATTTGTTAAATTATGAAACCAGGTTTCATATCTGAATAAAGAAAAGATACCTACACTCATTATACCATTAAAAAAAAACCAATAATGCCAAGCAGACCCATTATGTAACACTAACTAGATAACATAGAAAAGTTAAAGAACCATACCAAATCCATCAAGCGAAGCAAGAACAATCTCTCCAGGTAACAAATTAAAGAACTTCTTGCCAGCTTTTGAGTTAGCTATTGAGTTTGTAAAATAGCCAGTAACCTTTACAACTCCGGATAGTATTCCAGTTGCCACTTTCTCAGACATTTCTGTCACCGTCTTGACCCTGACAACAATCACAAGCATGAATTCTGTGAAGCAGAAAATTATTAATGCCACGATATGTGCCTGCAATGTCTATTCTCATAGACACTGAAACCATCCAATTCTAACATGCATGATGTCGGTGTGATGGCAATAATAATAAGCAGGGAGCATACCTATTTATTTAAATGGTTTTGTAACCCAGCAAAAATCTTTAAATAAAAGAGAAACACAATGAAGGCACATTGTATCATCCTTTTTGGATAGACATACACAAATGGTAATACTATCACACTTTAGCAATGTAAACTAATGAACCACGGAGAACTGAAAGCCTGCAACTGCATTCATGCCCTGAATCTGATACTAAATCCCAAATCATACTGGATAAATTTGGTTGACACCGTCACCAGTTAATTAAAATCACGATTACAACTAAAATGTGAGTGAGTTACTACCTTTTAATCCGCCTCAACGTGTCGGGGCTGACCTCGACGTCGGCGTCGCCGGGCTGCATCCTCCTCTTGAGGACCTCGTTTCCCCACCGGAGCCTGTCCACCGTCAGTTCCCCGCACCAGAGAATCCCCTTGGCCAGGTGCCCGGCGCCCGTCGCGATCGCATTAGCCACCTTCCCGCCGTACTCCTCCACATTGGGCGCCACCGCCGTCCAGTACGCCGCCGCCTCCACCTCGTCGCGCACCTTGCTCGCCAACGCCTCGCCGCCGACCACGGACTGGACGGAGAAGCTGGTGTACGTGGCGAGGATGCCATCGAGGCGCGGGTCGGGGTGGTAGAGCGTGAGGCCGTAATGGAGAGGGCCGGGGTTGGGGTCGTCGGCGGAGGGCGGCACGGTGAGGGAGAAGGAGTAGTGGCAGGGGTCGAGCTTCACCGAGGCGACGTCGCGCGCGAGCGGCCACTGGATGGGGTGGAGGAACGCGATGGCGGCGAGGGAGGTGTCGCCGGAGCGGATGCGGAGCAGCGAGAGGTCGCCGGCGGCGAGCGGGTAGCTGCGGTGGCGGTCGATGAGGTGGAGCTGCGCCCCCGGGATCCGGAGCAGGACGTCCTCCGACGGTGGCGGGGCATTGGCGTAGGCGTCGACGGGGGTGGCCGGAGACGCCGGGGACATCGGCGACGAGGGGGAGGAGGGGCCTATCTGGACGGGCGCGAGATCGGCCATGGTGAGCGTGGGGTAGAGCGGCGGAGCGGAGGGAGCCGGGCTAGGGTTAGGGTTAGGGTTGGAGGTGTTGCCGTAGTAGTAGTAGGAAGCCATGGGAGCGCGCCACGGGGGGGAATATACGCCGCCGGGGACGGTGGAGGGGCGGCGGCTCGCCGGCGACGTGGCGCTTGTATAGGGCGAGCCGGCCGCGTACGTGGCGACGGAGCCCGGTGGGACCCACGCGGTTGTGGGAGGTGGGTCCCGCATGGCTGTGTTTAACTAATTGGGTGGTTAGTTTTCCAATTTATGGCGATGCTTCTCGTCAATGACTCGTGGGGTCCGTTGAAAGTGTTAACTGGTGGACCATGTTTTCCTGGACCCACCTGTCGGTGGGTAGCTTTAGGTGAAGAGTAACCGGCCCATGAGCACGAGGAGGTCACGTTACCCGATATCGATGGACGGTGGAGGGAGCTGACGAGAAACTACTGGAGTATATAATCTATGATTTATATTCTTAATGTTTGACTTAAGCATTGTCCTAAACGACTTACTTTATGAGTACGGAGGGAGTATATGTTTCAATCATTAAGATTTAATGTTTCCTCTATAATGTGATTATGTTGCATATTTTAAGCTTTTTATGATAGATATTGTTTTACTGTTGTACACATGATCAATAAATATATTATGATGTTTCATTTCTTATTTGTGAATGTTGCAAAGAATTAGTGAAACATAAAAAAATATCTATTAAAACATCTAAATAATACTATGAGCAACATTTTGTTGCAACAGTAAACTTAAAATTTATTACAAAGTGAAATTCCATTGAAACACTATTTCTCACACATGAAAAAATCCAATTGCACCTGATGAAAAACACACATACACACACATATATATTTTTTTCATTAGAAATATAATCATATGAGATCTTATTACAGTGATCTTGCTAGAACATGGAAAAACACCACGTGCAACATTACAAATAACTATGTGAAACATCAACCAATATTTATTGAAACATTCCAATAACACTTTGTGCAACACTAAAAAGAGTTAGAAAAAAAGTCATCGGAATACAATGATGTGAGATCTTGTTCCGAAGATTTAATTATAATGAATCAAAATATTTAATTTATTCATAGTTTGGATAAATAGTTGGAGAGAAAAAAAGTTTGAATTCTCAATCATTATGAACAGTTTCCTAAATCTGACCGCATGCACCTACCTCAAGATGTGAACGTCCGATTTTTTCCTTCCGCCCGGACGGATGATTTGAAGCATTTTCCTTATTTTTCTTCTCAAGCCTTTTCCAAGCACAACAAACAATGTGTTTCCAAAATAAAGCTTATACATCTTTTGTAATTTTTGTTCATCAATAAAGTTATTTTGCTGTGGGGGCTTCCCCTACAGTGCTTTAATTGCATCCATGATAATTTTAGATGTAGAAACTTTATACATACTTTGTACGTGCGCATAAACATTCCATTGAAAAACTTCCTGTAAAAAATAAATTTGAAACATATTGGACAAACTTTTTTTGTAAAAAAAAAGAACAAAACACCCTTGTGGGCCCGTGAGACCCATGTGTCTTGCCTGCTCAATAGTCTACCACTTGGATTTCAAAGTCCACCATTCGTAAAAGAAAATAAAAGTGTAACAAAATACACAGTAGAAAAAAACATGGGACAAAATTAAGGACATAAAGTTTGACATCCCACATGTTCATTCATACGAACTTTGCTGAATAGTCCCTCCGTCCCATAATATAGCAACCTAGTACCGGACGAGACCCTTCATAGTACAACGAATCTAGACATGCTTCTTGTCCAGATTCGTTGTACTATTAAGTGTTCCATCCGATCCTAAGTTTCTATCTTATAAGACGGAGGGAGTAGCATTTCCCTTTTAGAGCCATAGCGGGAAAAACGACACTCCATTGCCCTGCCTCTTTTCTTCGATGGCTACACGCTCTACCCCTCCCTCATCTTTACCCTATCCCCAAAGCCATCGATATTTTCGGCGAGACTGTCCTCACTCAGGTGAATCCTCTGCCACCTCTGTTGGTGGTTTCATCGTGGTCATCCACATCTTCAGCGAGGTTGCCGCTCTCAGGTGAGTCCTCTGCCGCCTCCACCAATCATGAGTCATCTCATCACCGGGTATCGTCTCCCATCTTGCGTGTTGCTATCCACGACATTCTCGTTGGTGTGTTGAGCCACCTTAATCCTCAATTTTTTTTTGCATCTCCATATATATTAATTTTTTCGCGAACGCATACAAACATTACACATCATTATATAAGATCTCTATATACAATAAACTTGTCATTTTTTTATTTTCTAGTAGGGAGTGTGTCATCAACCGTCAACAAGCACAAGAACTCATCGCGTTTAGACTTTTGAACCGAGGGAGTAGTTCACTACGGTCTACTAGACTACTACGGATCAGAAGAACTCTGGGGAAAAAAGGGACACTGAATGAAATGGACTTGCCGGCAGTTTGACACCATGAGTTCGTAGGCCGTGTTTAGGTGCAAAGTTTGAACCAAAAAACGTCACATCGAACTTTTCACACACACGGACTTTCAATTTTTCCATTATATTGTTTCAATTTTCTTCAAACTTTCAATTTTAACGTGCAACTAAACACACTCGCAGTTTCAGACTTCTTCAGGTCCGGATAGAAATCTCACGGAAATTGCTGGCTCATTATCATTGGGCCGTTGGATCCATGCAACGTCAAGCAGATACTCCTGTCAAAAAAAAAAAAAAACTTTTGGGTCACTCGTGTAATACTAGCACAAATCAAAGTTTGCAATGTGAAATGAATTAGACGAGGATTTGGATTTTGGCACGCTTAGCTGCTTCTTATTTTTAGTTAGCACGCTTTTCAAATATAAATGATATAAAGACATAAAAAGATGCTTTTAAATAAACAAATTTATTTTCATTTTTTTGTAATTAGTACTTAATTAATCGTATGCTAATCATGTTTGTGGTTATGCTTGCAGCTAATCATCCAACACTTATTGACCGAAAAGAACACGCCAGAAATTGTATTGTCATGCAGATAGCAGAGAGGACCTCAAGACTATCTGCATTCTTTTTTTTCACTCTTTTTTTTAGAATGTTTTTCACTCTTTTTTGGATGTCCACGACGACTAAATGGTTGGAATGATTGGTATCCTGGTCGTTTTCATGTTTCCATTGGCCTTATTCAAGGCCATTGTGGGGTTGAGTATTTGTTTCTTGCTTTTCTTGTCACTTTCTTTAGGTTTCTTATATATTACTTTTCGAGAAATACGTAGGAATCAATCGTTCTTGGTCGCCTTCAATGGATTTCTTTTTGCACGATGAAATGACGTGCAAATCTCCATCCTAAATATTCTCAGACAGGGATGGATTCAGGCCTAGAGCAGGCCTTGGTCTAGGTTATTGTTATAAAACCAGCCCCGAAATCGACATCGGTAGCTAAACGCGGAAGAAAACACCATAGGAGATCCAAACATGATGACGACACCGAGGCACGATATTTGGTAACGGAGTTCAGCCGAGGCCTACATCTCCGGGGAACTGATTACGGACGCTCCTCCCCGATCCAGCATATACAGCGTATCAGAGTTACAACGACTCATGGCCGGTCGACGCCGGCAGCCGCTTACTCTCGCTATGCTAAGTCGCTATCGGTTACAACAGGCACGCCCCTTTACCACTTGACCTCCTCCGCGTCACCTTATTTTTCTTCTCAAGCCTTTTCCAAGCACAACAAACAATGTGTTTCCAAAATAAAGCTTATACATCTTTTGTAATTTTTGTTCATCAATAAAGTTATTTTGCTGTGGGGGCTTCCCCTACAGTGCTTTAATTGCATCCATGATAATTTTAGATGTAGAAACTTTATACATACTTTGTACGTGCGCATAAACATTCCATTGAAAAACTTCCTGTAAAAAATAAATTTGAAACATATTGGACAAACTTTTTTTGTAAAAAAAAAGAACAAAACACCCTTGTGGGCCCGTGAGACCCATGTGTCTTGCCTGCTCAATAGTCTACCACTTGGATTTCAAAGTCCACCATTCGTAAAAGAAAATAAAAGTGTAACAAAATACACAGTAGAAAAAAACATGGGACAAAATTAAGGACGTAAAGTTTGACATCCCACATGTTCATTCATACGAACTTTGCTGAATAGTCCCTCCGTCCCATAATATAGCAACCTAGTACCGGACGAGACCCTTCATAGTACAACGAATCCAGACATGCTTCTTGTCCAGATTCGTTGTACTATTAAGTGTTTCATCCGATCATAAGTTTCTATCTTATAAGACGGAGGGAGTAGCATTTCCCTTTTAGAGCCATAGCGGGAAAAACGACACTCCATTGCCCTGCCTCTTTTCTTCGATGGCTACACGCTCTACCCCTCCCTCATCTTTACCCTATCCCCAAAGCCATCGATATTTTCGGCGAGACTGTCCTCACTCAGGTGAATCCTCTGCCACCTCTGTTGGTGGTTTCATCGTGGTCATCCACATCTTCAGCGAGGTTGCCGCTCTCAGGTGAGTCCTCTGCCGCCTCCACCAATCATGAGTCATCTCATCACCGGGTATCGTCTCCCATCTTGCGTGTTGCTATCCACGACATTCTCGTTGGTGTGTTGAGCCACCTTAATCCTCAATTTTTTTTTGCATCTCCATATATATTAATTTTTTCGCGAACGCATACAAACATTACACATCATTATATAAGATCTCTATATACAATAAACTTGTCATTTTTTTATTTTCTAGTAGGGAGTGTGTCATCAACCGTCAACAAGCACAAGAACTCATCGCGTTTAGACTTTTGAACCGAGGGAGTAGTTCACTACGGTCTACTAGACTACTACGGATCAGAAGAACTCTGGGGAAAAAAGGGACACTGAATGAAATGGACTTGCCGGCAGTTTGACACCACCTTGAATCATCTGAAGAAATTACCACCATAGCGATTGCTCTTCTCCTTCAGTGACGCAGTTTCCATATATCGCCATCATGCAATCCACGTAGATCCTGTACTGCCAAACAGCCCGTTGACGCCCTCAACAATTTTCACCCGTGGTTGCCCGGGAGTTTTCACCCGCTCAAGACTGTCTTTACTAAGTCATACCAAAACTTAACACGTCACTGTCTTGCTGCATGCATCAATTTCCTTCTTTGCATATGCCATTGCTCACAAGATCCAAGCATGTGCACTGGACATACACGTGTCCATCCCTCACATGTCCACCAATCTTGTACCGACCAAATCAATGCACGAATGAATTAACGTTCCAAGCAGCTCATAGCCTCTTCACGTGCAAAGCCACAGCAGACTCAACCATCAACAGCCTAACCAGCGGACCGACCGGTCTTTTTATTTAAAAAAATCGTTTTTTTTTCTCTCGATTAAGACCCAGTCAACACACAAGGACCAGAACGATCCCGGCCCTTGTCGCTCCTTCTGCTCGCCTCATCCTCGGCTCAAGCGCGCCGCCACCCAGCGCCTAAAGATGCTTCGCTACCGCCGCTCCTCCCTGCCGACTGCGAGCACCAGAGCCGCCGCGCCTCACCTCTCCTCCGCGCCGCCACCAAAGATGCCGCTTCGGTTCCCGACGCCGCTGCCCGTCTAGAAGATGCTGCCACGCACAGGAGCTGGTCTCCCCTTGCGCCACCTCCCTGGGACCACCGCCGATGAAAACGCCGCTACCGCTGCCGCCGTGGGTTTCCCGCTGGTGAGGATGCCGACGCCCACGGAGCCGCCCCCCACGCAGGAGCAGCCCGCCCCTTCCGCCGGTATCCGCCACCTCCTCCTGGAGCTGGCCCGCGTCGAACTCGCCGGCACCTGCACGACAACTACACCAAGCCGTGCTCCTACCGCTCGCAGTTCTTCGCCCAAACCACCACTGCCCAAGAAATCATGTCCGATCTCTTCATTGCTTTGGTTGGTTTGATTCGATTGCAATTGCTGCAATCCCGTGGTTCTCCTTTGCTGATTTTGCTCGGAAAATATGAGTCCGATCCGTGTCCAGTACGGAATCCTCTTCGTTTTCCCTTCGTGTGTCCAACGTGGTGTCTTCCTTGACTCTTCTCTTGTGCTGCCACAGTCACGACCAAAATAGAAACAGACTACGTGCCCGAGTCCATGTCCTATGTTGCAGCCCTTCCAGATCTGAGTCCTGCACGAACACGGCTTTTCCCAAGCCAGCTACCAACAACACCGCTCTAGTCTGCACCTCCGGCTCGGCCTCAACGTGAAATCACGCACACCGCCGTGGTCCTGATCTCCACGAGCTTCACGTACTCCCACAACAAATTTTACTGTTGTCCAACATCTCCAGTCAATTCCATCGACAACGAACGACATCGATCTGACTTGTGCCTATAACAGTACCAAACTTGTGGATTGTACGCCGCTGTTGTAGCCATCCATCGTGCACCACCTTGTCGTCAACACATCTCCATCAGCTCCAAGGATCCACCCGCTCCGACTTCCGATTGAATGCCATCAATCTAGTCGAGAGCCGAAGCCGACAAGTCGCATGCCGTCTTCCCAGCCACCGAATGACCCGAGCGCTACGTCTAGCCATCTCCCTGTCGAACGCAGCTCATCGAAGGGCCCGGGCCACCCCGCCCAGAGTGTTCGACCCACCGACCGAGAACGCCGATCGCCTCAGCTTCAATCAACCCCGAGCGTGAGGCCTCACGTCTCCCTGTTGAAAGTAGCTCACCGGAAAGTTCGAGCCACCGGCTCGAAGTGTCCGACCCACCGATTGAATCGTCAATCGCTTCCGCCGCCATCAACCTGAGCACCACGTCTAGTCATCTCCCTGTTGATTGCAACCATCGAATGGTTCAGACCGCCGCCTGAAGTGTCCGATTCCACCGATCAAATTCCGTTGATCGCCGCCGTGCTCCACCTTGCGTCCATGTCCATCCCTGGACACCCTGTGTAGTTGTCGCGGCGTGGAGCACCTCCCTCGTAGCTCTACCATGGATCTCACACAGGCTCTGATACCACTTGTTATAAAACCGGCTGAACTCCGTTACCAAATATCGTGCCTCGGTGTCGTCATCATGTTTGGATCTCCTATGGCGTTTTCTTCCACGGTTTGGTTCCCGATGTGATTTTGGGGCCGGTTTTGTAACAGTTCTTGACTTCATGTAAATTTCATTTGAATTTCTAAAATTTGTATGAATGAGTGGAACATTAGAACAAGTAATGGAAATGAGACTTTCTTAGAAAGAAAGAAAGAGACTTCGCATATTCAAGCCTCCTTTGAAACACGGCAATTTTTACTGATCCTTGTAGGATTTGAGGTTATCCTGAAAAGTTAATTGCATTTGAAAATTGAAAGAGCGTCAAAGTTGAAACAACTGTACCGCCAAGGCGCCATGCAACTTTGCAAGCAGCAACTCCGGCGAATCAAAATCATCACATGACTGGGCCGAAATGCAGGAAAGGCCAGCCCATTGACCCATCTCGCCTCGGATGATGCATCACATGAAGGCCCGTATAGAAAGCCCACATTCCAGCCCAGTGTCTTGTATGGGCCCAAGTTCCAAAATGGATGGGGCTGACATTGGACTTTTCAAACGAGGCCTGACCATGATGCAGCCCAAGTGTTGCCGGCCTTGCATTTTCAAGACATTTCGTATTTTTGGTGCTCTTGTAATGCAGTGGCGGATCCATAATTTTTTCAAACCTCGGTCTCAGTTAGTTGAATGTATATAATTTTGTCTTTATTTTCTAGTTTTTGAAGTTTTAAAATAAAATTTCAATAAATATTTAGGATGAATATTTAGTTTTTGAAGTTTTATAATCCTGTCCGCCCCTGTTGTAATGTGAAATCATGCCCCCCCCCCCCCCCCCCACAAACCAAAACCTTTTTTTTGTTGCCTCAAATTCTTAGATCTCAACAAAGAAACGTGAAATTCGTATTACAGATCAGGTCGGTTCTATCCCACAATAATCCAAGCTCCATGAAACGATGTTTCTTGGCATATCAAGTTAGGATGTGCATGAGTTCTAAAAAAAAAATTTGTATATGAATCCGTGTAGTTTATTTATAGACTTATAGAATGAATAGCAATATGATGATTATTTAAAGAATATATATATGATAGACCATTTGAAAAAATATATAGGAATTTTTATGAGTATAATTCTATTGGAGAAAAAAATATATGAAAACTTTGAAACAAAAGACGAAACCTATCCTATCTTTAAAATTCCTATCTAATGAGTAATTCTATAGGTATTTTGAAGGATAGTTGATCCAACCCTCTTAGAAAAAAAAATATTTAAGTCTAACTCTCTCATCTCATTACTGCATTTTATTCATGTGGTTTAGTCAAAAGATCGTTCTTATGTTTTCTACGTGTTTTCCAGTCAACTGTTTTATACCTGGATTCCTGCCAGAATCACGTGTTTTTCATATTCCTTCCTTTAAAATACCCTTAGAGCATGCATTATGCAAAAATTTTGTTCAAATCGAACCAGACTAAAGGGTCAGTTTGGTACAACTTCAACCTTGTAAAATTTAACTACAATAGTTAGTAGTTAGGTTTAGAGTGTAATTATGAAGCTGTCTAAACTCAGCTTCACCTCTCTAGATTAGTTTCAGCTTCACTTGGTTGGGCCTTGACTCTCTTAGAGGTGGAACTAAGGCGCTGTTTAGTTCAGCGCAAAGTTTGGATTTTGGTTGAAATTGGAGATGATGTGACTGAAAAGTTGTGTATATATGACAGGTTGATGTGATGGAAAATTATTGAAGTTTGGATCTAAACTTTGGATCTACACAGCCTAAAGTTAAAGCTTTGTCAACAGGCTCTAAGTGTTAGAGTATATGGATAGTTATTTTCAAACGGCCTTAAGTGTTAGAGTATGTCGATAGTACTATTTGTATTGTATCCGGTTTATTATGGTAAGATTAAGATTAGTTTCCATCTCTATCTCTCTGACATATATCTAGATTAAATTCATATAGTCTAATAATACCGACTCTTAGAGCCTCGATAAAAGGTGTTCCGAGTATTCGTAGTTAACACTGAGCTCTATTCTTTTTCCACGTCGTCGCGGCTTTTTCAGTGCTTGACTGGTTGACTCCCCGCCTCCTCTTCCCTCCGCCGTCTGATCGCCTCAGAGTCGACCGTTGCTGTGGCGCCCACCCTCACCGCCGGACCCCGCCGCCGCCGCGCTCGACTCCCCGGCGGCGCGCAACACATCTACTCCACCATGGCTCCCGCCCACTCCCACCGGCGTGGTGCGACGGAGGCGAACGAGCAGATGAGGAGGAAGAAGGAGAAGGCGCGCTCGAGAGAAGGAGGCCGGCGACGACGACTCGACGAGGGCCGCTACAAGCGCGCCTCGAGCACTACGCCCGCGCGCCGCCCTCGACCCCGGCGACATCTCCTTCCCGATCAAGTGCGCCAAATCCTACTTCCACATGGACCAGGTCAGCCATCCTCGTCTCTCCCAATCCAATCCAATCCATCCCAATTTGCTACTACTTAGCATTTACCTTGTTCGCTGCAGTACGAGGAGTGCGTGAGGCGATGCGACGAGGGGCGGTGGAGAGGGGAAGGGAGCTCCGCGCCAAGAAATCGCTGGTGGCGCTGGCGCTGTTGTTGAAGGGACAGCGCTGCTCAATCTCGCCGACTGCGCTTCGGATTGCAAGGCGGGATCAGGGCCTGAAGCAGTCGCTGATGAGCATTATCATAAGGGGACAGAGGCTATCCTGGACGAGGCGGAGAGCGCCATGGAGGAGATGGAGGAGCTGGAGAAGGAAGCTGCCAAGCACACCGAGAAAAAGGTTTGGACTCTCTCTCTCTTTCCCCTCTGAGGAAGAAGCATAATCGTTGATCAGGAGACAGGAGTACAGTTTAATGTGAGGTTTTGGATTATGGGGAAATGAGGAGTGCAAATGGGTAAAAAAAAAATTGTTTGATTCCTTGTTTGGAATGTTTTTAGAGGCTGGACCTTGGGGGAAAGAAGAGGGTTTGGAATCTCGACTTCAGCTCATGAAAAATAATAATCACAAAAGAATATATACAGTCTTAACCCAATTCAATCCATGACATACCAAACTGAAAAATCCTTTTCAGTTAAGTTCTCAGCACCACCACCAACAACAATCTGATCCATCTGAACTGTGCACAGCGATGATTGCTTTGTACTGAACTACTGATTCGCTTGGTGCTGTGGGTGTTAGTTCAGTTGACATCCGCAATTGGATCAGATACCTTCTACTCATGTAGCCATGCATGTAGGATCGCTTGTCCTTTGTTAAGTGTCAAGTGTTCTAAAGTTCTAGGAAGTTAATTCTGTGATTTAACTTGATATTTGCAAGGACAAACATAATTATTACGAGTAAATTACAGAAAACAACATACCTCTAGTGCTTTGTTAAAAACACCATGTTTTAGTGATATTTGTAATAGTAAGCATTAAAACCACCTTTTAGCAACCAGATAATGTGGATAGGGATGTCATGTTGGCTGGGTTACGGCCTTAGAGCAAGTTTAATAGTAGAAGTGATTGTTACCTCTAACTTTTTCCACATCATCTACTCATCAATTGTGAGGCAACATATACAATACACTAGCTCTAACATACTGGTTCCCAATGCTAATTTTATTTTATTCATTTGCTCTCGATTTACTCTTTATCTTTTTTTTCTCTGGAAGTTTGTGTACATGTTACCTCTTGCATAAGGGTGGCTCACAGGCTCCTCCTTTCTCTACTCCCTTCTTTCCTCCACCTCATCATATGGCATCTGTGGCATCCTGGGGATAAAGGTTAAGGCCGTGTACTTCCTCTAGAACTTGTACTTTGCAACAAGTGTTCTGGTTGTTACAGTGGAAGTGGAGTAACTCAAAGTAAGCTGAATATCTGGATGGGGCTTGTCTTGTAGGACTATTTGTTTACATGCTTTCTTTAAGCATGATATAACCAGCTCCTAACTAGTACTAGTAAAATCATAATTGCCATCTCATTGAGATGTACAAATGCCACTGCTGAGTATGTACACATATTGCAGGCAAAGAACTTCTCAGTAAGAAAAAGTACAAGGAAGCAGCAATCCAGTTTACTAAAGCCATAAAAAAGAATCCATTGAATCCCAGAGTAAGTATTGATACCGCTACTGGTTGTGAGTCGAAAGATATTTTGTTCTTTGGTGAAAGATATGTCTCGAGCTACTCCTTTTTAAGTTTTGGCATTCATTTTTTATGCCCTTTTATGATTGATCACCCAGAATTTTAGCGACAGAGCTAAATGCCGCATCGAGCTAAATGCATTGGCTGAAGGGCTTGAAGATGCAGATAAAAGCATTGAGTTAGATCCTACTTTTTGGAAGGGATATCTTTGTAAAGGTGAAGTTCAGTTCTTGATGCACAATTATGAAGATGCTATGACAACTTACCTAGACGGTTTGAAATATGGTCCCCAAAAAACAACAATTTATGATGGAATAAAGAGGTACATTCCTAGTCCTCTGTTATCTTTAGTGATCTTATTTTGATTATCTGAAGTAACATTTTGTCCGGTTTAGATGTTTAGAACAAATTAAAATGGCTAAGGACCGTGATGACAGGGATAAGGACTTGTGGGAGGTATTGACCCATTTACTTTCTTTCTTTTAACAAGTCTTCCATGATAACCTGTTGCTTTTTCAGACAGAAAGGAATATGTCTTGCATGTGTGGTCAATTCTAGTATAGTAAAACTGAGTCAAAAGGGTCACATATCTGGGTAATACCGATACTGCTCCTCATAACTTGAGAGATTCCTTAGATACCAAAACTAGTTCCACAAGTGGGAGTATGATTGACAATTCATTTGTATAATTGTATCTGCTCTTGAAATTTTCTACGATCATTGAGAGATATTGGTACCGACTGTTAGTCAAGATATATGTACTTTTGTAATTGACAGGAAAGATCATCATCCAATCATTTCTTGTTGTCAAAAGTTAGATTGCATAGACTATAGGATGCAAGACAACATTCAACATCCATTTACTCTTGCTACTGCTGCTAAGCTTGCTATTGGCAATCTTGGAACAGACCAATGCCACTGTATTTAGTACCAATTTGCTTACTCCCAGCCACCCAAGCAGAATCTTCATTGAAACCAACACTCCCTTGTCATATGATAATACTTTTTGACATTTTTTCCCTATAAGTATGGGATGTTGCAAGCTATTAAATACACCCATAAATCAAAGGTATCTATCTGAATTTTATGAATGACGGGTGTTTGGTTTGTGCAGGCATTCAAAAAATCGAGTTCTAGCCAGGTCGAAAAACTTACGATGCAGCGCGATGTCGTCACTGTGGAGCTTAAGTCAGCCAAGGAGCGTAACGCTAATCTAGAACTGCAACTCTCAGAACAGATAGGCCGTATTGAACGGCTTCTGTCGATCCAAAACAATGAACCTCCACATTTCATCTGTCCTATATCTCAGGTGAGCGGAAAACGATATTTCAATTTTCTTGGTTCATGCTGGTAATACTTTTTTTCCCCCTGAAAAACACTGGCTACTGTAAGAGTATAATCTTTGTACCATTGTCCAATGTCTTACCATAACATTACTTACATACGTGGTCAAAATTCCAGGAAGTCATGAATGATCCTCACTTTGCAGCGGATGGACACACCTATGAAGCTGAGCATATCAGGAAATGGCTCAACGATGGACATGACACATCTCCAATGACCAACGAGCGACTTCAACACAAAAAACTCACTCCCAATCACGCACTGCGCTCTGCTATTCGGGAGTGGCACCAACACCGGAACATGAGGCATACTTCTCCGCGGCGCCAACAGCTTTTTTTGTGAATTTGTGTGAAGCAAGTTGTAACTATGAAAATTTAGCCGCAGTTTTGATCCTTGCTACAGAGAGAGTGCTTGCTGCGACATGGCTAGATCGCAATCCACATTTTGTAAAGAACCATCATTAAGATTTAGTACTAAGTTATGTGACATCGTATTTCAGATATTATTCTTGTTATATGTACTTCTGTATGTCTCACTTGTGTTGGATGGCTAAATAGATGAATGATATTTATTGGAGGGTATACAAATGAATAAATTAACTGTTATAAGGTTAAACAATAGACTTAAAATTATATATTATATATGAAATTCATATATATATTGTTAGATGCAAATAGTATGCTCTCTAGTTCATGTAGTTTCAAATATTACATGAATCAATCTTGCTTGTAGTCAACATAACTGATTGACCATGGTTTCTGGGCTGAAGTACAGGACTGACGGACACGGCGACGGGGCTTACAATTTCAACCCAGATGAATAGAAAGGATGCAGAAACCAGAATATGGCAAGAAAGAATGTCTTCTGGGAAAAAAAAGACATGTTGAAAATAGCATGGATGCTCCAGTATTTTTTTTTTAGCACTATGGTACAGATACAAGACACTACAGACTTGAATTGCAATTTATTCAGGTGGTGTTTGGATCCAGGGACTTAACTTTAGTCCCTGTCTTTAGGCACTAATTTAGAGTATTAAATATAGACTACTTACAAAACTAATTACATAAATGAAAGCTAATTCACGAGTAGCATCACATAGGCTAATCATAGATTAGTTAGGCTCAATAGATTCGTCTCACGAATTAATCCAAGATTATAGATGAATTTTATTAATAGTCTACATTTAATATTTATAATTAATATTCAAACATCCGATGTGATAGGGACTTAAAAGTTTTAGTCCCATCTAAACAGGGCCTGAGTACTTTTTAGTGAAAACTACAAATCTAGGGACAAATGCATAATGGAATAATTTCAGAACCATTCTGATTTCTGAACATCAAACAAAACAGAACAAGTGTAGGATAAGATGAATTTATCGCATGGAGCCAGACCTGATCATCCACTCAAATTGCAATCACTTCAGGCAAATATGGACAGAAATTTGGGGATAAAACAGACTACTTCGGTTGCAATTTCAGAATAACCAGCAGTTACATTGCAACCATGGCAACTAAGAATCTTAAGACTACGACATGACAAAGCGAGGATCTATTAATAACATCAACTGGTAGAACATGACAAGTCCCTACGAATCAAGCAAGAACCAAAGGAGGGCGGATCGCCTAAGCGCGCTCGCCGCGGATCCGGCGCGCGAGCTGGATGTCCTTGGGCATGATGGTGACGCGCTTGGCGTGGATGGCGCACAGGTTGGTGTCCTCGAACAGCCCGACGAGGTACGCCTCGGCGGCCTCCTGCAGCGCGGCGACGGCGGAGCTCTGGAACCGGAGGTCGGTCTTGAAGTCCTGGGCGATCTCGCGGACGAGGCGCTGGAAGGGGAGCTTGCGGATGAGCAGCTCCGTGCTCTTCTGGTACTTGCGGATCTCACGGAGCGCGACGGTGCCCGGCCTGAAGCGGTGCGGCTTCTTCACGCCGCCGGTGGCCGGAGCTGACTTGCACGTTGCCTTGGTCGCCAGCTGCTTCCTCGAGTCCCTGACTTGCACGCCGTCTGCTTCGTGCGGGTCTGTGTCTAACTTATTATACGTCAACAAAACCAATCGTATGCTTCTAGATCTAATTTAATTCGATTTTTATAAATCAATTAAGGGTTTAAGATTTTACGCCGTGTTCGGAAGGAGGGAACCCTCCCTCCTGGCACGTAAAACAAAACTCGTTTTGTTGCATGATTAATTAAATATTAATTATTTTTTTATAAGATAGATTAATATTATTTTTTAAAATAATTTTTATATAGAAATTTTTTTATATATCATACCGTTTTACAGTATAAAAAACGTGCGCGTGAAAAACGAGAAAGGCAAGTTGGAAAAATGGTGATAAAGAACAAAGCCTTAATGATGAATAAACTCGACGTAAAATATACGGGCCAGTAATTTACAAGTGTATTGGGCT
>CM020183.1:3254096-3288234 GCA_009805545.1 Oryza longistaminata
GCAGTCTCTGCCATGAAATACTCATATTTTCGTGAGCCCCATTCAGAACTTTCTGTGATGAAGCCCATTTCCGCCTGCCATAATGTATATTCAAATCTTTAGTAAGCTTTAATAAACTATCATCTTCCCATGATTGTCTGTACCTGGCAAGTCCATAGATCTGGAAAGATGGACATGTGGTATGGGGAAAAGAATTGTCATTCGTAAATATATTGTATTCACAACTTGCTTCTCTCTTTTGTCTGAACACAGCTGGATCAATGAATCTCGCATTCTGTGTTTAGACGAAAATCTTAGGCTCAACCTGTTTGCCCATTATTCTTAAATTGAATGTATCTTCGTTTATGTGACTAGGGAGAAAGGACGAATTAGAAATGTTATTAAAAATGGCTGTTCCTTTAAAATAACCATCTGTGCTAAGATTTTTAATTTAACGAGTGTAGAGGAAAGATGTATTTAATTGCAAACTTCCAGATATTGCAAATATAGATTCACGGGATTTTCAATTATTTACTGTTTATAAAGTCCTCCATTCTGGCCCCACGAATTCCTGTGGGCGGCTTTCTACAGAAAATATTTGAGGGAAATATCCTTCTCGAATACAGAATTGACACCAAAGCCAACCAGAATCAATTAAAGTAATATTGCTGAAAGTAGGAATCACGATCAAGTAGAACGATACAGAACTCTGTGTACCATTTTTGCTTCAATATTTTTGAATGCGTCCCAACAACATGATTTCATCTTCTTGAATTGGTTCGTCCTTTTCTTCCATTATGGAAATCCTTCTTTTTGATTCTAACATGTATAGACGCTTTTTTATTTCTTCTAAATCTTGTTTCATAATTTTTTGGCTTCGAATAGGCCTGATCAATCTGGTTCTCATTCTTCTTTTCTGTTCATTAACCTGTTGACACTTTCATCAATAGAGAGGAATTTTGCTCTTTGAATATCCTTTTTAGTTTATCCTTTAATCATTCTGACTCTGAAGGAATTTTCGAGGACTCTTCTTTTTTCTTTCTGCGATCTTGAATGGTTTCAAAAGTATCGAGAAACAACATTCTTCTAAACTGGTTAAAACGAGTAATTTTCATCAAGACTCTTCTTCTGAAATATTCTGGCTCATACAAGAGCAACCACTGCTTGCGCAACAATTAATCCTCCCTGGCATTTTTTCTTCATTGACTTGAAGTTTCATTGTCTATATTATTTAGTATTTGCTTCAAGTTTTCTTTAACTCCTTCTGATTCTGAATCTAACAAAGGTGGATCGTTTTTTTAACTTTGGATTTGAACATCTGTGTAGCATGTTGTCCTTTCAAGCCACATTTGTAACAAATTGGTTTTCTTTGCTTTTCAGTGTCTTGTGTTCTTATATCTTATTGTAAATTCTTTTGGTTTCCTTTTAGTAGCTTGAAAGCTCATCTTGCTTTTATCATTTGTTTTTGTCATGGGTTGGGAATGCGTTTTTCTTTTTTCTATAGACATTAAGGATCTTGAAAAACCAAAGCTGATAGCAAAAATCTCCCATTCTCTTTACCAAGAATCCTTTGTTTTTTTGATGTTTGGATCTTTGATTTTTTAGGTCCCATTGCAAAAGCTCAGCCCTACTAATTGTATTCTTTTGTGTGATTTTTCCAATATCTAGATAGTGATAATTTATACTCCCTCCCCCTTTCTTCTTAGGAATTTCTAACCTTTTTCAGCAAATAAAGGAGGTAAACCAGAAATATATTTTTTCTTTTCCAAAAGCTTGATTAGGTTCTGGTAGGGGTTATATAGTTCTGACAAGAAGTATCTTTATATACCATTCTAAAAAATCTGGAACATTGTTTTACATTTTAAAATTTATCAATTGTTCTCTATTTTTCTCATAGATACAGATAGTTTCCGGCAAATGTTGATAAATTATTGTTATAGATTAGAGTGGCTAAGGCATCAGAAATGTTACCGGTTGGATTCTCCATTTACCATCTCTATCAGGCAATGGCCTTCCTGAATTCATCCCTTTTAACTGCGCAAAGAATCTCCTGTTTTGGAGTTGTCATTTAGAATTAATTTATTCCACCATTCCTTTTAATTGACCAGAAAATCCCAATGACAATCATATTGGCAGCTTCTCTTTCTTGTTCCATTAGCTATGCAGGGCATTAGCATAACATAATCAGTTGATGACATAAAGAAAGATTTCGATATTCAGTAAAGCCATCTAGGTCCATTCCATTTCTTTGGCCATTTGTATAAGTCATATTTTTGAATCTAGGCATTTCCTTCAAACTGATAGGTCTGCATGAATTGGTCGAGGGTAATAATTCCTAGTTGTGGAAGTAAGAAGTAGAAGGTTTAAAAATCTTTGTTTGACCATACATATTCTCATATATCAGGAAATCTCATTGATGTTTTTATTTACTTTTAAATTATTAAGTTTTTTAAGGCTAGCTCATTGACTAGTTTCTTCAGAGATTGCGGGTTCCAAAAGCCTTTTTGTTTCCAAGTTTGAATGTTAGATCAATTTGTTGGACAAAACATAGGACTAACAGACTGAGAAACTAGAAGACTGAGAAGAATTGAGGGAATATTTATCTTTACCTCAGGTCTTCCTGTTTTGTAGCCTTTCCATAAGGATTGTTCTCTATTCGATCTGTTTGTGTTACCAGAGAGAACGAAGAGATATATTTGCATAATTTTGTTGTTCTAACCAAATGTCCTATGTGTTTCAACCTTTTTCTGTTCTCCATATGTATTTATTAAATACTTTTTAGCTGGACAAGCTTTTCCATCCATTATGAGATAATGAATGATTCAAATGGAGATTGAAAGAGTCTACTTGTTTCCAACTGGTTGGTCCCCATTTCTGTAGAAACCTTTTCTTGATAACAGTTAAATCTATCTGCCTTCGGATTTTTGCTCTTTTTTTATCATGTTTTCTTCTTTTGAAGAATCTTCGAAGTGTCTGACTTCGCTACTTTCAGTACCAATCAAAGAAAAAAAGGTGTTCTTCCTTTGTTCTCTCCATTTCTTTATGCCAAAGTCTCTTATCTTTAGTCTAAATGTTCATCGACCCTTTCAAAAGTATCTTTTTCATTTGGGGCGGTTCTTTGAAGCCTGAAGGTTCTTTTTTTAAGCAAATTCTTATCAATTTCAAACTCATCTCTCTATGGCAATACAAAGCAACATCAAGGCTCGATAACATTTGATATCGAAGTCTGAGATTTGAAGGTTGTCGGGAGTTGTCTATCTAAGTAGCATGGAAAAACATATTGAGGTATCTTGTGCCTAAAGACTGAGAATAGACTGAAAACGTGTCTAGAACTGGAGCAACAGGCTTTATTTGTTGAAAGCAATAAATGTTATCTCACATCTCCGTCTGGTGGTTTTCAAATCAAGGGATTCGACGATTATCCGATTCGGATCCATAGACTTAGGTTCAACAGCGTTGAGATAAAAACCCCATTGTAGCTCAGGCACAGGAGTAGTATCTATCCCATATTCAGGGTATTTGGGGATAGTTGAGTCGTTCTGCTTAGTGTATTGGTTTTGAGAGGAGAGTGGTTTAGGTTCCACTTTTGTGTGTGTATAATGTTTGGCACAGGTGCTGAAAGTTGTCATGGCTTTGTTAGTAACTCTGTAGGTAACGGAGATGTTTTCACTCCCTGGTTCTTAGTCATAACCAGATGTTTGTAAGTTGAGAGTGAGAACTTTATGGATATTTTTGTCTGAGAGGGATACCAGAAAATGATCGGGAACAGGTATTAAATAAACAGGACCATTTACTGAGGCTTGGCTTCCCACCATGCCAAGTAAGGAATCTTTGAACCTTTTATTTCTTGCAATTCTCTTAGACAACCAGAACAGAGACGTTCAAACCCTTTCTAGTCAAGGATCTGATTAGCAACTTGTATAAGACCAAATAAGGTTAAGTGATATTGATGTTTAAGCTCTATAGAATTGAATTTCTCTTTCTGAAAGAAGATGCAGGGTTTCATGCAAAGAACTAATTGGAATAGTTTTTTCAATTGTTTTAATATAGTAGTCACTAAGTAACGAAAAAGTACCTACATGTATATTTCCTTAATATTAACTTAGGGATCTTCCAGTTGGAAATACTTTTTTCATATCCTCAAAAGAATATAATGAAGCTTCTTTATCGAACATAGTGCCAACAGACTTCTCGCTACTGCACGAGCTACAGATTGTATCAGTGGGCTCTTCGTGATCTAACCAACCAAAGACATCTTCTCCGAAAGGGGGGGAGAGGGGTCGGGTGGCTTGCTGAAGTCGCGGTGATCCCGAACGGTGTGGTTGTGTTCTGAAGTCGCGGAGTTCCCGAACCTTTGATCGGTTGCCCGAAGTCGCCGTTGCCTTGTTGAGCCGCAGAAGGCGTTTTGTCGGCATAATTCGTTGACTTGGGCCACTTATTCAAAGGCAAAGGTTTGAACTTAATTGTGGGAAATATTCCCTGCCGTGTTGAACTGGAATACATCATATCCAAATAGGTTGATCATAATTGTGGGAGATTTCCCCGCCGTTGACTGGTAACTACCTACCTATATGAGGATAGGAATGCTTATTATATGCAATCTTGGATGTGAGATTAGTATTGTGCAATTGGGATTGGCAATCCAGGTTGTTATTTTTTATTTTTTATTTATTATTTTTTTATTTATATTTTTATATTATTATGCAAACATAAATGCAGTACAGAAATAAAGACAAGCTGTAAATACGAATTATTGTACAAGATATAAAATTGTATGATTTAGAACATAGTAAGATTTATATAGAACGGTCCAGGGTTCATTCATATTACCTTGATACGTTGAAGGTAGATCCTTCTGAAGATTACACCAAGGACTTGGTACAACACGTTCGTAATTATACAGGTACAGGACTCTCACAAGGACTCTACATAGACTCTCACACTTAGACTCTCATGAGTCTTTTATTTAGGTTTATACTATAGTACTAACACTTAGATGGAGTGGAGTGGAGTGTGATGGCTGGTGGATGCGGTGAGAGGAATGGTTTGAGAGAATGTGTTGTGTGTGAAATGCGCATGAATGCGATGAAATGCGATGAAAATGCGATGTAGTTGCGATGCCTCTCAAATGTGATGTGAGCCCCTTATAAGCGCTCGGTAGAGAATCTTCATGATATCACTTTTTGACTTCAAAGAGTTTCATGATATCCCTTTAGACTTTGGAGAGAAATCTTTGATGATGACGCTTTTGACTTTCAATAAGATGTCATAATATCGCCTTTTGACCATAAACTTATCTTATTGGAATAGTGTAAGATTCCTTATCTTGATAGTGATCTTTGTCGGGGGATGACAAGATCTTTATTTCATTATCTTCTTGATTATTCATGGGTGCTGATTGCACGTGTCAATCTCTGATGGCTCTGTTTTTCTGAAACCACTGAGCCAGGCTTTCTGTAGTAACTTTTCTTGGAGCATTCATTTCCAAAATCCGGTTTTAATTATGCGCCCTGCTCCCTGAAGTATTCATAACTTGGTTGTAGAATTTTGCTAATAAAAATCCTTGTGATCTTGTTTTGGAAAACCAGCTGATATTCATAATCTGTTGGTGAATAGCTTCTTCAATTTCTGCAGCTTCAGAAAATAATCTCCAATTTTCATGATTAGCAATTGTTGTATATATTTCTTCCTCTTCATCCGATTAGTTTTTTGCTAGGACCGTCTTCTTGAAAATTAAATTGTCCATTCATGATATATATATAATGAATTGCTGGACGAAACAGGTGGTGTGAATTTTGGTGGTATTGGGAGAAGATAATCCTGTATCTTCCATGTCCAAGTCTCCTGCAGACATCTTTCACAGCGTTTCCTAAATCAGATTGAAGGATCTTGATCGAGGGTTTGCATAGATGGAATTCACAAGACCATGATCTATAATGGTTTGGAGAGATATTTCTTCCATGGTTGTATGTGGGTAAGGTTCCGGAATCTTTGAAGATTTATTCTCAGCTTTGAGAACCAGGAATCTATAGGATGGGTCATAGATTGCCTGATCATCTAGCCTTAAGAGAGGGAGCATAGTATATGATTACTCCGTATGGCTGGGTTTCTTTTCTCTCCCCTTCTAAGAGATCAAAGAAATAATCTTGGAAGGTCCAAGGAATATTTTCATTTGTCTCTCCTTAAACTTTTGCCAAACAAGATCGAGGATGTCTTGCCCAAAGCAAGGATAAAGTTTGCTCCGTTTTTGAGCTTAATCTGGGTTGGAGATTTTCGTATGTAGTACTCATGGGATTTTGGCTTTTAGGTTTCTTTTTGGCAAGAATCTTTGTGGCACAAGCTCTACATGGTGCTTTTGGCTGGGTCCGGAGTATATATTGTGGGAAGAATGAATTGGGATGATTACTGCAGTATTGTATGGTGTTTGGGGAATGGTATTCATGCCTTTTTGTGGATGATGATGGTTTTATTATGTGGAAAGGATTGCAAAAGGTTATTAGATATTTATGTGGAAGCAACCATGCTCGAAGCAGGATCTGTTGGAGATAAAATCTTATCTGAGAAACCTTGGTATTCCTTATCTGTTGCCATAGATTGTTCAAACTTCCATGGAAAGTTTATCTTGGCCATCACGGGATTTCTCCCTCGCGATAATCTAGTAACCTCTCCTCATGATGAGGGATATCTTGTATTTTAGCCCTTTTTTCTGTTATCTTTTGATCTGAGGGCACGAAATTTTTGAAATAATATGCCAGGACCATTTAAGGCATGAGCTTTTTCTTTTTTTGTTTTTTGTCCTGCCACAAGGTTTAATAACCCTTGTTGTAGCTCTGTTACTCTGAAATTGTGATTAAATCGTTCTCCATGGCCTCTGGCAGTTGGCGCAGTCTCCATGAACTTATATTTGTGAGCCATTCAGACTTCTTGAAAGCCATTTCCCCCTGCATATATATTCAAAATCTTTAGTAGCTTTTAATAAATATCTATCTTCCCATGATGTCTTACCTGGCAAGTTCCATAGATTTGGAAGATGTGAATGGGAAGAATTGTCATGTAAATATATTGTATTCACAACTTGTTCTCTTTTGGTCTGAACAAGCTGGTCAAGAATCTCATCTGTGTTTAGACGAAAATCTTAGGCTCACCTGTTTTGCCCATTATCTTAAATTGAATATCTTCGTTTGTGACTAGGAAAGGACGAATAAGTGATACAAAATGGTGTTCTAAAAAACATCTTGCTTAAGACTTTTAACAGTAGAATATCAAATCCTGAAATCTATATTTGCATTAAAACTATATATATATATATATATATATATATATATATATATATATATATATATATATATATTATATATATTATATATTATATATATTGTTAAGTGCAAATAGTATGCTCTTCTAGTTCATGTAGTTTCAAATATTACATGAATCAATCTTGCTTGTAGTCAACATAACTGATTGACCATGGTTTCTGGCTGAAGTACAAGGACTGACGGACACGGCGACGGGGCTTACAATTTCAACCCAGATGAATAGAATGGATGGCAGAAACCAGAATATGGCAAGAAAGAATGTCTTCTGGGAAAAAAAAAGACATGTTGAAAATAGCATGGATGCTCCAGTATTTTTTTTTAGCACTATGGTACAGATACAGACACTACAGACTTGAATTGCAATTTATTCAGTACTTTTTAGTGAAAACTACAAATCTAGGGACAAATGCATAATGGAATAATTTCAGAACCATTCTGATTTCTGAACATCAAACAAAACAGAACCAAGTGTAGGATAGATGAATTTATCGCATGGAGCCAGACCCTGAATCATTCCACTCAATTGCAATCAGTTCAGACAATATGGACAGAAATTTGGGGATAAAACAGATTACTTCGGTTGCAATTTCAGAATAACCAGCGGTTAACATTGCAACTAAGAATCAAAGACTACGACATGACAAGGCAAGGATCTAATAATTAACAAGAACTGGTAGAACATGACAAGTCCCTACGAACCAAGCAAGAACCAAAGGAGGGCGGATAGCCTAAGCGCGCTCCGCCGCGGATCCGCGCGCGAGCTGGATGTCCTTGGGCATGATGGTGACGCGGCTTTGGCGTGGATGGCGCACAGGTTGGTGTCCTCGAAGAGCCGACGAGGTACGCCTCGCGGCCTTCCTGAAGGGCGGCGACGGCGGAGCTCTGGAAGCGGAGGTCGGTCTTAAGTCCTGGGCGATCTCGCGGACGAGGCGCTGGAAGGGGAGCTGCGGATGAGCAGCTCCGCTTGTCTTTTCTCTTTTTTTCTTCCTTTTTTTTCCTTTTCTTCCTTTTCTCTTTGTTTTACTTCTTCACTCCCCTCTTTTTTTCTCTCTTTTTTTCTCTTTTTTTTCTATTTGTTTTTCTCTTTTTTCCCTCCTTTTTCGCCTCTTTTTTTTTTTTTTTTTTCTTTTCTCTTCCTTCTCCTCCTTTTTCCTTCTCCTTTCTTTTTTTCTTTTTCTTTTTTTTCCCTTTTTTCTTCTCTTTTTTTTTTTATTCTCTCCTTTTTTTCTCATTTTTTTTTTTCTTTTTTCATTTTCTTTTTTCCCCTTCTCTCTTCCCTCTGTTCTTTCCCCGTTTCCTTTTTCTTTCTCTTTTTTTTTTTTTTTTTTTCTTTTTTTCTTTTTTTTTTTTTCTCCTTTTTTTTTCTTCTTTATTTTTTTTTTTTTCCATCCCTCACCTTTCTTTCTTCCTTCCTCTCTTTTTTCCTTTCTCTTTCCCTTTCCCTTTTTTTTTCTCCCACCTTTTTTTACCTTTTTTTTCACCTTTTTCTCTCTTCTCGTTTTTCACTCCTACTTTTTCTTTTTTCTTTCCCCCTCCTTTTTTTTTTCCTCTTTTTTTTTTCTTCTTTTTTCTTCTTTTTTTATTTCTTCTCCTTTTTTTTTTTTTTCTTTTCTTTCTTTTTTTTTTTTTTCCAGTTTCCCTATTTTTCCTTTTTTTTCCTTTCGTGCTGTCTTCTTCTCTTCTTTTTTTTCTTTTTCTTTTTTTTTTTTTTTCTTTTTTTCCCTTTTTTTTTTTTTTTCCGTGTTTTTTCCTTCTTTTTTCTTCTCCATCAGTCCTTCCCTTTTCTTTCCTTTTTCCTTTTCTCATTGTTTCCCTCTTTTTCCCCTTTTTCTTTTGACCTTCCTCTTTTCTTTCCCGCCTTTCTTCTCTTTCTTCTCCTCCTTTCTTTTTTTTTTTTTTTTTTTTTTTTCCTCCTTTCTTCTTTCATTTCCCTTTCTTCCCTTTTTTTTTCTTTTTGTTTTTTTCCTTTTTTCCTCCTTCTTTATTTTCCCTTTTTTTTTCTTCTTTTTTTTTTTCCTCTTCTGACTTTTTCTTCCTCTTTTCCTCGTCTTTTCTCCCTACCTTTTTATTTTTTTTCTTTTTTTTGTTTTTTTCTTTCTTTTTTCCCTCCGTTTTTCTTTTTTTTTTTTTTTTTTTTCTTTCTTCTCTTTTTTTTTCCTTATTTCCTCTTTTTATTCTCTTCCTTCTCTTTTTTTTCTCTCTTTCCTTTCATCGTTTTTTTTTTTTTTCCTCCGTTTGGTCTTCTCCTCCCCCCTCTTTTTATTTCTTTTTTTCCTTTTTTTTTTTTTTTTCCTCTTCTTTTTTCTTCTCCTTTTTCGTCTTTTTTTCTTCTCTACTCTTCCTTTCTTTGTCCTCAGACTGTTTTTTTCTCCTATCCTCCCTTTTTTTCCCTCCTCTTTCCCTCTTTTTTCTTTTTTTGTTCCCTTCCTTTCTAGTTTCTCCCCCTTTTCTTCTCCCCTTCCTCTCTTTCTTTTCTCTCTTTTTTTCTTTTTATTTTTTGTTTTTTTCCTTTTTTTTCCTTCCCCTTTTTTTCCCCTTACCCCTTTTTTCTCTTTCTTTTTTCCTTTCTCTCTTCTTTACCTCTCCTTCTCTAGTCGGGGACGTCGGGGCGGGAAGATCGGGCGGCGGAGAGGCGAGCGAGCCACCCTCCGGCACGCGTATCGACTAAAAGGGCGGCGCGCGGGGGCAGCCGCAGCATGCTGGCGGCTGGCCGGGGCAGGCGGTGGGCGGCGGGTGGGGGGAGCCGGTGCGAGAGGAGCTGGTTACTTTGCCGGATCTCACGGAGCGCGACGGTGCCGGCCTGAAGCGGTGAGGCTTCTTCACGCCGCCGGTGGCCGGGGCGACTTCGCGCCGCCTTGGTCGCCAGCTGCTTCCTCGGCGCCTTCCCGCCGGTGGACTTGCGCGCCGTCTGCTTCGTGCGGGCATCGGAGGAGGAGGAGAGGAGAGCTTGCGCGGCGCGAGAGGCGAGGCGGCGGCGGCGGCGGCGGCGCGGTGAGTTCTTTGGATTGAGACTTGGCGGTGGTGGATTGAGACGGTGGGATTCGGGTGTTTAAATAGGCGTGAAATTTGGAGGGATTCGCATTGCATTCGCGCGCAGAATGTCGAAATTTGGCGAAATTTTGGGTTTGGAATTTTGGGGAGGCCGGCCCCGCGCGGGATGCGAATGCGATCCGCGCGCAGCTGCTCCAACCAATCACAGCGCAGAGCTCATGCTCCCACGGATCGCGATCCGCGTATGCCCCCGAGATCAAATCGCACCGTCCATTCGAACGCAATTCTACGGCGCTTTTCCGCGCGGCAAAAATCCAATCCTATAAAAAAAATGCACTTTAAATTTCTTTAATTTCTGCATTTGAAACAGCGCCAAAGTTGAAAAAACTGTAGGACTGTATGTGCCAAAACCTAAGCATCTGAAGACTGGCCTGCTTCGCAGAAGGCCAGGCCCTCAACCCATGGCCCATTTCACCTCAGATCATGATGCATCATCTCATCTTCTCGCATGGGCCTATCCTTGTATGGGCCGGAAAATTAACTATTATCAGGCCCATCCATGTGAAGGCCGGGAGCTTGGGCTTTTCCAACGCCTGGATGGGAAAGTATTGCTGGCCCGGCATTTTTCCAATTCATACCGTACGCTGCCACTCATCGCTTAAGGCCGTAGGAAATAAACCGCCGTTAAATTCCTGAAAATTGGTCATACGTACTTGGTTATGTAACACCGAGTATTATTTTACAATATTTTTCAGTTATTACTACAAATATATTGGGTGTGCCGAATGCCATAACTTTCTTTTGAAATCTCGCCAGAATTTGGATGATTTTTTTTAAGAAATATATACATGTTCTTTTTTAATTGCAATGATTTGTAACATTTTTTCATGTAGTGGAAATAGCAACTAGTATAGGTTATGGAGAAACACACATAATAACTTCGATTCTTGACTACGCTGAACGCGTTTTGAAACTCCTTAATATTAATAAAGACATTTTTTTATAAGCCCAGCTGCATGCTGTAGTGGAGGGTTGGAGACTTAAGTCGGTCGAGAAGTAGAGGTCATTATCCCCTGATGCCCTGATTTAGAGGTGAAGCTACGTCGGTCGAGCTTATTGCTAATCATCCCTGCGGAGCAAAGAGTTTGTGTTGCGGTTGCCTTTGGCCTCCATCCATCCATCCTGGCTCCCGTCGTCTCCCGCGGCGGCGGCGGCGGGCGCGCGATGGGGGCGAAGGAGCGGAAGGAGGCGGCGCAGCGCGAGAAGGAGCCGGCGACGAGGCTACGACGAGGAGCTGTACAAGAGGGCCGCGCCCACTACGCCGCCGCCGCCGACCTCGACCCCGGCGACACTCCTGCCTCATCAAACGCGCCACCGCCAACTTCAGCATGAACAAGGTCAGTTCACTTCCAATCCCACACGCAATTCCGCGGAGAAAACCGCTCGATTCACCTCGCCGCTCGCCCTCGCCGCCGGCGCGTTTCAGTGCGAGGAGTGCGTGGCGACTACGACGAGGCGTGAGGGAGGAGGAGGAGGGACGCGCGCTGCGGCTGCGACGAGAAGCTGGCCGCCGACGCGCTGTTCCTCAAGGCGCTGGCGCTGCTCAACCTCGCCGTCTGCGCCGCGGATCACGAGCCGGCGATCACGGCGCTGGAGGAGTCGCTGGAGCTGCGCCCCGGCAGCAAGGAGACGCGGGCTAAGCTGGACATGGCGAAGAGGAACAGGGACGCGTTTGCGGAGCAGGAGCGGCTCGATCAGGAAGCTGCCAAGAGCCACCGAGACAGAGGTTTGTGACATTTTTATTTCTTCCTCTTCCCCTCTTGACGAACAACCACTAAATTCATCCCTAATCACACACACCATATATATTTAAATATGTAATTGTGCACATCGATCAACACATCGTATGTAATTGTGCACATCGATCAATTTACTCTGTACCGATCACTGACGTTGTTCAGTTTCAAAAAATCATCTGACGTTGTTGATGTTGATTCAGTCGAGTCCACAATAGGATCAGGTACCCATCTATGTGGAAGAATCACACGCACACACTGCTATGGAGTACTTGCCATCGCACATGCATGGATTTGTAGTCACCGGTAGTGAGTTACTACTCCATAAGCAGAGCAGCTGTCCTGCTCCCATCTGTCTGTTGTGCTCTTCTGTGAATGTTTGGTGTAGCGTGTAGCGCTTTGCGCCATAGTGTGCTTTATGCTTCTTTCTCCTCAACGATCCTGTTGTTGATTCATGTAAAATTGTAAAATGTAATGCTTTCTCCACATCTTACTATAATCGGTCGGCATTCTTCCGCCATCCCAGCGGGGGAAAAAAACTGTAGTGCATTGCTAAAACACACACATAGGTGTTCTCCAAAAAAAAAAAAAAAGAATACATAGGTATATCTTCACCACCGCAACTATATCAAAGTGAGCTGGATATATGGGACCTGTAGTGTTTACAGATTGTAGTAGTCTACGTCCATTCTTTCAGCATGATATAACCAGCTCCTAGTACTAGTAAAATGCTAAATTGACATTCCAGTGAGATGTGCACATGCTGTTACTGAATCTGAATGTATATACACCTTGCAGGCCTAGAACTTCTCCGTAAGAAAAAGTATAAGGAAGCAGAAATGCAGTTTACTGAAGCTATAAAAAGGAATCCAAGGTATCCCAAGGTATGTAATTGATATCACTACACTAGTTGCATAACAAGTCAAAAGAAATTTGTTCTTTAATTGGTGAAAGATATGTCTCCAGCTGCTCCTTTTTAATTTTGGCATTCACCTTTTTATGACCGATATGATCACCCAGAACTTCAGTGACAGAGCTCGATGCCTCGTCGAGCTAAATACATTGCCTAAGGCGCTTGAAGATGCAAGTCGATGCATTGAGCTGGATGATACTTTAGGGATGGGATATCTCCGTAAAGGTCTGGTTCAGATTGCGATGGCCAAATATGAGGATGCTATTGCAACTCTCGTAGACGGTTTGAAGCATGACCCACAAAATATCAATATTCATAACGGCCTAAGAGAGTAACTTTCCAATCCTCTGTTACCCATATTGTTCGCTTTTGTTATTATTATTTGAGGTAACATCTTCTCTGGTTTAGATGTGCAGCACGCATTAAAATGGCTAAAGACAGTGATGCCATAGCAAAGGACTTGACGAAGGTATTGATCCGTCAAGTCTTTCTTTTAACAGGTCTTCCATGGTAATTTGTTTTGTTTTTCACAATGAAAAGGATATGTCTTGCATGTGTGGTAGTAATAACCGGTCAATATAGCCATATGTTCGTATGCTCACAAGGTTCTCTTATTTTGGGAGTTATATACCTCTTCATTACTCGAGAGATACTCTCCACAAAAGGATGTACCGAAACTAATCTTACAAGTGAGAGATTATCTATGTTCCTGAGTTTTTCTACAATATATGAAAATATAGTTATTTTGTGTTAGTTAGGTTCTATCTAACACTATGAGGTATATATGCCTATCTATAGCTCTCAATGACAAAAAGATTCTTACTTTACTACACCTTTTGTCTAATCAAATCAGTTTAAAATCTTTACATTAGGGATCTTCAAATAATTGGGAGGCACATACCTTCTAACATATTCTACTTTATCAGCAAACTAATGGATATCTTACATACTTTCAGCACCAAAGAGAAATAGAATGTCTGCATAAACAACTGAACGAAGGTGAGAACAAAGCATCCAAGGAGCGCTCAAGGCGGATGAAATCTGAAAAGCTGGTAAATTTATTACTGTTTTACTAAGTGTTATATATTAATCATTTATGTCTGCAAAGTAGCTTGATCGGAAATATATCATCATACAATCGTTTGTTGTTGTGAAAAGTTTGATTCTATAGGGTGCATAACAACATTCACATTTATTTAATTTTGCAGCTTTGCAATTTATCAGTTGCTTGAATTTTTCCTAACTGTTTGTCACCTACACTAAGATAAGGTGCAAACTAGACTTGCGCAAATAATAAACTAAACTTGCATAACATAGGAGTTAGATTTTGTAAGTTTAAGTTAGAATATTGTTTGTCTCACAAAAAGAAAAAAAACATAAATATGAGTAATTGGATATTGTCCTACTGTTGGAAAAAATAGTCAATTGACAAATAGACACAATAACCCCTTGATCTTGGTGTTCCAAGAAATGGGTGATCTTGGAGCAGACCACTGCCACTTATATACTGCAAATTGCCTAAGGAAATATCAGACTTTTTCCCTAAAGAAATATAGGATGTCACAAGCTATTGACTACACCCATAATCTAAATGACACTCCCTATGAATGACAGGTGTTTTGTTTGTGCAGGTCAAGACATTGTCAAGCCAAGTTGAACAACTTAGGTCAGCCAATGAGCGGAATGCAAATCTAGAACGCAGAGAGCGTTTTGAACGGCTTCAATTGATCCAAAACCGCATACTTCAACATTTCACCTGTCCTATATCTCATGTAAGTCCCCAAAAAAAAACCCTCAAAAAACTATACTAAGTGCCATAAAAATACATACTAGTTTGTTTATAACTTTTGCAGACAGATCCTCTGCAATATTGCTCCTGCAGTGACAATAACTAGTTACTGCAGGTGTAATATTGCAGAGAATCCCCACCCATTTTGTGACTGATGACTCACAATAATTTATGTGGTTAAAAAATTTCAGGAAGTCATGAATGATCCTCTTATGGCAGCTGATGGACACACCTACGAAGCTAAGTTTATCAGGGATTGGTTCCGCAGAGGCCATAACACATCACCAATTACCAATGTTGAACTTGAACACAAGAAACTCGTTCCAAATCGGGCGCTGCGTTCTGCTATTGAGGAGTGTCGCAAATAACACAATATGATGCTACTTTTAACCTCTGCTACAAGCATCACCAAAACTGTTTTTTGTGTTAAGTAACGAACTGAACAACTATGCTTTAATAACGAACCATGATATAGCTTTTCAATATGCAGATTCGGATTTGTAAACTGAGTTTGTGTGAATTAAACTATGACCATTTTGTAATAATTTATTACAGACTCTTGGTAGACCAGTTGAAATGTTTGCTCAATTATAAAAGAAAATACTCTATGCAAATTTAGAATGCCTTCTCCACGCATAACTCAATTGATGCCAATATGTAACACTAACGCATCATTCAGTAAGAAAGCGAGGCCACTTTAATCCTGCAGACTCTGATTCTCTGAACTCGGAAAGGCATTCCACACATTCATTTCAAATCTTTCATGAAAAACAGGCAAAACAAATGGATAGATTTGAACATGGAAGACCGATTTCTCATTCATAATCAGCTCAACACTTCACAGCCGTGCTGCCATGCATTGCAGGTTTGCAACAAGTTACATTACTACTACTCCCTAGCAATTTTCTGGTAAGCTCAGACCAAGCGACTAAATCAATCAGGCGCGCTCACCGCGGATCCGGCGCGCGAGCTGGATGTCCTTGGGCATGATGGTGACGCGCTTGGCGTGGATGGCGCACAGGTTGGTGTCCTCGAACAGCCCGACGAGGTACGCCTCGGCGGCCTCCTGCAGCGCGGCGACGGCGGAGCTCTGGAAGCGGAGGTCGGTCTTGAAGTCCTGGGCGATCTCGCGGACGAGGCGCTGGAAGGGGAGCTTGCGGATGAGCAGCTCCGTGCTCTTCTGGTACTTGCGGATCTCACGGAGCGCGACGGTGCCCGGCCTGAAGCGGTGCGGCTTCTTCACGCCGCCGGTGGCCGGAGCTGACTTGCACGTTGCCTTGGTCGCCAGCTGCTTCCTCGAGTCCCTGACTTGCACGCCGTCTGCTTCGTGCGGGTCTGTGTCTAACTTATTATACGTCAACAAAACCAATCGTATGCTTCTAGATCTAATTTAATTCGATTTTTATAAATCAATTAAGGGTTTAAGATTTTACGCCGTGTTCGGAAGGAGGGAACCCTCCCTCCTGGCACGTAAAACAAAACTCGTTTTGTTGCATGATTAATTAAATATTAATTATTTTTTTATAAGATAGATTAATATTATTTTTTAAAATAATTTTTATATAGAAATTTTTTTATATATCATACCGTTTTACAGTATAAAAAACGTGCGCGTGAAAAACGAGAAAGGCAAGTTGGAAAAATGGTGATAAAGAACAAAGCCTTAATGATGAATAAACTCGACGTAAAATATACGGGCCAGTAATTTACAAGTGTATTGGGCTTCTGTGCGGGGGAAAATCAAATGAGTTGCAATTAATGGTTGATCTACTAGCTACAGTCTTGGTGCATACTGAGCTAATAGTTCCTGTCCTCATGATCTATCTTTCTTTGTGCTTGGCCTACAGAAAATTAAGAAAAAGTAAAACACCAAGTATACTTAATTAGACCAAGGCAATAAATAGCGTTCATATATAGCAGTAGCGAATGTCTACCGCTACCACTACAAGATAGCGGACCGAAAATAGCGCGTTTGAACTTAGTGGGCGCTATAACACTTTGAACCGCTCTCAACTAGCCCTGTCACATGTCGACCTAATATTTTCCTGATGTGTATATATTGGACTGTCAGATGTACAAGAATTTTTGTAACGTGCGTGTATAGCTGTCATAAGAATTGAATTTTCCTAACGTGCTGTTCGCACCGTCACGACAACACCAATTTCGCTGATGTTGTTTGCCGTCAATCAAAAAAATTTGGATTCCCGCGAGGCTTCTAGCATGTTGAATTAAAATCCTCCCAAAAAAATGTGGCCGCGCCAAAAATTTCACGGAACACGCAGGCAACAAGTACCTATCATTTTGGGCACTGCGAAACGGATTTATTAAGCCTAATTAATCTGTCATTAGCAAATGTTTACTGTAGCACTACAATATCAAATAATGGCGCAATTAGCTAGGCTTAAAAGATTCGTCTCGCAATTTACACACAATCTGTGTAATTGGTTTTTTTCTGCCTACATTATTTCTTTGCATATATGAAAATGTTGTTGAATTTCGGTCAGGACCGAGACCGAGACCGAATTTGTCGGTCCTGATATTTTTTCGCGGAAATTCGGTCTTCACTTTTCAAAGATCAAAAAGACCGAAAGACCGAAGACCGAGATCGAAATTTTTGGTTAGACCGAATGCCCACCCCTACGTGTTGAGACTTGTGAGAGGACTGGCGCGGTTTTTTTCGGGTTTCCCTCGTTTTTTTCTGGTTTTTCCGGTATTTCTGCACGTATATAAAGTTTGTATACGTATTGGTTTTTCCATTTTTAATACGTATGTATATATAAAGTTTATATATGCATTTTCTAAAAAAAAAGTTTATATATGCATGTACACAAAATTTGTATATACGTATATAGAAACTTTGTATATGTATATAGTAAAATTTTGTTAGTATACATATAAAATAATTATATAAATATATATCATACATATACATATGTGTATATATACGTATGTACTGTATATTGTATTGATGGGTTAGATGGGGGCGGACCGACAACGCGGCTGGCCGGCTGCCGGCTGCAGCCCCGCGCGCAACCGATCAGCCACCCCCAACAAGCTGGCTCCAGTATGGCGAGTGAACGAGCGAAATCAAGTAGTAGACGAGCAACAGTGGACGCCAGCAAATAAACCTTCACAAATTAATGTACCGTCCAAATCTCAAAGCCCCGAACGTTCGACGAGCTTCGGGAAAGAACGAATCGTTCGCACCGGTTATAAATAGTGTGCTGCGAACGTTCACTCTCACATCCACAACCATCCGTTCGATTGATCGATCCTTCCAAACCCTAAGTAGCTTAGCCGTTGACTCCTGCGCCGTCCGGTGAGCCAGCCATGTCTCCCGTACGCTTCAACCCGTGGCGTGCGGCGGAGGCGGAGGCGGAGGCGGAGGTGCAAGGTGTGAAGAGGAAAGGTGACTCCTGCTACAACAAGGGGAGCTACGGGAAGGCCATCAAGCACTACACCCGCGGCGCCGAACTCGACCCCAGCGACATCTCCTTCCTGATCAAGCGAGCCAAAGCCCTATCGGCCCTGGGACAGGTCAGACTCGTTTTTCTTCCCGGCCTGATTGAACAAGACAAGGGAAAGGGTAGGGGAGTTGTTTAGACGGTGGGATTAGTCGAGGGACTTGCTAGTAACATATTTTAGTCCCCGTCCTTTGTTTGGTTTAAGATGGAGATTACATTTTTCGCGTTGAATTTCCTTCCAGTCTGCCCCCCTCGGATCTGGGGGAGATTTGGCACAAAATGGACGGGAGTGGCACAAAATGGGCATATCTGGAACGTGAATCGAGCGGCACATTCTGAAACGAGTGTGAATTGAGTAGCATATAATGAAATTTCTTCCAAATTGATGTTCCTCGCGGATTTAATTTTTTTTTTTCGAGGGAACCCTCGCGGACTTGATTAACGCCCTGTTCGTTTCAGTACCAGGAGTGCGTGAGGGACTGCGACGACGCGCTGAGGAGGGGCGAGGAGCTCGGCTCCGGCAGCTCCGGCAACAAGCTGATCTCGGAGGCGCTGTTGTGGAAGGCGTCGGCGCTGGAGCATCTCGCCGACTGCGCCGCGGATTACGAGCAGGTGATCCTGCTGCTGCGGCAGTCGCTGGAAACGTGCCACAGCGAGGAGGCGCAGATTAGGCTGAAGGGGGCGTTGTTCATGAGGGAGCAGTACGAGGAACTCAAAAGTATGGACTTTCATTTCCTCTGCTTTATCAGTATACGAAGCCAGTTGATTACTGTGCACATTGATCGATTTTCCTTGTATTTTCAAGATATATTCCTCCCTGACATATGGTCATTGAATGATCTACTACCTCCGACCCATAAAAAAAAGACCAGTACTAAATGTAATATATCCTAGTACTACGAATTTAGACATATCTCTGTCTAGATTTAGATTTATTATGCTAGAATATATCATATCTAATTATATATTTGTTTTTTTGAGACGGAGGGAGTAGATACCACTTTACCCAAGTTTTACTTTAAACCATCTTTAGCACATACAGTAGTATTATTTCACATCCTTTGAGAACTCCGCAACAAATGTTGTGGTTGTTATAGTGGAAGTGCAGAACGCAAAGTAAATTGTATAGCTCATGGGGCTTGCAATGCCAGTGTAGTTGTACCAATATGCCCTTTCTTTAAGCATGAGTATATATGGGTGTGTTTAATTCACGTTAAAATTGGAAGTTTGGTTGAAATTGGAACGATGTGACGGGAAAGTTGGAAGTTTGTGTGTGTAGAAAAGTTTTGATGTGATGGAAAATTTGGAAGTTTAAAGAAATAGTTTGGAACTAAACAAGGCCATAGTAGCAAGTTCCTGAGCCCTACCTAGTACTACTAAAGTTCTAAATTGGAATTGCATTAAATTGTAATTTATAGTCATTCTTCCTGTAACATCTCTAATAATTAGAAGTTGTAGCTTCTTTAAAGCAGAGTTCGGAATGAATTTCGTTATTAAAAAAAAGTCCCATTAAGATGTACAAATGTTACAGGCCAAAAACTTGAATGTGGTGCTTATCCAACTTACACGCAGCATCTTTACCCCGCAAGGTACCTTTCCAGTCATCTGTTATCCTTATAAATTTTGCTATTATTATTGGAACTAACATTTTGTCCGGTTTAGACTTGAAGAGCGCATTAACATGGATAAAACCAGGCTCAACACCTTGTTGAAGGTATTCTACCCATTTACTTTCTTTCTTTTAACAGGGATGTATTGCTTGTGTGGTTATCTCTAATGTTGTAAAAATCAGCCAAAGTGGCCACAAATTCGGGTAATACCAATATAGCTCCTCACAACTTGGAAGATACAATCTGTACCTTCTTATGGAGGAGGTACCGAAACTAATTCCACAAGAGGAAATAGGATTGAAGATTTTCGACTCTCATTGGTATTTAAGGGTTAGTTAACAGATAATGGAAAAACATATATACCTCCCGAGTCCCGATATCTCTCCCAACCAAAAAAAAAAAAACAAACCTTATATTGCCGACTATACACCTTCCCAAGGTTGGAAGCAGTGGGCCAAAACGGCCTTAGGCTATTACGCATTCTTTTCTCTTTCATTTTAACTCATTTCGCATAGCACATATATTTTTCCTTTTTGAGCACTTCTAATATGGTGGACTATTATTTATTTTTATCAGCAAGCTAATGGATGCCTATTTTTAGCATGCAACAAAAGAACTACAAAAAAATGAGGACAAATTATCCGAGGAGCGCTCAAGACGGAAGGAATACGAAGACATGGTAAAAACCATTACCGATTTGCTAAATGTCACTGCATTGAACATTTATTTTTGCAAAAGTTTAGCTTGACCAGAAGCGTAACATCATGTCATCAATCATCCTCAATTGTTTCTTATTGTGAAAAAGTTTGATTCTATAGTGTATAACAGCATTCACATCTGTTTAATCTTGGTGCTGGTGCTGCTATTCCAAGATATGGACGAGCTTGGAGCAGATCATTCCCATATCAGAATACTTTTCGATTACATTTTTTTTTCCAAAAATTGAAAACTGTAGGATGCAGCGCGCCATTGAGTACACCTATCAATAATCCCGATGTATGTCTGAATGATATGAATGTGTTTGGTTTGTGCAGGTCATGGCAATTCAAGTCTCGATTGAACAACTTACAATGAATCACGATGCAGAACTTAAGTCAGTCCGGGAGGATAAAGCGAATCTAGAATGTCAACTCTTACAATGCACAGAGAAACTTGAACGGCTACAATCCATCTTAAACCGCGAACCGCCATTCACCTGTCCTATATTTCTGGTGAGCAGAAAATGATCATTATTTTTTCCTTTTCCAGTTCATCTTATTTTTTATATACAATTTTCTGAAACTATTGACTATTGTACAAATTGTTTTTTTTTTCCTTCAGGGGATTTTCACCCATTCTTGTCATCCAAACAATCATAAAAATATTTTAGAAATGATGAGTTAATATGAGGAGATGGCACCTTCACAAATGTGCTGGTTTAAATTCAACCTATATCACTTGAAGCCAAAACACTATTTATAGTCATATTTATTAATTTTTCAACTGGCCTTGAATTTAAGCTTAAATGTTTGTGAATCAATATGTTACATAATATTCTTTCTTGCCAAAATTTTTAATAACTTTTAGATGTCATGCAAAACAAAATCTTTCCTGACTACACTTATTACCTTGCTTGGTCAAAATTTCAGCATGTCATGGAGGATCCTTACATTACAGCGGATGGACACACCTACGACGGTGAGGCGATCAGGGCATGGCTCGACGCTGGGCATGACACATCTCCAGTTACCAACTTGCCTCTTGAACACATGGAACTCATTCCCAATCGCGCACTCCGTTCTGCTATTGTGTGGTGGCACGAACAGCAGAACGCGGCACGCGAACACCGCGACATGGCGTGAACTACAACTCGGCGTTTCATATTGTAAAATTCTTAATTGTTGTCTGTACTTTTGAACAATTTTTTGCTGTCTGGAGTTACTTGTTAGCCATGTTTATAACACACAGGTTGAAATTGTAGGCTGTTAGTATGCCTTGTACACACAGGTCGATATAATTCATGCCAGAATGCAACATAAACACAGCATTCAGTAAAACAGCTCTTAATCATATGACTGTGAAACAGTACCAAATATTTCACAAAAGCAGGTGAAACAAATAGCAAGATTTGAACATCAGAAAGATTTCCCATTTATAATCAGAGCAACAATTGACAGCAACAGCAACAAGCCATTACATTACTACTACTACTAAGCAATTCTGGTACTAGAGCTATCACAGATGAAGCGACTAATTAATTAATCAGGCGCGCTCACCGCGGATGCGGCGGGCGAGCTGGATGTCCTTGGGCATGATGGTGACGCGCTTGGCGTGGATGGCGCACAGGTTAGTGTCCTCGAAGAGCCCGACGAGGTACGCCTCCGCGGCCTCCTGCAGCGCGGCGACGGCGGAGCTCTGGAAGCGGAGGTCGGTCTTGAAGTCCTGGGCGATCTCGCGGACGAGGCGCTGGAAGGGGAGCTTGCGGATGAGCAGCTCCGTGCTCTTCTGGTACTTGCGGATCTCACGGAGCGCGACGGTGCCGGGCCTGAAGCGGTGCGGCTTCTTCACGCCGCCGGTGGCCGGCGCCGACTTGCGCGCCGCCTTGGTCGCCAGCTGCTTCCTCGGCGCCTTCCCGCCGGTGGACTTGCGCGCCGTCTGCTTCGTGCGGGCCATCGAGGAGGAGGAGAGCTTGACGCGGCGGCGGCGGCGGCGGGTGAGTTCTTTGGATTTGAGACTTGGCGGTGGTGGATTGAGAGGGGGGGAATTCGCGGTGTTTAAATAGGCGTGAAATTTGGGAGGGATTCGCTCATTCGCATTCGCATTCGCGCGCAGTGGAAATGTTCGAAATTTGGGCGAAATTTTGGGTTTGGAAATTTGGGGAGGCGCGGACCCGCGCGGGATGCGAATGCGATCCGCGCGCAGCTGCTCCAACCAATCACAGCGCAGAGCTCATGCTCCCACGGATCGCGATCCGCGTGATGCCCCCGAGATCAAATCTGCACCGTCCATAAGAACGCAATCGTACGGCGCTGGTTCCGCGCGGCAAAAAAATCCAATCCTACTAAAAAAATTTGCATTTAAAATTTCGTTTAAAATTTCTGCATTTGAAACAGCGCCAAAGTTGAAACACTGTAGGACTGTATGCAAAAGCAGCAACTCCGACAAACCTAAGCATCTGAAGACGAATTTTTTTCATTTTTAAATTTTTTTCTTTTAATATTTACAGAAATAATCCATGGGCGCAAAAAATTACAAAAATAGACCCTGCCGCCCTCCACTAGGGCGGCAAGCTGACGTGGCAAATGGAGAGGGACGGGCGGTGACGGCAGACGGGAGAGGGAGGGTTTTTTTTGCACGAAAACCGCCCCATGCAAAAAAGCCAGCCCGGGCCTAGTACTTTTTGGCTGGTACTTTTTGCATCTGGGTCGACCCAGATGCAAAACGTACGAGCCAAATGCTGCGAAAATTGCATTTAGCCTCTTGCCGTGCAATTTTCGCAGACGACCGCAGACGGCGCCGTCGAGCCGCCGTCTGCCACGTCAGCTTGCCGCCCACCACTAGGACGGCAGGGTCTATTTTTGTAATTTTTTGCGCCCATGGATTATTTCTGTAAATATTAAAAGAAAAAAATTTAAAAATGAAAAAAATTCGTCTTCAGATGCTTAGGTTTGTCGGAGTTGCTGCTTTTGCATACAGTCCTACAGTGTTTCAACTTTGGCGCTGTTTCAAATGCAGAAATTACAAAGGAAATTTGAAGTGCGATTTTTTTTTTTAGGATTGGATTTTGGCCGCGCGGAATAAGCGCCGTAGAATTGCGTTCGAATGGACGGTGCGGATTTGATCTCGGGGGCATCACGCGGATCGCGATCCGTGGGAGCATGAGCTCTGCGCTGTGATTGGTTGGAGCAGCTGCGCGCGGATCGCATTCGCATCCCGCGCGGGTCCGCGCCTCCCCAAATTTCCAAACCCAAAATTTCGCCCAAATTTCGAACATTTCCACTGCGCGCGAATGCGAATGCGAATCCCTCCCAAATTTCACGCCTATTTAAACACCCGAATCCCACCTTCTCAATCCACCACCGCCAAGTCTCAAATCCAAAGAACTCACCCGTCGCCGCCGCCGGCGCCGCCTCGCCTTCTCCGTCTCGTCAAGGTCTCCTCTCCTCCTCGATGGCCCGCACGAAGCAGACGGCGCGCAAGTCCACCGGCGGGAAGGCGCCGAGGAAGCAGCTGGCGACCAAGGCGGCGCGCAAGTCGGCCCCGGCCACCGGCGGCGTGAAGAAGCCGCACCGCTTCAGGCCGGGCACCGTCGCGCTCCGTGAGATCCGCAAGTACCAGAAGAGCACGGAGCTGCTCATCCGCAAGCTCCCCTTCCAGCGCCTCGTCCGCGAGATCGCCCAGGACTTCAAGACCGACCTCCGCTTCCAGAGCTCCGCCGTCGCCGCGCTGCAGGAGGCCGCCGAGGCGTACCTCGTCGGGCTGTTCGAGGACACCAACCTGTGCGCCATCCACGCCAAGCGCGTCACCATCATGCCCAAGGACATCCAGCTCGCGCGCCGGATCCGCGGCGAGCGCGCTTAGGCGATCCGCCCTCCTTTGGTTGTTGCTTGATTCGTAGGGACTTGTCATGTTCTACCAGTTCTTGTTAATTATTGGATCCTCGCTTTGTCATGTCGTAGTATTTGATTCTTAGTTGCAATGTAACTGCTGGTTATTCTGAAATTGCAACCGAAGTAGTCTGTTTTATCCCTCACAGCGTGTTTGTCAAGATACACAATAGATGCATCCTGCAGCTTCTTCCTAACCTCGGCCAAGCTATTGTTCAGCAGTTCATTGTAGTAGGTCACTATACTGTTGTAGGTTTTCATGCAACCATATCCATCCATGTCATTGCTGGTATGCGGGAGTTTCGTGAGGAATGCCGGGTAGCATCCGATAGGCGCCATGTTAAACACCATAATGTTGCGAGCGCCAATGTTGTACAATTCCTGCGAAGAATCGAATAGGTGAGTATGGAATATGCAGTTAATTATTAATCTCCAATCTCTTATCTTTCTCAAGTTCAGCTAAATTCTAATTTGCACTATTTACCTGCACAGTAGAGGAGATCTTGCTAACAACTGAAGGGAGACTTTGCTTGACCGTCTCAATGCTCTGTGATCCCAGGTTGGAGGTGAGATCATTTTGACCAATGTCAATTGTGTACAGAGCATTGTGCAGAACATCAGGTGCAGGAAGTTGGTCTGAAAATTAATCTTAACTAGATTAGCAATACTATCTCTGTCAGTAGCAGATAAGATTGTTACTACTTGAAACAAAACCATCACTGTTCAGATCAATTATCCTAAATATTCTCTTCAGAAATTCAGCAGAATCTCTGCACTGACGCAGGGCATGACTGAACTGTCTGAAATCTGAACAGGACACCATCACTGTTGGCGTTGGGCGAGCATACCGTTGTTGCCATTGGAGGTGAGCACCTTGGTCCTCAGCTCCTTCATCTGGTTGAGCTGGACAGCGAGGAAGAAGGGGCTGATGCCGGTGACGAACAGCGAGGTGTTGGGCTGCAGCGCCGTGGACGCCAGCGTCGCGAAGTTGGCGCCGTGGCGGTAGCCGGAGCCGACGGACTGCAGGTAAGGGCTCAGCAGCGGAAGCCCCATCGCTTGCACTGAGACGAACACACCACCATTTCCTTATTCAGATGAGCAATCCATGGCGCGGCGAGCAGAGGAAGGAGAAGGAATGAAGAAGACGTGCTTGCCTAGGAAGTCGACGACGAGGCGGCCGTCGGAGGCGCGGCCGGCGGGGCGGCGGAAGTAGGTCATACCGAACGGCGCCTGCTGCGCCGGGAAGGCGGCCCAGAAGCCGCCGGTGTCGGAGTTGGAGTCGCCGAAGTTGAAGACGGCCGGGAACCTGCACTGCGCCGCCGCACTCGCCGCCGCGACGAGGCAGCACAGCGCCGCAGCCGCCGTCGCGAGCCACGTGATCCTCCTCATGGCGGAGAGAGAGAAGAGCAGATAGCTCGTAAGCTTCGATCGGCGATGGGCGGGAGACGGCGCGACATGCCGTCGTTTTATAGCAGGAGAGAGGAAGGAGATGAGAGATCGTGGTGTTGGGCTGGAAATGTAATTTTCTTTTTTCTTTTCTTTTTTTTCTTTTCTTTTTTCCCCTTTTTCTGAGAGAAATTGAGACGGCATTGCAACGATTTTGTTTTCTTTTAATGAGAGAAATTGAGACAGCATTGCAACGATTTCGTTATGGGGGAGAGAAGGAGATGGGGATGGATTGTGGTGTTTGTTCTTGTTCATGCTCGTTGTTGCTGTCCAGTGATGCAAAGCTCATCCTCTGCAGAAAAAAGATAGCGTGGTGAACCAGTGATCCTCAATTCTATCCTCAGTCCCACAAAAAAGAAATCTAGGTCTGGATGTGACTACTATCCAGATCAGTTCTAGATTCGGTTTTTTTTTCTTCTTTTTTTTTGACTGAGGGAATAGATCACACGATAAGTTCTTCAATGACATTTCAAGTGTGGATGGAACAGTCACCGGCCGGCACATATTCTGGACTTGTCTGCAGCACCACAGTATTGCTTGTTTCATATGCCCAAACCAGATGTGTTTTAGGCAGGCAAAAGGCAATTGTTAGCGTGTTTACTTACCATCTGGAAGTTGTTCATCACGTTATTGAACGAGTGATTTTGCCACCTATGTCAAGTGACAACCAACCGTCATCCACAGGCATGAACTATCAGTAGTGAGCTCCAGCCAGCAAATTGCCACAGGAATCTGGTTGCTACTGTGCAGCACACAGCGTTCGGAGCTTACTGAACAACGGCGGAAAGAAATTGCTGAATCGACCAAAAAGGAGTAGCAAACGTATAGCAACCAAAGTTTCAGCAATCAGAATCATCACCTACTGGCTCTATATATGCGACACAAAAAGCAAGGTTAAGTTTATGAAACCGCTTGGGAAGCACAACAATAGTCAGTTCATGAAACTCGTAGCGGAAATACACGTACAATCGCTAGCACTCGAAACCATCATTAAAAACGCGACATGTATGGCGCTTGCCAGCGTAAGATGGACCTATACATGGGGGAATATGTGGAGAGTTTTCTTCTGGACTATGATGTGCCGATCAGGTGCTGGATAACTTTGTCAGGGTCGTTGTCGTGGATGGCCAGCAGCTCGGGAACATTTGAGGATGTGAAGCCCATCTCGTGGAGAGCGTTGTAGGATTTCACAAACTCCTTCACCTGCAAGTACATAGGATTCATCCTTGTCAGTTTCTCTCTCTTTTTTTTCCACTGTCTACAAATGCTCGTAGCGATTAGAATGGCAGAAGGCACTTCTATCTCCCTGAGAAGTAGAAAATCAAATTCCACAAAAACTACCAACTGGACAGAATGGCAATCACTGTTTTGCTAGAAGAAGAAACCCTAGTTCTGCAAATACTGACTGTATATAGCTATCTTGGTGACCTTTGAAAACCTTTTTGAGTTATCAAAGCAATGGTTTTTGTTCTTGATGATATGTTGAAAGAAGGTAATGATAAATTACAAGATAAATAAGGGAAAAGGCATGCCTTCGCTGGATTATCTCCGTAGTTCAACACAGCAAATGAGACAGCTTCACGTCCAAGCCCCATGGATATATACTTGTCCACTATTGGATCCCCTGGAGTAGCCTGCAGAAGGGCAAAAATAAAAATAAGTTTTCTAGGGAGATGGCATTACATCTCTACAACTTCCTAGGGTACCTAACTTGTTATAAACAGCTGATAGTGCTATCATGTGAAAGGATGCCAAGAAGCGAGTAATCTCTTGAGAGTACCAGGGGTATTAGTCCCCATTTGCCCAAGGAACTTTATATATTAGCCCTTGCAATGGATTATCGATTTTTCAACAACAGCCTGCTCCCTGATGTTAAGTACCTAGCGCTATTTGTGTAATAAACAATACTATATGGAAGACAAGAATTATGTGGATATTATTACCACAGAAGTAGTGGGAGTTGTGAGTTTTGGGCCTCTTGGCGGCTGTGGTGGTGGTGGTGGCTGACTCTCTATCACAAACTTGCTCCAGTTGGGGTTCTCCTTCTCAGCCTCAGCAAGAATTTTCCTTTCATACTCAAAATCAAAATTGAAGGTACTGCGAGGAATTTCTGTAAGCTGTGGCGGCAACTGTGGCTGCAATAATAAAAGCACACATTAGAGGATGAACGTTGATGCATTTAACAAAGAAGGATGCGTAAATATGCAAAATAGATGGAAGTGTGCAAGATGATGCCATTTGTCTCTAGAAAGAACAGCTAGGCAAGCGCAGTATATGGAACAAGTTTTGAGGGAGCCCATTATAGTATGAATCATGTCTGCAGGCTACCAACTAGAACACCAGATTCACAGTCAAAGAATGGAATGGCCAATAAAGGAAAAGAACAAACAGAATCCATCCACAAAGTCTACTATACGGAATAAACTGCACTATCTATATCTTCTACGATGGGCTTCTAACAACATAATAGTCCATCAAGAAACAACTAGACCATTAAGATTTGTGAGCGTTCAGAACATAATAGCCCCATGCAGATTGAATAACTAGAGGTAAATCCTGAGCTAATGCTACTAGAAGTCCATTATTTGTAAATATTTGTAGTGGAGCTATTTCCTCATCTCTAATTTTACACACAGAAGCACAAACCAATATACAGAGAGACAGTTTATAAACAACCATATCTCCTGTTACACTGCAACATAATATCTTCGTTCCTTTTCAAAAGCCAAAGGAGGATAATTTCAGCAGTTCAAAACTATCATGACGCTATGATTTATGTCTGCTTTCAATACACAAAAGTTAGAAGGCATCAATTTGAATCTGAAAGAACAGTGTTTGGCTGTTTGCTAAATAAACACCAAGTTACTCCAATTGAATTACCAATCTTAACTAAACATAAAGGGAATTTATACCAAACATCCTGCAGGCATTAAAATAGAAAATTTGGTACCAAAGCAGATGAACAATTCTCATGTAGGTGAATACAGCAAAGTGATGACTGAATAACAAACTTAGTGACTTACAGGAGGGGTTATCCGATATGCTGGCTTTATCACAACTTGTATGCCCACTGCAGCAACAACAATTAATGATGAATAACATGCTCTTGATAATTGGCAAAAAAGGAAACGCTACAGGGCAGTTTCTAAATCTGGCATGATATCAACAGTAAAAACAGGGATGTTCCAATATTTTTGTCTTCAAATAACTTTTGGGAAAAAACTTACCAACTTCAGCTATGTTGAAAACACCATTAAAACAAACACTTTGATGTTTTCACTCCCACAGTCAATGTTTCATTAGCAAAGGTGCAGAAAGAACCCTATGCTGTTGCATTTATTTGTCTTTGGCTAGTGAAAAAACACACACATGCAAAAGCCAGATTTTCTCGCACACTTTAAAATATAGAAAGTACAGCATTTTCAACTAAACAAAGCTGTTACTTTGAGAACTCAATTTTGTACATAACGAAACCATGTTTAGGCCTATACTGAGGTCAACCAGAACATACAAATAGTAGTAGAGCTCGTTCCCTTATCCAGAGACAAGGTTTAATCTAATTCTGTTGTTGCTGATACAAGAGCCCAGTACGTCCCCTTTTTGCTTGTTAGCTAGGAAGCATAGCCTGGTGAACTAACTAATCACACCAATGTGCAAATGATTAAATCGAGGCAATTTACTGCATGAACAAGCTTGGTAGGTCTGACAAGCCACCTAGAAACCAAATGGTAGTAGAAGTTCAATGCACAACTCAAAACCAAACTAGCTCAGTTTCAGGGATAAATCGCTCGGGATCACGATACCCCTCCAACCGGATTACTAACCTGAGATCTGCCAATCTAGCACGCAATCCAATCAGGTAGAATAAGCTGTTCACAATTCGATCGAGTAAACATGACACGCAGTTCTCTCTTCTCCGCTACCCAGCGATTCACTATGCAGAGATTCAGTATGCACAGAGCGGGGAGGGAGGGATTTACTCGATGTGGAGGACGAGGCGGGGACGGGGTGCGGAGCCGCGGAGACGGTGGGGGGGCCATGGTGGTGGTACGGCGCGGCCCGCGGCGGCTGCGGCGGGGGCGCGTTGGCGACGCCGTGGGAGGGCTGGCCGACGCGCGGGTAGAGGGACGACGACCCCCCGCCGACCGCCGGCGCCGCCGTAGGATCCGGAGCCCGGCCTGCCCCGGTAGTCGTAGTCCATCCTCGCCGCGCGCGCGCGCGCCCAAGCCGGTGGGGCTGAGCTCCTCGGGTGAGAGCTGACGCGCCTCGCCTCGCCTCGCCGCCGGTGGATCGCTTCGCCGGGAAGGATGGAGGAGGACGCGGTTGCGGGTGGGGGAGAATTGGAGCGGAGAGGTGGACGGAGTCGCCATGGTCGGGGAAGGAAGAAGGCAACGTAATGGGCCGGATCACGAGGTGGGCTGGGCTGGGCTGTGCTCTCATGGACGCCGCTTCGGCCCGCATCGACCGGGCTTGCGGTGGATGGGTCTCGGCCTGCCTGTACGTCGAGGGTGCGCCGCGTGATCCGGAGTTGACGACTACAGTAGTAATAAGTCCACTTTAACTCCCTCAATATATCTCCAATCTAATTCATATCTCTAAATCACAATACCGGATATATTGAACCCCAAAACTACTAAATTTGGTGCAATTTGATTCCCTCAACAGTTTTGGAGAATCACTAATGTAGTGCTTTGACTTGGTCCAACTTGTTCGGACCCAACCGTTAAATAATCCTTATATTTCTCCTCTTCCTTTCCTTTTCCCTCCATCAGATCGGCGTCGCCCCCTCTTCCCCCTTCTGCTTTGCACCAGACCGCCACTAGGGATTTTTATGGTTCAGGGTGCTGCTGTAGCGTGAAGGGGCAATTTTTTTTTGCCACTTGTCGTCATGGAGGGATTGCCTATAAACGTGTTGCCTACGTGGAATGCCACGTCAGCGGCCACCTCCAATCAAGTGAGGTTTGGACCGGCTATAAATCATTAAACCAATATGACATATCTAGATGTGTAATTTTTATGTTTACGGACCTAAGTGACTACTTCCAAGTCTAAAGACCGCCATGTATTTCACTTAAAAAAATATCACTTCTTCAATTGCTCCAATGTTACGATATGTAAGCGAATGGGTGTTCGTATTTACGGCTAATTAATTATTTTTTTTATTGATAGGCGATGTACTTGTCGACAGCAAGATGTTTATAGTGACTTTGTCATCTTCAAAATATACCCGTCAAGCCTTTCAAAGATACTTGTAGTATGTATGTGTTGTGAGCGTATGTATTTGTATTTGTAGCGTGTGTTTCTAAAATAATAGTCAGAGTGGAAAAATAATCGAACTGACCAAGTGGCGAATCATGTATTTCCTATCAATGGATGCATGCATGCACTCTTCCGTTAATTAAATTAGCGTACAACTGGCGATGGCGACCGAGCCTGGCCAGTCTAGTTAATTTCTCTCTCTACTTAACTTATTATACAGATGGTTACAAATAATACAATATGTATCAGGTGGAGTGGCAACGGCGCTCGATCGCCTTCGATTTCCATTTCTATGGCTGGCATTTTTGTCCGTTGCGTTGGCTGCAGCGCAGGGGATCGTTTCGCCGCCCCGCGCGCGGCTCGGCATCTCTGGATCGTTGCGTGCCACCGTGCGCGCGCTGGCGTTTTGCGTTGTCCGGTCAGGCGCGCGATCGATCGCGCATGCACTATTTGCATATCTTGTCAGTTGCAGGATCAAACTGACTGGCACGCCCGCATCTTATCAACCTTTGGACCTGCACAGGAGCTAAGCAGATCTCCCAGGCCGGTGTGTTCGATTTTTTCGTCAACAGTGTCAAGATGAAATATGACTATCAAAAATAGATGGAGGGAGTAGTTATTAGTAGATCACATTTGTCACATATCCCCTACATGAGGTTGCGGATCTGACATGGGGCGGTAAGGACTCGAGTAATCACTACCGACGTTACAATCATGAGAGTTTTTATTAAGCCTTCACTAAAAATTTTTATCATACATTAATTAGAATAAAGGGTTATAGTTTTTTTTATGTAGTAGTTTGTTTAGCCTTTTCTATGAGTTCTTCTTGTATGCACCTTTGCAATCTTCAACTCTTCATCCCATAAAAAATAGATCTAGTACGGAGTGTAGTACGATATGTGATGCATCCTAGTACTAGGATTATCACATCTCGTATTAGGTTTGTTTTTTATTACTACCCATATTTGTAGTATTGTGATTGGCATATCCTGTATTAGATTCAGTTATAGCTAATAAGACAGAAATATGAATAAATGACCATATACAAGAAGTTTGTAGGTAAACTTGCATGCATGTTTCATTTGTAGTTATAGTTAAAAAAAAAACTCATGTTGGAAAATATACCACTTACGGTAAAAGAAATCTCGAAATCAACTCTATATTTAAATTTCAAATTTTAATTTTTTGGCTCTATTACGTTACTGACATGTTTACGATTAAAAAAAACTGTGCGAAATTTATTCGTTCATCTTTTTTCCATGAAGTGTGCAACTATTGTTACTTGTACCAACATGTCGGCTCTATATCTTGATACAAGTTGAAAGCAAAATGCTAACAGTTCTCTTCTGTTTTCTTTCTTTAAAGAGATGCCAAAAAGTAGATATTTGGCGTCTACCTTCTGTTCCCAAGCGTATCTAAACTAAAACATGATGCGTTTAATTTGTCCCTGCTCCTTCAAACATGTCGCTGTACGTTGGCGATTTTGGCACGTTGCGTTTGAGAGAAAAAAAAAAACAAATTTGGGCGTCCATTAGGCGGCTAATCATTCTGCTGCTTTTGTGATTATGTCAATAGACATACATATATAGGGAGTGACTGATTGGTTTGCTCGTCCTGTTATGTCTTGATCTCGTCACAACGAACTCTGCTGATTCCTTTTAGACCTTTGGCCGGCCATTATTAGATTAATTTCTCACACCTCAATTCGTTCTGAATACAATTCTCACATGAATTAATCTTGTGTAGTTTTATGCTGAATGGCTAAATAGATAAATAATTTATAATAATTATTGAGAGCACAAGCATGTGAATTAACTATTACTACCTCCGTTTTTTAATAGATGACGCCGTTGACCTTTTCTTACATGTTTGACCATTCGTCTTATTCAAAAAATTTATGTAATTATAATTTATTTTGTTATGAGTTGTTTTATCACTCATAGTACTTTAAGTGTGATTTATATCTTTTACAAACCACAAAAAAAGAAGGAAGGAAATTTTTAAACCAAAGGTGGGAATTAAATTTAAAAGGACTTCACATATTGGTCCGCATGTTATATATTGCGGGTGACAGATTCTTAATTATCCATCTTAAAAGTGTCAAATAGTTAAATTCCTTTATTTTAATTGGTTGTTTGATCAGTAAAATATTCTTCAACCTTTTTTTTTAAAAAAAAGTGCTCATCTTTAATCTTCTTCGGCCACGTGTAAGCGCCAACAGCTGATCGCACTCCCGCCACGCGACACCGCTTCTCGGCAAAATGACTCACCGACGTGTGGGCCCATGCGGACGTCACGTGTCTCGCTCGCGCGGTTGACGCTGCAACAGTTGAGTGGAGTACATTTTACAGCTGTTGAATCATCAGTTTAAGCAAATCAGTAAAAACACTGCGCGCTCCTCAACCACTCCTAATCATAAAAGAATTTACCCTTTTCTTCTGCTATATTGACCCTGAATAGAGGTTGAAGAACAAATTGATTCCGAAACAAGTTAGATATTTTGTTTGTCACAGCTTTAGATCACGCTGATGTAGAGTTTGTAAGTTAAGTTACAATATTTTAATTTTATTTTTTTTGAAGGAATTTAATCTGAAATAGGAATAAAATGGTTTTTTCAAAATTATCAATTTAATGACATATCCATAAAAATGTATTTCTGGAGCTATGAATATCTAGTTCTAAATATATTGGATTTACATCAGAGCTATGCAAACTTGCCTTATATTATTTTATAATCTATACCCAGCCTTCATAAGACTTGAAGAAAGAGAAGGCAATGATGTGAAAACTGTGAGACGTGAGAACGGATGAGCAGCAAGAAGCTTTTAAACGATTTTTTGAACGAGTTTTTATATATGAATTTTGAATTTCCTATAATATTGATTTAAATCCATTTACAACTTATACTCGCTCCATTTTTTAATAGATGACGCCGTTGACTTTTTTCTCACATGTTTGACCATTCGTCTATACAAAATTTATGCAATGT
>CM020183.1:3288259-3313584 GCA_009805545.1 Oryza longistaminata
CAGCTGCGCGGGAGGTACATGAGGCCTCCGCCGGCGCCACCGGCGGTCGGCGGCGGCCGGCGCGCTCGCGGCCCTACCTGCACCGGCCGGACGATGAGCAAGCAGCGGGAGTATGCAGTTGAGGGACGCCGGTGTTTTCTTGGTTTGTTTGACTCGAGCAGGCCTCTGCAACTCACACCGCCTGAACCTCGCTCAACTCGTCAATTGGCGGTTACAGGACCGTTTTCAAACGGTCCAACTGTGGCCTGGGCAGGCCCTCAGACGGTGAGGTGGCCAAGAAGCAGTATAAATATTGACTGACCAGATTTTCGTCGTCGCAGGCAGGGAAATTTAAGGAGGTTGTAGCTTAAAACAAGGTTGATGGAAATGGGCACATCGACGTGTTGGTTTCGTTGGCGGCCGGACGGCACGCATAGGGGCCGACCACCGCAAAACCGTTGCCGCTTTTACCCCGGCGAGCCCGTCTCGCCCGGCAGTCATATGCAATCTATATTCATGTGGCCCTGCCGGCGTAAGCACGTAAGTATAATCATTGGCTCATAGCTTTAGGTAAACCCGCGACTTCTGTGATTTTCGCATGCCTGGGTGCTAGTTTGGAGCCATTGGCTGGGCCGACCGATTCGCCACCCAAATTCTTAAGGATTAGGAAATAGTAGTTGTAGCCAGGCATCACACTGTCCAGGCCTTATCGATGCCTTCGAATGTGCACATTCTGCGATATTTATTCTTATTTTGGAAAGAGATCCAATCAATCATATTGTCCAATTCCCATATTCGCCTCTTGGGTTTCGAAAATACCAAAAACTGATAACTAGCTTTTTACTATCTTCTTGGATCCCTTCTATGCTTGTAGCCTTGTTGTATATTCGCCCCTCCTGGAAGACGACCGTCGAATCCTATCTTCTTACACACACCACAATCCTCTAAAACGAGATTGCATCAAAGGTGGGAGAAGAAAGAAGGAAAGAGATATGTTATATAGCTGGTATTGAAAGGTCCCTAATTTCAACCGCAGATGGAAAAGAAGAAGTTGGAGGTTTCTGCTCCTTATTCCGTCCCTTGGAATCTTGATGGAGCTCGCAGGACGCAGATTTGTCGCATCTCCTCCCTTGTGACAGCCGGATGTGCTAGACGTGTCCAACCGAATCGAGCTCATATGTACCACAGACGACGGGCGGGGCCGACCCTCATGAGATTATGCTCGTCCAAATAAACAGTTGGCCCCCGTCGCTTTGCTCTATTTGTGTGCTCTCATTGAATACCGTTGTTGTTGACTTACGTTTTGAATTTTTACATGCAGGATGCCAACTAAAGCATTTCATAGGAATCTTTAGGTCCATCAACAAATTGTGTGTTGTAAGTCCTTCAGGTTGTTTGTTGGATACACTTTGGTGAGGTTCACTAAATAGGAAATTTGAAAGGGTATAACTGGACACATATTCGGTGGCGGAAAACAAGTTTGTTTAGCAAACTTTTTAACAAGGCTGTAAGAGGTAATCCTTATAACTTTTATGTCAATATTGTCCTTGGCTACTGGTTTCCTCCCAACGAGTGAATGATGTATGGTATAATTTCTCTAGTTAATTTAGAATTCAGAGTTCTACCTCCTTTATACAAGTTTATCAGCAATCGAAATAATTACGGGCCGACAATTGGTTCTTGATTCCCAATTGTGGAAGGATATATGTGGGGAACTTGTTTCTCCAGAAGGTGTTGCCTTTTACCCGTTTTCTTGTTTTTATTTGATTGACCAAGACCTCCTTGGTCTTGCCCATGAATTAATATAATTTCCACTAAAGTTTTATTACCAAACATTTGGTAAGCCTTCTTCAGTGTGTTTACTGTTATGCGTCCTCTGTTAGTTTTGTTCCTAAAGGGAGTACTACCAGAGTATCGTTATTGTGTGTACGGCTTTTGCTATGGTGTGGCTATGGTATTACTCTCTGTAGAGCCTAATATCTCACTTCTCTATCGCGCACTCCACTTCAAAATGCAATGGATCAGTTTATAGATTTTAGATATTGTACCAAGTAAGTATCATAGAGATTAACATCGTTTATTACTATTTAATTGTCAGCATAATTAATCTGGCATAAATATTGCCCATCATAGAGACCAAACGAATAAATATTAGTGACCGATCCGCCATTCTTTGTTTAGGGTAAGTTAATGACGCCGTTTGACATTTTTCACCCATGTTATGACCAATATCGTTTCTATTTCTTTACAAAAAGAATAATTTAAAACGCACGCTCTATATTTTAATTAACTTTTATATCTTTTGTTTCCGCTGAGATCGTTATTTAGATAGTTTTCTTCATCTTCGAAGTATTGGCTTGAACTCGCTACTTTTGTCAAAGCGAGTTTGCCTAGATTCATTATATCCCTGTATTACATTCTGAATATCTGTCTTACATACTAAATTACAAATTTTATGGATCCCTTTCTTTGATAACTGCTTCTCCAAGAGACCCGCAATAGGACTGTTTCCAAACAAAACTGTCGTGTAAGTCAAAAAAACTCTGTGCTGTCCCCATACCAGTTTTGGGGCCAAAGTTATCCACTTCTAAGGAAGAAGTTAACAGATTACAGGAACCTGAAAGATCTAGCAATCCACCGATTGCATTTGACGTGCGCTTGTAACCTTAATAACAAATTAGGGCAAAAGTGGAGGTTTTTGTTCCGATCTGTCTTGCGTAGTTATTAACTCATAACCGATGAGCATTAACCTATTGTTTGTCCGAAATGGTAATTACTAGAGTGGGATAACGTAAGACAGAGGAGGCTTCAGTTAAGTAACCAATAAATTCACTCTTTAAGTTTTTAAGCCACCCACATTCCCAGCCTGTGGCATCTATGGTACCAACAGAAGCAAATTGTATTAACACTAGTTATGAAGTACAGCCACTTTAGTTCTCCCTTTGAACAACTTAACACAACTAAATTATAAACCGAAGTAATTAATACCCTGGGAATATGCTACGGAAATGTTTATGTATTATAAATTATTAAAAGAGGAATAAAGCAAAAAGCACAGTAAGGCCATACCGGTCTCTTTGAACTAATGGCGATAATTTGTGGACCCAACTGACCATTAGATGAGGTTATCTTATAGTGAGAGCACGATAATATACAAAGGACAAGAAATATTTAATAACAATTGTGTTTTAATAACTTTGATCAGGAATGTTGAAGATTACTAAAGAGCAGAAAGGCAAGTCTAATGGACCCTAAAAGATATGATCCTTCGAAAAGATAAAAATAGCAAAGCAGTTACTACCGGTGCCTACAAGCCCAACACTATACACCAAAAGCCGAATGGACTAAGAAACCCACGTATCTGTTTACCTTCTCAACTTAGTCCTGAAGGGTTGACTGAACACTTGCCAGATCAACGTAGTGCGTTTTCAAGTATATCAACAGGTTGTGGCCAGCAAAAGAATTGAATATAATAAATCATCTCCGCCCTTAATAGGTTCCTGTCCTTCCGGTCATTCCAGATTTGCTTTCCTTGGTTGGCATTCCAAATCTGCGTCCTCAGAGAGAGTGTTCGTGGTGGATCTAATACGGTGGACTAAGAGCACGATCAAAGATTTCTTATGCAATTGACGTCTCGGTAATTACTTTTAAAACTTCCAAATTTTAAGTGTATCAATGTGGATGTCATTTTCTTTCACACAAGTATTCTCCACCATAGTTTTGATATATTAACTTGATATCCTGGTTGATCACGTTCTCATTTCATTTAACCCCTATGGTCCTATCAATATTTCTGCATTTGGTTGGACTTTAATATGGCAAAGACAACCGCCTCTCGCTTCTGAAAACTCTTGTCAGGTCCGTCCAGAGCATCCTTGACCGAGTAAATCATGCTATACCAAGCATGTCTTCTCGGCCCTGCAACATAAAAGGATCCGCCGTTATCTTAGGAGAGCTCTCTGTGTGCCTAATGAGTTATTGGTTGTGCCAAGCGATCTTGGCTAGGCCCATATGAGTCAAAAAACCCAAACGAAAGGCCATGAGACGCAATTGTTCCGAAGGAAAAAAGAGAGGTGGCCCAGTAAGAACACTGTTACTTCAGAGAAGATATGACACCTAAGGGGCAGCATCGAGACACCACTGCATGTTAAACCTACTTTCCAAATCTTTGTTCTGCTTCCCACCATGACCCATCCCCAAAAAGAAAGGGCCAAAATTAGACCCAATAAATTTTGGCTCTCTACATTATCTTAACCTTTATGTTTCTTATGCCGTCTTACAAGACAATATTAAAAGAGTTTGTTATTTGTAGTGCTATAATCCCTAAAGGCATCACCGAAATGATGGGCATGGGCGACGGCAGCGGCTCGCCGTACGGCCGTTGGCACGGCGGCGGCACGGCGTCGTCGTCGTCGTCGCCGTGGGGCGTGGCGCTGGTGCTGGTGCTGGTGCTGTTCTTGGTGTCGTACCAGTCGTCGTTCCAGAGCTGGTGGTTCCCGCTGCTCAGCCGCCGATGAGAATTGCAAAAGCTCGTGCATGTAAAACCATGGTGAAAATATAGCAGAGGCTTCTTGGTTAATCAGAGCTAAGCAGCTCGATGACGAACTGACGATCGAGCTATATATATAATTGAGCAGATGGCATTTGGGTGGCATGTAATTATGCTTCTTCGATCTCCAACCTTAGTAATTAAATCCAATTTTTACCTGTGATTTTCGAGCGAATTTCCGGTACTGATATATATACTTCTACATATTTACCTGAAGAGGTATATCAAAACTAATTGTATAAGTTAGAATAGAATTGGGAATCCATCTTTATGACTTTATTATGTTTTAGATATTTTTCTTCCTTTTTTGAGAGGTATATGCATTTTGTACCTTATAGTGCATAGTGTTAGTTAGGAGATGTATACCTCCAGGATTTATGCACTATGAGGTATGTATACTTTCTATGCCTCCCAAAGATCAATAAAGTGTTGGCCAACTATAAGCTTGTCTTTTAATAAGTTTAGTTGGTTTAATTTTTTTTTACCTCTCAATCAGTTAGGAAGTATATATATACTCTATCAAGGATGGGAGAAAATATTTTCACTAAATTATGATGGTAGGTAAAGAAACGACGGATTTTGATAGTGAAAGTATTAGTTCAACTTGTTTTCGACTCATTTTCTTCTTTGATTTAAACATGTTTTGCAAACTGCATAAAAATGTTACTATATATGTTAACAATAGTTGATGCAAAGCTACTACTTCTATGATAATGGTATTTGTAGTATAATTTTTTTGCTGTTCTTGTTAAGCATATACAATAACAAGACAAGATATGGTTATGTTTGTTAATGCCATACTATTTGTTGTTTGATGCTAATTTATATATGTCAAACTCCATATAATAGTACAAAAGATGTCTTGCTACTTTATAAATATATGTGGATAGGGTTGGGATTGGGATTGAGAATGAAATAGTCCCAATTATCCATCTCTTCCATATCCCTATAACAATTCCACCTCCTTATTACCTAGCTACATCCAGACACACGATAAGGATCTGCGAAAGTATATATGAATATGGTGAGTGAATTGAAAGATATAAGTGAGTGTGTACTGCGAGGAACAGCCAAAAGTGTTGTGGTATAAGCTATCTATTCTTCTTTTCCCTACTAGCTTAATTTAGTTTTTAGGTGAATTAACTAGTACATACAGCTCAATATGATATTATAATCATGATGTTTTGAGTTCAAATATCATGGTTGACACAATATTTCAAGCTTATAGATGAACAATAGTAAGGTACATAAAAAAGGACCCAAGAATTTTCTAGGTCAAAAGTTTTTTTGTTCTGTGTTATCTAGAATCTTCTTTTGTTGGCAACAGCACACAATTCTTGCCTCATCTTTTTCACTTATGTTTATACTTATAAGCCAAAATTTGAATTTTCAACTTAAATCTAGAGTTAATTTTGAGGGTTTTTTATCGTAGTTTATTTTTCAGCATTTGCTTTATGATCGTTAAGAACATGTATATAAAAGTTTTATTCATAAATTATTTTTTATTTACAAATATGTCGTTTTGCTTTTTCCTCCGATATGCCAAAGGATGGGGCTGTAAATCGCATCCCTGAAACATAATATTAAAAATCTTATCCAACTTGCAAAACCAAGTTAATGGCATAATAGATTGCTGATTTCACTGATTTGGCAGGTTGACCCGATCGACTCGTGATAAATAGGCGCAAAAACAAAAGTAGCCCTCATATGCGATCCTCACTCTCCTCCACTCTTCATTATCCTGGTTACAGTACAACGAGATGACGGAGAGGAGCCCTTACTAGATTATTCCTACGATACTCTCCATTTTTGTGAATTGTTCCATTGCTCATGTACTGTGTGCTTGATTCGATTATTATTCACGGTTGCAAATATTTCTTGTGTCACGCTGAGGTACATATCGATAATGGCGGAGATCGCCGGGGATGCCGCCGCTCACGGCTCCGGCGAGCCGGCATCGTGGAGCTATCGAGCAGTTGGATCGCCGGATCACGTGCAAAAATTTCCGGGCCCACCGTACGTAACGGGCCTACTTTATTAGGCCGAGTGGTGATTTTAGGCCTAGTGTGCACCGTCCGATATCCACTCGATGCTATCAGACTTTATCTATTGTGTCACCGGCTGGGGCTTGAAATTGGGTCATATTGAAATTTGAAAGCCCATAATTTACATGGACACGGAAGGTGGGATCGAACCCTTTGGCATTATTTTTCTTGGTTTTTCAAATTAGGAGGTTCGGAGATTAAAACAGCAACCCCGTTTAGTTTTGTTTCTCTTCCTTTTGGCATCACGGCCTAATCACTTTGGTTAATCAGCTTGAATATTATTGATGCAGTAACCATATGTAATTAAGCTCGTATTAATTGGCTAGTAATTTACAAAATTTGACTTCTTTTCCTCAAGTTTTGCCTTTTCTGCGGGATAATAAATGGCATTTTAGGTCATCGTAATTTACAAGTATTACACCTTAGACAGGCACATGAATGACTGAATGGATCCAAGAATTTTACAAGTCATTAATTGATGATTGTTGTTTGATTAAATTCACCCACGCTTCTTCCTGGTGGCGACAATGGCGGCGACGATGGCGGTGTGTAGTGTGTAGTGTGTGTTTGATTAATTCGTTTATTATTCGATATTGTAAATATTTCGTGTGTCACCGTGAGATCGTTGGGGGAATGCAAATATTTCTTGCAAATATATATTCCTGGGGCAATACAAATATTTCTTGCAAATATATATAGCTGGAGTTCGCCGATCGAATGCAAATATTTCTTGCAAATATATAGCGACAGAGATCGCTGGCAATTCCGCCGATGATTGCGGCGAGCCGGCGTAATATAGCAGTATCTTATCTTAGACGCCGTCGACATTATCGCGTGAAGACATGGAAGTATCGAGCAGTTGGATACTTACATCGCCGGATCGCATGCAAAAAAAAAAAAAAAAGATCTGCAGGGTTCGGAGATAAAAAAATCCAACCCCCATTTGGACCCTTTTTTTTTCTTTTAATTTCCTTTTTCTCATCAGGTTGGATCGGCAGTGCGGGTATTTTAGTCCCAGTGTGCAACGTCCAAAATCCACTCGGTGCTATCAGACCGTATCCATAGTGGAACCGACCAAGCCTAGAAATTGGGCTAGATTAAAAGCCCATAGTTTACGTGGACACGGAAGTTTTGGCCCATGTTGATGACTAAGGTGGAATCGAACCCTTTCGAATTATTTTTCTTGGTTTTCAAATTAGGAGGGTTCGGAGATTAAAACATCGACCCTCTTCAGTATTTTTTTCTACCTTTGCCATCACGGCCTAATAACTTTGGGACAACTTTGGTTAATCGGCTCGAATATTATGGACGCAACAATCATTTTAATATATATTGCAGGCTTATACTTGAAACGAAAATCAGCAACTGCAAGCACATACGTAGTTAAGCTCGTATTAATTGGCTTGTAATTTACAAATTTTCCTTGTTTTCCTCAAGTTTTGCCTTTTTCGGGAGAATAAAATGGAATTTTAGGTCATTCGTAATTTACAACTATTACGCCTTACAAAGGCACATGAACTAATAAATGGATCCACAGATTTTACAAAGGTATTAATTTATGATTGCTGTTTGATTAAATTCACCCACGCTTCTTCCTGGTGGCGACAATGGCGACGATGATGGCGACGACGACCGACGACGCGGCGACGATGGTGGTGTGTAGTGTGTTTGATTAATTTGTTTATCATTTGCGATTGCAAATATTTCTTGTGTCACCGTGAGATCGCTGGGGAATGCAAATAGTTCTTGCAAATATATATCACCAGAGATCGTCGGGAATGCAAATATTTCTTCCAAATATATATAGCTGGAGTTCGCCGATCGAATGCAAATATTTCTTGCAAATATATAGCGACAGAGATCGCTGGCAATTCCGCCGATAATGGCGGCGAGCCGGCATAATATAGCAGTATCTTATCTCAGACGCCGCCGACATTATCGTGCGAAGGCGCGTGCAAAAAAAAAATGCATCTACGGAATCTCCGAACCCCCTTTGAACCTTTTTCTTTTCTTTTTAATTTTCTTTTCTCATCAGGTTGGATCGAACGTGAGGTGATTTTAGACCCAGTAGTGTGCAACGTCCAAATCCACTCGGGGCTATCAGGCCGTATCCACAGTGGAACCGACCAGGCCTAGAAATTAGGCTAGATTAAAAGCCCATAATTACGCGGACACGGAAGTTTTGGCCCATGTTAATGACTAAGGTGGAATCGAACCCTTTCGAATTATTTTTCTTGTTTGAAATTAGGAGGGTTTGGAGATTATGGGGCTGTTTGGATGCTATATTAAGTTTGTCACCATTCACCATATATTTATACCACACTTGTCTAAGCTGTGGCTTTAAAAAAGAAAGCCACACTTTAGCTAGCAAAATAGGATAGTGTCAACCTTTGTTGAGTTGATGACGTGTGGGGTCATAATATATGAGAAGAAGTTTTGCCACAGTGTGGCTATGAACCAAATAATAGACTGACTTTGTCAAACTTGCCTAATATGAAGTGTGGCAACCATGGCAAACTTTGGGAGCAACTCAAACAACCCCTAAAACACCGACCCTCTTCAGTATTTTTTTCTACCTTTTGCCATCACGTCCAAATAACTTTGGGACAACTTTGGTTAATCGGCTCGAAATATTATGACGCAGCAATCGTTGTAATCAACAGTAGGCTTATACTTAAAAAAAACAGCAACTGCAAGCACATAGGTAATTAAGCTCGTATTAATTGGCTTGTAATTTACAAATTTTCCCCGTTTTCCTCAAGTTTTGCCTTTTTTTTGCGGGAGAATAAATGTATTTTAGGCCATTGTAATTTACAACTATTACGCCTTACAAAGGCACATGATCTCACGAATGAATGGATCCACGAATTTTACAAGTTATTAATTGATGATTGTTGTTTGATTAAATTAAATTTACCCACGCTTCTTCCTGTGGCGACAATGGCGACGACGGAGGCGGCGACGACCGACGACGCGGCGACGATGGCGGGGCGGTAGCGGACGAAGAAGTTGTTCATCCGCTTCTCGTGGAAGACCTTCACCTTCTCGACCTGCACGTCCATGGCCATGAACACCGACGGGTAGGTGGCGTACCCGTCGATCTTCTTGATGAGCTCGTGCACCTCGCCGGCGCCCCTGGACCCGCCGCGCACGACCCCGGCGCGGCGGAGGATCCTCACGTCGGCGACCTCCTCGACGAGCTCGTTCATCAGCTGGAAGTAGCGGGTCACCGGCTTGCTCTGCTCCTCCAGCTCCCGCGCCAGGAGGTTCCTCGCCACCGTGGCCAGCTTGAAGTCGAACACCAGCGCCGGCAGCCGCAGGCGTCGCGGCGTCCTCCTTGAACTGGACCACGGCGCGGCCGTCCTCCACACCGGCCTCGAGACGGACGCCCGAGCGCGGAGCTCCTTCGCCGTCGGGATCCTCGACGTCTTGCCGCCCTTCACCCCTCCGCCGCCGGCTGCCGACGCGAGGCGGAACAAGGCTGGCGTGCAGGCAGTCCAGGAGCGTGAGCTCGCCGGAGATGGCGCGTCGTCGGGTTCTTGGCCTGTTCGTCCTTGGAGAAGAACGGCGAGTAGTACGAGCAGAACGAGCGGATCACGCCGTCGAAATTCGCACGCGCGAATCCGAGCTTGTATTCCCGGAGCGCCTTGCCGGCGGCCGGCGTGGACCGCCTCCTCGGCGAGGTCGGCCACGGCGAGCAGGTGCTTGTCGGGAGCTGGTTCTCGAGCTTGATCACGTCCGTGACGATGTCCTGCATGTGCGTCGCCTTGAAGCTCTCGTCGACGGCGTCACGCCTGGCGGCAGCGGCGGCGGCGCCCGCGCCCTTGCCGCCGCCGGCCGCCGCCGCCTTGGTGAGCCGCGGAGGGAAGCCGACGACGAGGAAGATGGCGTCGATGACCTGCTTGTTCTCCTCCGTGCCTTCGTCGGGATGCTGCGTCCTCTTCGCCAGCTGATCATCCTCCGCTTTCTTCTCATCCTCGTCTGACACATAATATTCGAGTAAATTTTGTCAAATTGCTCCAACCAACGACAACGCTCTTGGTTCGTTTGAACTCCATTAAAACACTTCCTTCGTTTCAATTACAAGTCGTATTATTTTTTTTCTAATTGTCAGCATTTACAATACTGAATTAGTCCCATTAAAACTAACATTTAATATGCTTGTTTTATATTGAAAATATTGCTATAATTTTTTATAAGCTTGATCAGAACGACTTTAATATATAACGCCGTTGATTTATTGATAAACGTTTAACAATTTATTTATTTAATTTTTTGTGTAAATATAAAAAAAATGTCATGCTTAAAAAACTTGACGATAAATCAAATCGCAATTAAATAAATAATAATTACATAAATTTTTTAATAAGACGAATCGTCAAATTTATCTTAAAAAGTTAACGTCAGCAATAAAATAGGAGTAAAAGTATATAAGAATGTAAGATTGAATGTGATATTTACTACTTCCTCAGTTTCACAATATAAGTTATTCTAGCATTTCCCGCATTCATATTGATGCTAATGAATCTAGATAGATAGATAGATATTTAGATTTATTAATATCAATATGAATGTGAAAATACTATAATGACTTACATTGTGAAACGAAGGGAGTAGTACGGACTATCTATCCAGATTCATATTGATAGTAAGAAATGTTTTATTCAGTTATATGTTCTATATTTTTGGACGACGTAAGTATTTAACAAGCCTCTGACCTTCTGGAAGGGCCTGCGGTCTAGGTGATGAAGGGTCGGGGTGGATGCGGGAGCAGCAGTAGGCGGCGAGGTTGAGGAGGAGGTCGCGGGGAGAGGTGCCTGTGTGGTCGTCGACGTGGTCGCCGGTGACGGACTCGTAGACGAGCGCCGCCTTGACCCAGAAGCTGTTGCCGCGGTCAATCTCGTTCTCGAGGCCGGCGTGCGAGAGGAGACCCTCCTCGGCACGAACTCCGACGGGTTCTCCGCACGCATCCGCGTGTACGCCGCCGACCCCAGCATCCCCGCACCGTCGACGCCATGGCTGCTCGTGCGTGCGTGCTCTGCTTCGATGGGTGGTGGTGGTGGTGTGTGGTGGTGGTGGGTTTGATTGCGTGGAGGGAAGGAGGAGTATATAGCGGTGTCGTGGACGTGGGGGCGATGGGCTTGCAGTAATCCCTTTCGTGACGTGGTTACTTAACTGGAGGGCAGCTGACGTGACAGGGGAGAAGAGGAATGTAGGAGTAGTAGCACTAGCCAATGACTCAGTAGTACTAGCTGCAACTGCAATAGGCACGTTGCTGCATTGCATTCCGCCAACTTTTCTTCAGAACAAGATGAGCAGTGATTGATACAACCCCCGTTTAAAATACTTTATGCGTAACAAAAAAAAAAATCAACCTAGGAGAGGTTCTTCCTAAGACAATGAATCTAAACAAAGATTGTCTAGATTCATAGTTCTACGGGTCACATCCCCTCTTTAGATTAAGTTTTTTTACAGATGTAGTAAGTTTATTTATAGGTTTTTTTTTAATGTTTGATTGTCCGTCTTATTTGAAATTATTTTTATGATTAATATTTTTATTGTTATAGATTATTAACTTATTTCTTTTATCTTTTTCGTAATTTTTTCAAATAATACGGAAGGACAGACGTTGGAAGGTCAGACGTTGAATAAAGATATCCATAAATAACCTTACTTTAGAACGAAAGGTGTAGTCAGTGAGGTGAAGTATTAGGAAGTGTTTTTTTTTCCTTCCATGTGAGCATTTGTAATGGACTATTGGACTGTGTCCCTTCCTCTCACAATTACTCATTTTTGTTTTACAAAAATTGCATTGAAGACATTTTTCCTTCCCAACTTAATGTCCATCATTTTGGTTCGTGTGTTGCAATGTTCTCTACCTTGGTCCCAGATTTTAACACTTCTCTACATACATTTTTCTGAACCAATTATAGTTTTTCATCTACTTCCTTTTCTCAAACAATTATAATATTTTTCATTTAATTTTACCGTTATCTTGATACACGTGTGCAACCCCATAATTTTATAGGAAGAAATAAATGAGTAGCTAAAAACAAAATATTATCCTAAGATCACAAAATCCCTTGTACATTTTAGGACAAACTAAAACGACAGATATCAAATACCTTATATTGTGCGACGGACTGATGTAGTGTTTGTTTCCATCATGCGGTCGATCCGTTGATGGCTCATGAATCATTTTTCTCTCTTTTTTGAAGGACAGGAATCTGGGTTGGTCACTCACAAAGATGAAGGATTGATACCTTATTGAGATGCCTGGACTTCTAGGTATGGAGCACTGGAGGCTCTTCTCTATGCCATTAGGCCACATTGCCCTTACAGCAGGTTAATGAGATAACAAGGGGTAGGTGATCACGGCATCACGCCAAGGATAATTGGATAAAGCAACTTGATTTGATTACAATCGGTGGAAAAATGTGCTGCATATGCGAGTGCCTGTGCCTGCGAACACAAGGCACACCTGACTGACGCCGCATGCTTCCAAACACTATATTTAGTCTTCACCTTGTGATTTCCAAGATCTCTTTGACACTTGACATCACAGTAGCTACAGCTTCCAAACACTTTTTAGTCTTCACCTTAAGACTCAACAATACAGTTACCTAATGGACTAAAATTTATCTTCACACAAATATAAGAACAGCACAGGCGACAAAGTATTAAGCAAAAAAGGGTACAACTGTAATTGATGGGAGCTAAATCCTATTGATTCCAAGACTCACATTTCGACGCATTGAGAGGTTGCTTGCGTGGTATCAGCCACATGTGAAACCGCTTCAAGCATCCTCATCTTATTCTTCACTACTCACAAGTGCCATTCATCTGAACCTGACTCTGCATATGGTCACTGGAACCATATTGGCCAAGTAGCAGGCCTACAAGGGTAACCTTGAGTGATCGTTTGCAACTTTGCATAACTGGTTCCCTTTCCATGTAGTGTACAAAGTTTTCATTCCGCTCATGAAAGACAGGAAGATTGAGGGTCCTCGGAGAAATTCGCTGCTTCCTTCAAATCCATTTACATGACATATGGTTGATCCATGAAGGCCCATTCGAAGATCTGTTCATACTGTGAGGCGGCATGGTCCCATGTAAAGTCGCTTGACATGCCTCGCTTCATTAGACCCTCCCAAGAGGACTTGTGTTCCCTGTATGTCGAAATTGCCATCCGCAATGCCTGCAAGAAACGATGCAGATTTTTAGTACATACTCCAAAAGTTCATATGGTGTAATGCTTGTGCCCTGAAAATACCATTTTCAATGAGGCTTTTATTACTGATTCTACAATGTTTTCTCAACAAAGTTTGTAGCTTTCCCTAATTATTATCCTGACTACTTGAGTACAAGGCAAAACAAAACTGACTAGTACTCACATTAAATTGTAGACAAGCAATGCAAATCTTTCCTTGTCAAATCCATTTTTTTATCAGTTTCATTTGAAGTGTTCAATGACACAAAATGGGCCCTGTTTCCCTGTTTCCACATTCGAAGTATGTACCAAACATGCAATTCAAATCATGGACTGGTCAGTCGAGCAATTTAGCAACCTAAGCACATATATGCTTCAGGGTTCTATTCCCCACTAATTCCAGTTTCCCATTAACCCACCAAGTGCTGAGCCGCTTTCTTCTTTGGATTTCAATCACGTGTGTTCCTTTTCTTTAGTTTGCTTGTCAACTCTTTCTTATAATATTTACTTAAATCTGAAAACTAACAAGTACTAGGAGTTCAATCCTACTGGAATACCAGACAATAACCAGAACTGGCTGGAACATACGTCATGAGCCTCACCTTGTTTTATCCTTTTTACTTCTGGCAAGAATCAAACTACATTATGATTACCGGCAAGAAAAATAGCAGTATACGATACAACCAAAATGCATAGTTGAAATCATCATGCTATTGATGTTAAGAGGGCCAATAGTATTGATGTTGTATGGCATATATAATGGGATTAAGGAATGGATAGAAGAACTAAAACTAGGTGCAGGTTCAACATAAACTTACCCACAGCATTTTTTCAATGGTTAGTGGCGAGAATGCCCACCTGCAATATGTCCCAAGTAGCAACAGTTAAATTAATTGGTTATAAATTGAATAATATACAAAAAAAATTGAATTTAATTAATTCCACTAAAATAAAATAAATCTGCAATTTTACTTTAATGAAGCATTCCTTACCCTGTACCCTGCTCTCCTTTCTCAGCAAACGGGTTAAAATTCTCCACTGTATCCTGTTGAATAAATAAATAAAAGTGAGCAGCTCTGCCTTGGGTGCTGTGCTGACATAAGTGTCACACTATAGGAAAGCTTACTCTGAGGCCTCCAGTTCCATGAACAACAGGCACTGTACCATATTGCATAGCATATAGCTGATTGAGGCCACAAGGTTCGAATCTGGATGGCATCAACAATATATCGCAACTGTACAAAAATAGAGGCATCAATATTTCAAATGTAACTTTATCAGCAAAATTAATTGAGATTTCAAATGTAAATGCATCCTTAGCTGACAAATGACTATTATTGGCGAAGTTATTTTGCATACCCTGCAGTTATTCGGTGGGAAACTGGAACACTAAATCCAACCCATCCACGAAATTTATCCCTGTACCCTGATTCTGTGGATCTCATCCATCCTTCAAAACCTGGGTCACCAGATCCAAGCATGACCTATAACAAATAAAAACAAAAGGTGTCATTTTTTTTTAAGAAAAAAAGAAGTATTAAAAGGTGTCATTGATCAATCGATTTCAGTTGTTGGCTAAAATATGTGGATAAAATTTTTTAAAACCCACTACAAACACTACTCTGTTTTAGTCTCCAGTTGAAAGCCAGAAACCCCCAACAATGAAGTATTTGGGATAAGCACGTGGTTGCAGTTCATCAAGACATTTGCTGCCTACAAGTTAGATCCTACTGACTTAATAAATGGTGATCCTTTTGTCTGCATGTATACGCGTCCCCTGGTGTCTGTCAGAAGATGTTGTTTAGTGTACCCAAAATGTATAAAGGGTGGAAATAACAGACTGGCTGGCCAAGCAGGTGCTCCAATTGATATCACACTGGATGGTTGCTAATAAGTCATACAGTGGTCAAGTTATACTACTGCTATCTTTCTTTTATGACTTGCATATGCATTTTTTCTTATAGCACTAATATTTGCATCTGAAATACTAGTTTACTTGCATATGCGTTCACAATGAAAGCAATAGCTGCATATTACATTCCTTAGATTCATGATAACAAGCTATATAAGTGTCAATATACTACTATATACACTAAGATCTATCACATTCACTTTCTAGTCTCACGCAGAAAAAGAAAACAGAACTTACGAATTGAATATTGTCCCGCATGAGATCTGGAATGGCAAGTTTAATTAGATCAATGCCTTTTTGATAGTCCAATCTTCCAATAAAGCCAATCTGTAAATAAAGCTAATAAATCCAACTGCCCATAAAAGAATACTAAAATAAATAATTTCATAAATATTTGTATCTAACCAGAGGCACATCGGGCCTTATAGGTAAACCCAGCTCCTTCTGCAATTCAGCTTTACACTTGGCCTAAACATGAATTCGAGGTTTCATAAATTAGTCTGTGAAAGAAACGACGAGGTGCAAAGAAAAAAATGAAACGAGATGACAATCTGTATATACATGGTACTATACTTCACCTTTCCGGACAGGTCATCAACAGAATAATGATAAGGGAGAAACTTGTCTGTGGATGGGTTCCAATCATTAATGTCAATTCCATTTACAATTCCTACATATCCATGGAATAGATTGAATTAATTTGTATCATCCACCCTATTACAATGATCAGTCCAAGAACAAAATATAAAAACCCAAATATAGGTACCATTCAATACACTCTTCCGGGAGCTTAAGAGCTCATTGAGGCCTTGCCCACCTTCAGCAGTTGTGACCTCCCATGAATACCCCTGGTAATGAAACATAAATGATTCCTTAATTGAGTGCAAGACAAAATGAACGAAGAATTTGCGGTTTAAAAGCCAAGGCATAAAAATAGACTAGGATGGGAAAAAAAAATCAACTCTAAGGTTAAGTTCAAATTTCAAATTTTGACTGTGGCCGTAAGCCAACTAGTAGACGAAAAGGAAGGAATCTCACCTGGCTGACAGTCACAATTCGATCTGCTGTCACAACTGCGCCTTTTAAAAAATTGACTGCCTCACCCTTGTCAAGGGCATGCCGCCTTGCCCACTCTGGAAACACCCATTCTAATGCTCCATACCATTCAGGTGGCAATCCCAGGTCAGGATATGTACTGGCAGGCTCCACACCCTATCACATTGAAACACAATGAAATACTAACATACTGCACTTACAAAGTGCCATTACAAAACTACTTAAAAGATATGCAAAATGATAGGCTCAAACCTGATGTGCTAGATTATGTATGACAAGAACACTGCGGGCATCCCTGTAAACACCATATGGTCTATATTTTGCAGCAAGAAGGCTGGATAAACAAGATAAAAGTTATATTTAAATTGATATGTAAGGAAAACCAATTTAACATTCAGCATTGAAGTAAAAAGGGACTAAAAAATAAGTGTGATGAGTTTTTCACTGGCATTAGCATCTTATCCACCGTGAGGAACATGCCAAAACAAAGGAGTAGCAATGTAGCATCTGATGGATCAAACCATATTCATAATATGCAGCGAAAGACATTACACCATTAACCTCATGTTGTTCTGAAGTGTCTTAGAAGTTAGAAAGCATGTACCATGCACTCTCTTAATAATTATAACATCAAATTATGGTGTGAAACAAGCAGTTTAAATTTACCACAAATTAGAGGGTTACAAACTATCACCTCAGTCACCTAGTAGCATGATAGGCCATTTAGACTACAGGATTTTTCCCAAATCCTTTGGGTATTGAATTGTATCTGTAGAAGATGAACTCAAAATAGGCACTACCATAATAAGAAACTTCGCACTAGCTCAGAAATATTCCAAAAAGAACATAGGCAGGGAGATTTTCAGATCAGCTATGAACTAGTGTAGCACAAAACTAAATCATTTAAACACATAAATGATGTACTGGACTGTTCATGTTTTTGGAAATATCAAAATGATTGAGAAAATAATGAAATGAATCGCAGTTCTCCTGCGCTTTTGAGAAAAAAAATGATTGAGAAAATCCTCCTATTCACTCAATCTAATATTCTGTTCCTCTTATCTAACATAGACACACACAAACACAAAGCAAACGTATGAAAAAAATGGTTTATAAGAGATATTCAATGTTAATCAATTTGGTTGCAGAGTTTCAGATCCAGAACATACACTGGCACAAGACTGGCATGCCAATCATTCACAACAAACATGCATTTCTGTCCATAGATATATCCTCCCAGTTCAAGAATTAATGGGGCTTCACACGCCGCATAGCACAGGAGTGTGTATCTGAACTGCAGTATATAGGGAAGTCAAGTCGAATCAATGACTCAATGTGATATAATTTAGACTGGTCAAATAGGATCTTGATGTAAGAATACCTGATTATCGCCAAAAGCACCAAAATTATCTCCATACAAATTTCCAGGTCTATGATATGAGGGATGATCAACAAACACCTGAACAGGAGAAGTGAGGTGTAACAAAAAAATAAGTACCCAAAATGCAGGTATGCTTTCTACAATCAGCATGTTGTGTCATGGGTGATGGTGCTGCGGAGTGAACACTACCAAGTTCCAATAGGAATAAGTAAACATTTGGTAAACTCAACAAGGAATCAATCTTGCAACCAAAAATGCTAGAAATGTTTCCTCCTATGTTATACACATCCTTGTTCCTTAATGATTATCATGTCATGCCATCTACATCTATTACCAGTTGTGACAATACATGTTTCAATGTAACCCACATGTTCACTTTCAAGAAATAAAAATGCGATTGAAGTACATAATTCCCATGATATAACTACAATGTTACTGATGACTATTAATGCAATGGAAAAGCCAAACAGTACAACTTATTAATATTAAGTGCTTGTTGCAAACAGAAGTCACAAATGCTTGAGACATAAAATGGATACATTAAGTCATATGAAGGAATCTTTTGCATTTTGATCTGGAAACACCAGACATCAACCAGTGCACAAGTGTATAGACAGTAAGACATAGAAACAGAGTACAGAATATGATATGATCATGTCTTCAGTGGGATAAGAACAAAAAAGATAAGCAGATAGTTGTTTTCATCAGAAAATAGTAAGGAGATTGAATACTCACCCAATCAACAGAATCCCTATACTCGTGAAAAAAAGTAACTTCATGTTCTCCGCCAAAGCATGGAATCTTAATGTGCTTCTCAGTGTAAAATGCGTTTGCAAAATTTTTGTTCAAGGCCCCGTTCATGTATCTCGGCATTACAACCATCACACGATGACCACGAAGAGCAAGAGCAATTGGCAGTGAACCACAAACATCTCCTAGTCCACCTGACTTTGCATAAGGAGAAGCTTCACCGGTTACAAAGACAACGCTGCGTGTTACTTTAGCTTGAGCTTGCTCCTTCACATCCATGATCTCAGACTCCTGCTCACTAGCCACAAAAATTGTTTTGTCGATGGAATCTTCTGTGAGACCTGAATGCAAAATAAAAGATATTCATATGGTATAGTATTGGCCGAGAGGCCCAAGAAAAATACAGCAGAAACATAAATAATTATCGTTTTCTAGCCACATCTTGGCATGGCAGTACAGCAGTAATGGGAGCATTACAATAATGCAAACAACATTCTGATCTGAATAACGCCAAATTCAGGTTGTCATTGCTCCCTTCTGCCCTCTAAATAATTGGATTTTAGAGAGGTGAGGTGAGGTGAGAGTACGTCATATAATCAGGAAACACATATTGGTGGCAGCCCAGAGAATCCAACAGATAGCGAGGTGGGTCTAGTGGTAGGAAAAGCACATATTGGTCCCAGGCGCCCATGTGACTGTCTAGGTACACATGGACCGTCCACAGAAAATGGCGCCATCGACCACAATTCAGTGCAACGAAAATTACGAAATGCTACTGTCACTCTACAGAAAATTCAGTTGACGGCTGAGAATTGAGCTCCCAACTTGAGTATCGCATATACTCCGTACTTGCCTAAGGAAAAGACAAAGTCGTCAATTTACTCAGTTTCCAACGCTTCCTACACCAAACCTCACCATTCCTCTTCCCACTAAATTACGATATCAAATACTACTACATCAATGGCGTGTCTGCTCAAACCCAGCCACGTGCACAGGCCTCGAAACCTCCCAGGTGCACACCCCATCGCCACCCCCATCATCTCACGATCCAATAAATATATATATTGTGTATATGTGCAGTATAAAAAATGTTAGTGATGTGCTCGAATTGGGGTTCCAATTTCTCGCGTGGTAATTAATCCGCAGGGTTTGTTCGATTAATCAAGTGATCAAAGGCGCGCATGGAACTGCACGGATCGGGCATTGATACGGGAGGAGAGGAGGATCAGCACGAGACAAGCCACGTACCTTCTAGATCGGGCTCGATATCCCCCACGCCGGAGTCCGGCAACGGCGGCGGGGTCGGCGCCGGCGCCGGCGACTGCGTGGGCGCGGGTGGCGTCGACGTCGTCCGCACGAGGAAGGTCGGCATGACCGGCTGCTTCACCAGCGGCGCCGGTGCAGCGGGCGCTGCGCCGACCCACCGTCCCTGCTCAGCTCCGCCACGCACCGCCTCCGCACCCGCTGGAGCCGCAACCTCCTCCCCGCCTCACCTGCGGCGCCACCAGGAACGCCGCCCCGATCCCCATCCCCGCCGCCGTCGCCATGATCCCACCCCACCCTCCTCCGCCGATCCTGCTTCTGCTGTGTCGGGCGGGCCGCGCTTGGCGGGCGGCGGTGGTGGTGGCGGTGGAGAGAGAGGAGTGGGCTGAGTCGCGGAGACGATGAGAGAGAGAGAAGAGGTGGGTGTGGGTTTGGTTTTAAGCGAGGGAGAGGCGCTGAGGCGAGGCGGTGGGGCACAGCAAAAACGGATCGCGGGGTGGATGAGCTGGTTCGCTCTCGCTACACGCGTGGCGTGCGCGCGCGTCCCACCGCTTTCGTTCCTTCTCTCCGTCGCTTCACGCTAAAAAGAAGAAACGTCATTTCGCCATTTGCATTTCACTTCACAACTATACAGGTTAAATTCAATTTTTATAAATCACAATAAAAAAATAAATTAAACTACAACTAATCCTTTTTAAAAAAGGCATTCTTTATCCGATATGTACGTCTAACCGGATATATATAATCATTTAAATTGAAAATTTAGCTCTCAAATAACTCAATCTAAAATTCGTTCTCATGGAGATTTGAACGTACGATCTTGAGGCGCTAATCAGGTTGCTACATGTTCTTTCGCAAACTATAACTAATTAACGTATATTCACAATTATTTTTTTTTTATTATTTGTTGTAAAATGTAGAAAGTTAAATTTAATCATGCAATCTTATAGTTTTGTGAAGTGATATATTACATCATAAACTATATTATTGAATTTTTTTAAAAAAGTTTATAGTGACATGTAATTTACATATGGAGGTGATGTCCACTTGATCGCTTTGGCCCGTTGGTTTCACGGTTTTTCACCGAGGGCCAGTTTAGTTCCCAAAAATTTTCCCCTTCACCTATCACATCGAATCTTTGGACACATGTATGGAGCATTAAATGTGGTCAAAAAGAAAAAAAATTGCACAGTTTAGCTATAAATCGCGAGACGAATCTTTTGAGCCTAATTAGGCCATGATTAGCCATAAGTGCTACAGTAACCCACATGTGCTAATGACGGTTTAAGTAGGCTCAAAAGATTCGTCTCGCAGTTTCCAGGTGAGTTCTGAAATTAGTTTTTTCATTCGTGTCCGAAAACCCCTTCCGACATCCGGTCAAACGTCTGATGTGACACCCAAAAATTTCCTTTTCCCCAACTAAACACACCCCGAGTCACGGGACTCGTGACTCGTGTCGTGTCGTGACCCCGCTTTACGTGGCGCGTTGCCGGATCCGAGGGCGTCCTCTGCGTTTCTCTCTCTCTCTTTCTCTTTCTTTTGTTTGGGCTTGGTTGAGTTGGGACGTGTACGGTGTGTCGTTTTCTGTCATTCTGTGTGTGGGCTGTGTGGCCTTTTTGTCAGCTTGTTGAGATAGGTTGTCAAAAACTGATATAGACTTTGCTTCATTGCCTTGTTTTTGCTTTGCCAGCTTGTTTCAGCTGGGTTAACGTGATTGTTCTAGCTAGATTTTGCAGGGGGGTGAATGTGTTGCACTAATGATACAGTGGTTACAAAAGCTGTGCACGGATTACAGGTAGTACCATTGGCCATGAGGGACAGTTTGGTTCATTTTGTATTTTTCTTGGAAGCCTGTTAGTTCCAGCAGAGGCCTAAACTATAGTTTTCTTGGAAGCCTGTTAGATAAATATTACAATCGCATATCAACCAGCTGTAGGTGTTTGTTGCTAATCTTTCATTCATTCGTTCCCAGTTTAATACGTGAGATAGAAGCTGAACCGAATCTCACGCATTACTCTAACCGGAGTTTAATTTAATTAAGCTTTACTTTTAGTATTCAATTAAGTGCCAAATACATGTCCGCATATAAAGTTTATATCATTCACATTAGTAGATGTCGTGATTGTCAAGTACTTGTGACAATCATGCATGTAACTTTACTATTAGATCATGAACCGTACGTTCAACTCATATATCGAGCACGATCGATAATGAACGATGTCTCTTTCATTGGTAGAGTATATATATGTAATTGGAAAAAAAAAACTCCTAAATTAAATCGACAGCGATAGGTAACATATCATAATTGAGAAATTTTATAGTTCTTAAGAAAGTAACTAAAGGTAAAGAATTTACACTAGAAATTTTGGTACCTTAAGATATTTAATTAACTTTACTATTAGATCACGAACCGTACGTTCAACTCAATATATCGAGCACGATCGATAATCAACAATGTCCCATTTCATTGTAGAGTATATATATGTAATTGGAAAAAAATACTCCTAAATTAAATCGATAGCGATAGGTAACATATCCTAATTGAGAAATTTTATAATCCTTAAAAAATAACTAGATGGTAGCAAGAATTTACACTAAAATTTAGTATCTCAAGGTATTTAAGTACTTAGAGACACCAAATTTTACACTATAAAACGAGATATCTTCGGTATCTCTCAAGGATGTTAAAATTACCCGTCCTAATTACATACGGCTGATCGTCCGCGACCGGTGAGTTGGGCCACAGCCAATGGCACCGGAGTCGTTGTCGTCGGCGCCACGACGACGTACTGTAGCATCGCCGGCGGCGGGCGTAGCTGCTCGCACGAGTCGATCATCGTCTTGATGACATCCTGCGCGGGAGGATGACGGTCTCCCTGTCCACCCGGAGCTCGCGGATCTTGTCGGAGAGCTCGGCGGCGGTGTACGGGCACCGGTCGTGTCGATGGCGTCGATAGGGCTAGGATGTAGGCCTTGTTGCCGGCGATCGACTTCTTGTTGCTGGCGATGAGCTCAGAGATCCAGGTGAGCCGCATCTCCATCGCCTGCCTCTCGTCCATCGCGGCCAGCTTCTCTCTCATCCTCATCTCGTCCTCTTCCATGGCTGGCTAAGCTCTGGCTGCTCGTGGCTTCTGCCTGCTAGGCTGCTGGAGTACTGCGTGCGTACGCGTGGACGATGAGTACGTTGAGAGTTCTTGCTGCTGCTGATGCCGCCGCGATGAGAAAAGTAGACAGCCAGGGGTCTGGTTATTAGGCAGGCAGGCACGCGGCGGCGACGAGGCAGTCGACGATTCGGAGCGCCGAGTCCGTGTCGGAGCTGAAAAGAGCTCGGCACCGATTAAGTTTGGGCTCGATCTGTCTAGGATGTACTGGGCTGAGGCCGACGCCCGTATCCGGCCGCGGTCAGGGGTTAGAATTTGGAAAAAGTACGTACGAGGTCCCCATTCAAAATCAGATATATGTCATCCCTCAACTAACAAGATTAAGACGGTTTTGACCAGGTTTTATTCGATGTAGCAAGCTGAGTCAGCGTGGACCCACGTGGGCCCATATTCAGGGTGACCACATCATATCAGCCATGTAAGCGTCATGCCAATGCTACATGGAACAGAGACTTAGTCAAAGGAGCCACGTGGGCGCTATGTCAGCCAAAACCAGGGACAATACCACCAAAGGACCTCGATTGTGCGGAGTTTAATTAAGCTTTACTTTCAGTATCAATCAAGTGCCAAATACTTTTACTACTACGCAATTAATTTTACTATTAGATCACATGAACCGTACGTTCAACTGATCGAGCACGATAATTAACAATGTTGCGTTCAACTAAAATCTCTCATTCACCGGGGAAGTCTAGTCGTCGTTCCCATCGCCGGCCTGGCAACATCATTCCCCAATAAATATAAACTATGTGACACGTTGCTTCTACCACACCTATCTAAACCACTGTATTCTAACCTTGGTTCACTTGTTCTTCTAGGCTGTGTTGGAGGTCTGGGTGTTGGAACCCCATTCTCCCTTTCCACGGAAAACTGAGCGGTCCATTAACACGTGATTAATTAAGTACTAGCTTTTTTTTTTCCAAAATAGATCAATATTGATTTTTTTTAAACAACTTTTGTATTAGAAACTTTTTTCAAAAAACACACCGTTTAAGCAGTTTTGAAAACGTGCACGCGGAAACGAGAGTGGAGTTGGGAACTTTGCTCTTGCAAAACACACCCTTAGTCTAATGGCCGTGGAGGTCATGGGGAGAACACCGCCAGCACACTGTGGAGGTCATTGTCACCCCCCAAAAATTCTCAGGACCCAGAATTTCTAACTGGGAATTGTGCATTAAATCCCTGTCCAGGACCAGCCAGCCGGTACACAAGCGACACATTGTTGACAACAGATCCAGGTTCTTTACAAAAATAGCAAAGATTACAAGTGCAGCGGAAAGATAAAAGCGAGCTAAACCGGGAAGCTTGACCTTCTAGCAGCGGGCGACTCCACTCCACAGGCAATCCCTTGACGCAGCGACGAAACCACTGTTGACAAAACGCTCCAACTAGGAAGATCTTCAAGCTCTTAGTGTGGGGGAAAAAGACGAGCAAGACTGAGTACTAACCCCACTTATACTAGCAAGGTTCAGACCGGAAGAGAAGGTATGATGCAGGATATAATCCACAAGGAGGCTAAGGGTTCTTTGCATAAAGCAGGCATTTCAAAGCAGTAGTTGAAAGCAGTAAAACGAGTAGTAGTAGTAATTTAAGCAGTTTAACCAATCACTGTCCAACGCACACCACGTTGCAACAGGCCCAACCAACCACCTGAACTTACACCAGTTCATTTAAACTAAAACTTGGGTGAGACAATCCGGTGAAATCTGGTGACGCCCATAACCGCGGGCACGGCTATTCGATAGTTTTACTTCTGGCCAGAGGTTGTACAAACTGTACCCACAAGACACGATTCCACACATGCGCCCATGCCCCGAAGTATCCACCCATGATACTCAAAGGGGGAAATCGTGACAAGACCCTCCGCATAACCCTTCCCTAAACATCCACACCACGCTAATGTTTCACCCCCACCCCTCAAAAGGCAGTGGGCGGTCCCTCTTGCGCGCGCGGTGAATTCGGCAGCTGGACCAACCAGACACCCCGGCCGACCCAACTCCATCCCACGCCCACCTTCGC
>CM020183.1:3313609-3330894 GCA_009805545.1 Oryza longistaminata
GTGGCACTAATAAAGCAAAGGCAATTGGCAATGGGTACTCCACTAAGTAAGACAAATTATGGTCGTCACGTCAATGTTGATCCATCATGCATATATATATGTTCATGTATTGGGTGAAAGAAGAATATTTAGGTTTGTTTTCATTCGTCCCGTGACTACCTTTATCGATCTGCATATATATCAATGGCAAGTACGCGCTCCGCCATATAAATGTATATATCCTACCATGTACTTAATTAAAAAAAAAAATACGTACTACTACATGCCAGCTAGCTAGCCTATTACGTTCCTGTTCCTTTCCCAACATCACGCTAATCGATCGAGCTAGTGTTTTCTTTTTGTGTGTGCGTGTGTATCTATAAATGTACATTATATTAATTACTAGTTATTAGCTAGCTAGGGCAATAGTATAATTTTTCGGGAGATGATAGTCCAGTACATTAATTATCGGTCAGTTAGCAGGGATTGATCACACGTTGCATTCAAACGAGTACAAACCACACGTACGATAAAAATCTCATACTCATTTGATTAGTATATACTCAATTTGATCATGAGCCCGGGGCACCATGAAGCCACCAAACAAATTTTATATTGTATATATATATATACATTTATATATATATATATATATATATTCTGTACTGATCAGTACTGCATATCACTTGGAAATACTTACTGATCCCATCGATTCACTTGGTATCAGCAGCCAGATTAATATATACACCCTTAATAATTTCCTCATCGTGTTTGGACTATAGTTAGCGTAGCGTGCGACCTGGCCCTGCATTTGCATGTGATCTAGATCTTCCCTACCTCCTACTTACAGTGACACATTTGATTATTATTAATTACCTGTGTGGCACAGGAAACAACCAGATGCTGGATATATACTTCGTCCGTCCTCAAAGTACTGTAATATTAGCTAGTCAAAAAACAGATTTTAAGTAGAGAACTAAATTCTACTGTGTTCTTTATTAATTAATACAAATAGAAAGCAAAGAGGAATTTACTGGCCGCATTCGATAGCTATATATTATTATTATTATTATTATTATTATTATTATCTGATTATTATTATTATTATATAGTACTAAAGAGATCTAGATCACACTTAAAAATATGATTTGTGGGATACTTAACATGAACTAGTAAATTAATATCCATAATATATATGCTGATCGATCCGTATGACTTCAGAAAAAAATGTGTATTCACATATCGAGAGAACATGTCCCATTTTCTCAAAATATATGTAAATTATATATGTACGTGATAAAATTCAACTCTAAATTTAAATGAGAGAATAGATAGATAGAAATCTAAACTGTAAATAATACGTGCATATTTGCCAACATATTTGCCGCCTTGATATTTTTTCACTCTAGCTAGCTTTATGTTGGTCGAGTTTAGATCGACTTGAATATATATATGCGTTGTTATTTTTTTTAAGAAACTATTTGCATTGTACAATTTGGGAAGGAAAAACACACACAATTGCAAGCAGGTGATCTCGATGGATGAAAAATGCAAGTGCACGAATTCCTAACATATATATACTCAGAAATGATAATGCGGAAGCCGCAGATGGATAGATAAATACTCCATCCGTCCCATAATATAAGGGATTTTGAGTTTTTGTTTGCACTCTTCAATCACTCGTCTTATTCAAAAAATTTTGGAATTATTATTTATTTTTTTGTGACTTGCTTTATTATCCAAAGTACTTTAAGCACAACTTTTCGTTTTTTATATTTACACAAAAATTTTAAATAAGACGAGTGGTCAAAGAGCAAAAACTCAAAATCCCTTATATTATGGGACAGAGGGAGTAGCAATTAATTGTGTGAAAGCCACACAAGTTTGAGTCAGTTATTATGGCTAGGCGGCTAGCTATAGACGACCAAACCCAGAGCCGGCCGGCCTGTTAAAATCACAGGAAAAAATGCAGTACTCCAGTATATATATATGTCTATCAAAGTCGTCGTTGTCGTCGACGAAGAATCGGCCGTCAAACAATTTGCGTATATACATGCAAGCAAGTCATCAGATCGATCGATCGAGGTACAAGCTTAATTTCTATAGAGCTATATATACATATATAGGTCGTAGCTGCTAGCATGCAGCTGGTTGCGTTTACTTTGATATCTATCTATATGTATGAAACCGATTATTTATAGATATATATAGATATGAATACATATATACATGGCCATACGTATTAGTTTATACGCACACGTACATGCCGTCATGAAAATCTCATCATGACCAGCTAGCCTGGCAATTCTCGGCTCCTGCGCGTACAGTGTTCAATCGATTATTTATTCTGCAGAATTGGCCCAATTTATTTATTTATTGGGCCAAATTCAAACCTAATGGGTATATGCATGGGGTTGTCTTTTTCCCCTTTTCTTAAAAAAAAAAAGAAAACAAAAGAAGATCGCATAAGAATTGACGATCCAATCACCGCCAGATAAACAAAACTAGCGAAGGTGCTCTAAAATTAAGGTGAAGATTAATCCTAATTAAATGGAAATAGACTGATGCAATTGACATATATAGCCCAACAGCATTGTTTCACCAATTGCATTAAGGTCCTCTCATTGACATGTGTGACTCGCTGGCTGTTTGTGGAGCTAGAGATTTCAAACGCAGCGGTCAGAAATTAAAGCTACTCAAACAAGCCCTACTATGTAACAATCGATATATTCCGCAAATTAAACGACTAGATCGAACTAATATACATGGGCCTGACGTACGTCCATGGGTCGATATTATTAATTGGGCCAGATTCAATTAAGTTAACCGGCCCGATGATCGATCGGCCTAGCTATATATATTCCAGGCCGCCGGCTTCGTAATTCAGCAGGGCCAGGAAAATAAAGTACAGAACAGCAAACAAGCTAGTTACTCCAAATTATCTAACGCGCGCACATCCCGATCGATCGACCCAGACATACATATGTCTGAATATATGTGTAGTGTATGCAGCCAAAAACTTGTTGAAACTAGCAAAGTTAGCTAATACTAGTACTTCATGCATGTTCCAAATATATATATATAACAATTTTTACTAGCAATTCAAGTTTATTCTAAAATATAACTTCTTTTATCTAGTACATTATCTTTCTCAGCCAATCACAAGCTAACATCTTTTAATTTCACCATGTAGCTAGGCTCTCTTATTAACTAATCATAAGGTCGATATATAGTAGTTGAAATGAAGATGGGAGTAGCCCCTTCATGCTAAAATTGATTTATATTGGGACAGAGACGCGGTAGCAAGGTGCATATATTTGCGTGTTAGATCGATCAATGTGGGTATGCATGTATTTCCGGGCGAGGCATGTGTGTCTAGATTCATTAACATCTATATGAATGTGTGCAATGCTAGAAAGTCTTATAACTTGAAGCAGAGGTAGTAGCTGTGTGTGTATCTCCTACCCCGGCTAACTCCACAAGGCGGGGGGCTAGCCGACCTGGATTCGAAGCCTTATCCCTTTTAATTATTTGATACTAGATCCTTCATGATATTTGTCTCTTTTTTTTTCTACTTCAGGTTGGCATATATATTATATATGCATATGTACTCGACCAGTCGACCTACACGGCAAACTAAATAAAAATGTAGCTAGAGTAGTTAATTTAGCCCCTTGCGACAATATGTTGCTATATCTTCATCAATACTATACTATATATGTATTCTTATTCGAAAACAAATACTACAATGTATTAATTAATGCAACCTGATTCCGTTATATAGTCGTACTAACCAGCTAGCTGATCAATCAATGGTAGAATTTGTTGCCGATCACTCAACGTTCGTGGTACTACAAGACATCTAAAGAACACTTATTATTTGCTAAATAACACTAGGAAAATTGTAGGATACCAAACAACTACTCCCTCCGTTTCATATCATAAAACTTTCTAGTATTGCCCACATTCATATAGATGTGTGTCTAGATTCATTAACATCTATATGAATACGGAGGAAGTAATTATCATATTTTTTACGGTGTCCAATAATAAATTTACATTATTTGTGTGTCCTCCTGCAGCAAGATCATGACATATGAGTGTTATGTAGCAATTCTTAACATGAATGTATATTGCACTTGGGCTGGACATACAGCCAGGCGGAAAGGCCACGTACATGCCCAACTGATATATAGTAATTACGTAGGTCGAGGACATGAAATTATATGGGCAATAGGATATGATGGCCGGCTTGGATTGTTGGATCAGTACTCATCAGTCCTCAAGATCGTACTAGAGTAATAGTTAAGTTATGGCCAGTACTCGTACTAGAGTACATATATACCACATCAAATTAAATTGTCGGACATCGATGGAGTCCAATAATCCCCCGACATTGATCAGCCAGCATGCTTGGCCAGAGAGTCCAATAATCTATATTTTTCACGATTTTTTATTTTTACATGCGGCCCACACGCATAAACACCCACATGAAAAAAATTCTCTATTCTAATTTTATGGATCTTTTGGTGCAAACGGCTGGCTCAACCGTTTGGAAAAATCTCTGTTGTAGTAGTGATTGCAACTAGCTTATATAGCTAAATCGAGTTTCATGAGCACGTATGCTATACTATATGTACCATGGCACTTTACAAATAGGAAGCAAATTAAAGTACTGTAGCAGCTAGTAAGATCCAAAACAAATAATGATCGCAGTCCCATGCATGTGACGACCCTGCTGAAGATGGACGATGAACGAACATATATGACTGACATATGTTTGTACTACCTCCATATTTTAATGTATGACACCGTTGACTTTTTGTCTAACGTTTGACCGTTCGTCTTATTCAAAAAATTTATGTAATTATCATTTATTTTATTGTGACTTGATTCATCATCAAATATTCTTCAAGCATAACATAAACATTTTCATATTTTCACAAAAAAATGAATAAAACGAATGGTCAAACATTGCTCAGAAAATCAACAGTGTCATACATTAAAATATGGAGGAGTATATATTTACTCTTAATATATAAACGAACAAGTACAACATACTCCATGATTGTTTGGGTGGAAGCATCCGAAGCTTATACCAACAGTACTACGAGGATCGATCCCTGGGCCTGGCTGCCTCTACGTGCTACCTCTGTCGTCCGGTGCGGTGTCCAGTTCAGGCCCAACGGACTTGGGCCTGCCTTCCCACTTTCTTCTTCTCCTTGTTCGGCTCTCATATCTAATACTAGTCTATCATTGCACCTCAGCTTTTTTTATGTTTTGTCTAAAGTACACCCCTTACCTCCGAAAACCCTATGGGCCGATCAACACAACGTTCCTTTTTTGGGCCAGATTGAGCGCTGTCAGATTTTCTATTTTGGCCCAGCACATGTTGGCATGTAGTATGCTATTTCCCTTTTTTCGGTTTAGTGGTTCTCTATTTGTCTGGACCAAGCCGAATTCAGGAAAATGGGCCACCCCGTGTGCACTTTTTTTTTCTCAAACCGTTTTCTGTTTTTTTTTTAATTTATATATGTGTACGTATATACCTGCAAACTTTATATGTACATGCATGAAGTTTATGCGTATAACTATGTACACAAACGTACATATAAATAAATAAAAAATTATATGTAGATACATATAGAGACAAAATTTATACGCCCCCTTAACACCAAAACTGGATATCCTACCCCTTCTAGCTTTCAATACCGTACAAACAACCACCTGAACTGGTTTTCACTCGGTTTTCATACACATGAACGACATATTGGATGCCACTATAGAAAGTCGTGAGCCCCACGTGTTAGTCTAGTACATTATTCCTCATCCTCTTTGGCTCTCTCCTCTACTTTCTAACCACTTGTCGTATCTGTGTCTATTCATGATTTCCTTCTCTTACTCTCTGTCCCTCTCTCATCCTCCTACTCCTTTGGTTACATGTCCTCTAGATCGACACACCAGAGGAAGACAAGAGACTGATGTGAGGCGCATGAGGAGAGATCCAATTGTGGCATTAGTGCACTTTGAGCTTGACCAAGTGACGGGAAAGCGGCCATCTATAGGTGTCTCCGCCTTGTTGAGCTCTGCCGCCTAAGATCGAGCTCAAGCTCCGCCTTGCTGAGACCTACCTCACCGATCGAGTTGCTTCCTCGTAGAGCTCATGCTTAACCTCTGCCTCCTTCGTCACCCTTGCTCGCTCTGAGAGAGATAGGGGAGGGAGAGAAGGGAAGGGAGCAGATCTCGAGCTTTTGCTCGCGATTGGGCTGGGCCGCTTTCTGTAGGATGTAACGGGCCGAGTCCGGCGAGACTGGGCCGGCGCGGCGGATGGATTCAACCGGCTCCGATATCCGATGGATTTTTGGTCCGTAGACCTCGGTGGCTCAGAGTGTTTTTGCTTTCTCAGATCTAGGCCCCGTTCGAATCCTCTCTACAAAGAGGATAAAGTTTTGGATATTTGTGGCATATTTTTCAAACTACTAAACGGTGTGTTTCGTGTGAAAACTTTCTATATGAAAGTTGTTCTGAAATATTAGATTAATCCTTTTTTCAAGTTTGTAACAATCAAAACTCAAGTAATCACACGTTATTACCACCTCGGTTTGCGTGAAATACTTAATCTTCACTTTTATCTTCAGGAGATTCAAACACCACAAATGTGAGAATTAGCTATTTAGTTATCCGTAGACAACTTTTTTTCCTTTCCGGTTGCTAGCTGTTGATTACAAAGATAGAGTTTGATATGGGTTCTTAATTAATAAATACTCACGTAGTGACTATTCTTTTGCAGTAGTTGAGACAACAATTAAATTAAATAAAATTTGAGACAACAAAACCTCTTAATCACTAATTCCAAAAAAAAATATTACTCTTCTTTACTTTTCTCCATCCAATGCAACACAATTTCATTTAATAAAATGTTAAGAGTAGACTATGAGCTTTTGTATAGAGCATGGTTAAAGGTAGAGCCCATATAGACTCTTAGATAATGCACATTTATTTAGATACTATATCCTTACAATGGTGAAGACTACAAAGACTCTAAACCTTTTTTTTTTTTTGCGGGGAAAAAGACTCTAAACCATTAATCCATAAAAGTACCCTCTTTTTTTTTGCTGGTTCAATATAAAACCATGTCGATATAGATAGTGAACAGACCACTACCTCCTTTTCTCAGCACTAGTCGATGTTCATTCAAACATTAAAACCACCGGTAGGTCCGAAAGGCTTAAATTACTAGCAAAAAAGTATAGTCCTGCCTAACAGTGCAAGACTGAGATGGGATAGACGCTCAACAGTTGGCCTTGGCAACACGCTCGACCCAATACGGGTCGCATCCTGATCACGAGGGCCGCTGTTGATGATGGCGTCGACAATGACCTGTACGGGGTTGGCGTCGGTGAGGAGGTGGATGATCTCCATGGCGTGCTTGACGATGCGCACGGCCATGATAATTCTTCTTCCCGTTGTTGCGGCCGTGCATCGATCATCAGCGAGTTGGTCATCAGGAGCTCCGCGATGGGGCACTGCGCCTTCTTCCGGAACCTCTTCGCCGAGTACCTGCTCCCCGCCGTGTGCGGCAGGTACGCCGCGTGCTTCGTCGAGTTCACCGCCAGGTAGTCCGCCAGCGACATGTCCTTCACCTGGACGTCCTCGTAGGACCAGCGGCTGAAGAGCTTGACCTCCTGCTGCGGGAGCTCCGCCTCGGCCATGGCTGATGCTGCGGCGGCGGCGGCGGAGGGAAACCCTAAACGAGAGGGGGGAGCTAGGGATATAAAAGTACCTTTTTATTAGGGTTAAATGGATCCATACCACTGCAACTTTGCCAAATTAAAAAAAATGCCACTATTATTTATCATATCGGCTGGGTGTCACTGCAATTTTGCGAAATTGAATCCTTGCCACTCTGTTGCGTTTTCCATCCACTCCCGTTGACGTCGTCTCTCCGCGTCCGAGGACCGAGCCAGTGGACACCACCACCAACTCTGGCTCTGGAGACGACACCAACGCGCTGCTATTCGCCGACCAGTACACCTACTTCAACGGCAGCGCCTACGAGTCCCTGGATAGCCTTCAGCACCGAGGCCGTGCAGAGCATCGCCGCCGCCGCCAACCAGGACATGGGGCTCTGCAGCCTCGTCGATGTCGAGGGCAGCTTGTCCTTCTAGCCACCGCCTCTGTCGGGCAAACTCGTGCGCAGATCCAAAGGTAAATTCGGCGATGGATTATTCAGATTTGGGCACAAGTCATATTTGGCATCGATCCCTGACCGATGTATCGATCCTAGGATATTCCTGATACTTCCAAAACAATTGTCACTGTCGACGAGTCGTCAGTCGATGGGATATAGGCCGGAGTAGATGTTATGTGAAACTCAAAACTAATTAACCTTGATGCTAGCAACTCCAATTACTGTACAGTCAGAAAAACTATGCATATCTGTCGATGACCTGTACACTCTTGGAACCGATTCGTGTATTATAAGATGTGTTGACTTTAGTCAAAGTTAAACTATTTTAAATTTAACTAAGTGTATAGGCAAATATAGTAATATTTATAATACAAAATTAGTTTTATCAAATTAATAATTGAATATATTTTCATGATAAATTTGTCTTGGGTTGAAAATGTTACTATTTTTTCTACAAACTTGATCGAACTTAAAGCAATTTGACTTTGACCAAAGTCAAAACGTCTTATAATCAAAATCCCTTATAGGAAACGTCACATCTCTCAAAAATCCCTTATATTATGGGACGGAAGGAGTATTATTTAGGAGTATCTTATCTTCTAATGCTGGCTATGCATGCAAATGATGATTGGGCCACGTGTCACCTTTTCACATTGCAAATAAATCTTGGAATTATACGAGAGGAAAAAAAATAAGCGCAAAAACGTGGTAATAGTGCTGAAGTGCTGAACCATCTCCAGAGTCCTACATGGCTCGACAGAAAAAGGAAATAAATATCCTTCGGCAAAAAGAGAATCAAACATGATTAAGAAAAAAAATAGACCTAGATGCTATAGCTTACACACAAAGAGAAGAGAAAATGCGAAGGAGAAGTGGAGAAGAATCTAGAAGGATTGATGGGGCTTAAAAGAATTTTACTAAGGAGCAAAATATCAGGTATAGATCAGTGGAGTCCGGTTATACTGTAATTTTTATCAACAAGTATATTTTTTCCAACATAGATACTTATATTAAATCCTTTAGCTCATAAAAAAATTCTATACATTTGCAAACAAATGCCTTTTAAAATATTATCACCTATTTGTCAATTAATAGACAATACAATTATAATTTTACTCTACAAAGGAACCCTAAATTGGAACCCTAAATAGTTTAGACAAAAAAAAAGAGAAAACTTAAAAGATTTTCAAAATTTAACAACATCAAATTATTCTATAAAAAATTGAAAATTTCTACTTCCTAATTACTGAAACAATGTGGATAGGCTATAACATGAGCGCGTCAAAAGACACGTTGAGTTTCTATCTTTCTAAAGCTGGTTTGTGTCTCGAGCCATCTTATTGAGCCACATGGCGATGTTAAATTTTGAGATAAATCTAAGAAAAATAAGCATAAGAAATATCCAACATAAAAGAAAAAGATAAATCCAATTTCTAGAGACTTCTCAATTATCTATCCACTCTATGATAAATCTAGAGAATATCCATAAGAAAAGAAATACCGAGAAGTAAGCAAAAGGCACATCATCCAGATTCTAGCAGATTCTAGAGGCTTCCCAAAATATTTTTTTTCCCCTTTGCAATCTATCTATAAAATATTTTTGTCCCCTTTGCAATCTATCTATCTATCTCATGCTGGTTAGTTTCATGCTAGCTGATTGGTTGCCCTCACCATCTTTTAGGTGAGTGACACGTGGCGAGATACAAGTGGCAGAAAGAGGGCCGGATAAGAAACCATCTCTATAAAACTTGCAAGCGCGCAAGTTACAATGGTGAATTGAAAAAAAGAGAGAGAAGATGAGCCACTCTATGTGCGTAGCTAGGCCACGTGACATCACAATACAAACAATGCTTGATCAAAAGAGGGGGAAAAAAATTAAAAAGACGAAAAAATACTTTTTTTTAAAATTCTTTGCAAATTATTCGGGGCAAGTATTGAGACCACATATCGTATATTTCAAGAAACTAAAAACGATAAATAGAAAAATAAATGACAAAAACACTTTGCTCTTTTTTAAGATTGAATCGATCTCTGTAACCCTGATAACCATTTTCTATATATATAATATATATAATATTGTTTATACTTAAAATAAATTATATAATAAAAATCTGTCAACTTTTGGGAGACATTACAATTCTGATAAAATAAATAATACTGGTATTGGATCCATATCTAGAGTCTTATTTACCCTGATGATAAAAATCACAAAAGATAAAATAAAATATTAGTATATTAACTATGTGGTTTTTAAAGGGTGCGTTGATTTTAGTATATTATAAAAATGAGACAGTTATGAAAAAGGAGAATGCACCGCATGGCCGTAACAAAATGTGTCTGTGTGGTGTGGACCCTACCCGGCCGTAGCAGCCTATCAAAATTGCAAATTGCTATTTCGCTCGAGGGACAAAACCCCCTACTTTCCAAATCAGGATTGAGCGCCGCAAACCTCAACATCAACATCGCCTTCCGCTGCCAGTCGGCGTGACTTGTGATGACAATGAGTGTAAGGTTCCCATGTGTAATCGCCTACATAGTTGTTCTACTCTACGCGGAATGCGAGCGGAACCTTCTATAATGTTCTTTGCTATGAGTCCAACACCGGAGTAGTTGATACAGAGACCGAAGTAGTTGACACAGAGACCCATAACTAGGACTGGAGCAACACAGAAACCGACGACCAGGACTGGAGCGAGAAGTTGCTGTCCTGCGAACAGTCACCGGGGTTAGCCACGCGAACAGTCACCGGGGTTAGCCACAGCCACCGTGCGATTCCCTCGATGGTGAGGTCTGTTGGATTGACGCTACTTATGGTTTGGTGCTATGCGAAGTTATGTTGGACCAAACACTCGACTCGATGTAATATATTTTCTTACTATTCCTTCTGCCGGTCCCTTTATATCTGCAGCTATTTGTGTCAAGAAGTTTGGTTCCTATTGTTCGAAGACAGGGAAGATATTGAAATTTCACAATTCGAGGTTACATGCATGCAAATGATCCGGTCGAGACATTGTCAATGGAAGATTTCCAAATCATCAATGACGTGGATGAAGATGTCGAGGCATTGTCAATGGAAGGTATCCACATCGTCAAAAACATCAATCAATGGATTAGCCGCCAACGACCACATAATTGTATAATGGATGTGGCTAGGGTTGGCAACGGGGCGGGTCGGGGGTGGGTTGGGCTGGAACGCCCCCGGCCCCGCTCCCCGACTTCTCCCCCCGACCCCGGCCCTGCAGAGGTGGTCGGGTGGAAAGTGTCACTCGCCCCCGTCCCCGCAGGAGACCCGGCGGGTGATTGGGGCCCCGCACTACCCGGCTGGGCCGGTGGACGGCGAGCTGGACGATGGCGACGAGGACGGTGAGCTAGAATACGACGAGGCGAGCCACCGCCGCCCGCGGATGGCTGCTGCCGCCATCGACGCCGCCCGCGCCTGCTCGACCACGCACTCGCGGAGGCCAGAAGGGAGGGGTGAGGTCGAGTGGTCGACTGGCGACGGCGAGATCCAGAGGACCTGGCCGTCGACCCCGTCGCCCGTGTCCTGGCCGTCGATTGTTGCCGCCGCCCGCGCCTGCTCGACCACGCACTCGAGAGGCCAGAAGGGAGGGGTGAGGTCGAGTGGTCGACTGGCGACGGCGAGATCCAGAGGACTTGCACGGTGGCGCCACCGCCGCCGCCTGTGTGGTGAGGCCGTGAGGGTGACGGGAGGGGAGATGGGAAATGAGATTGGAGAGGATAAGGCTAGGGTTTCATTTTTATATCTTATAATTTTGTTGGGTTGGGCTCTTTTGGGCTTTATATGGGCTACATTTTGAGGTTTAATATACACCCCCTGGGCCCCGCGGGTGAAATGCCTCCCCCGTCCACTCCCCGCAAAAATGCGGGGCCCCAGCCCCGCCTCCCCCGCGGGGTCAAAAACTGAACCCGCCCCTGGCCCCGTAGGGTCGGGTCCCCGCAGGGGAAATTGCCATCCCTGGATGTGGCTAAGTCTGTGATGTGGAAGAGTGCCTTAATATCTTTACGTACCTTGGGGGCGAAAATGCCACGTTCATGCTGATGAATTCCCCGACATTCCTTGAAAAAACCGGCAACAACATACGCAAGTCTTCCGATTTGAAGGAATGGGTCTACTAAGTAGCAGCCATTTACTGGAGACTTATCTGACTGTATAAGTAGCCATAAGCTCTAGAATTAGTAGTTTGTTTTGCAAGGGTGTATTCACTGATTGGCCCAGCTCTTTATAAATACATGATTGAAGAATGAATTGATTACATATGTATTCCCTGCGCTTCAAATACACGTGATTGAACAATGAATTGATTTCCTCATCGAGGCAAGTCAGATTGGTTACAAGCGTGGCTGAGGTTGAGCAGCGTTCTGCTGCTGCCGGAGGCCGATGCCTTCATCACCGCCGCCGGCGCCGCTGCCGCCATTATCAAGGTCGAGGGCGGCCGCCGCCGCTAGTAGCGCGTCAGTGTCCCTGCGTATCTGATCGAGCGAGCGGCGGACCGCGGGGCATCCAACCTCCCTCATGTGGCGGATCATCTCGTGGATCTCGTCGACGGGGACGGGCGAGCAGCCGGCGTCGACGAACACCAGCAGCGCCTCGATGATGCCTTGCATATCGGCGACCAGCTGCTTGGTCTCCTCCATGCGGATGCGGCTGGTCTCCGGGTCTGGCAACTCCGGCAGCAGCTGCACTGACGACTTCGCCGCCGACGCCTCCCTCTCATCCATGGCGACCCCCTGTAGCTGCTCGTCAGCTCGTGCGTGTGCGTGTGTTCGTGACTACGACGATGACGATGGCTGATACGGTGGTTGGTTCGAGGGGTCGATCGATGAGATTGAGACGTAGCGTGGTTTTAATAGAAACGACCCAACACAATCCGACCTGGATTCACCATCGCTTTCGGTTCCGACACGGACTCCCGCTCCGAATCATCGTCGCCGCCCGGCCGCGTGCCTATATATAACCAGGAGCACGTCGTCGTCGTTCATCGTAGCAGTCGATCGATCGTCATCACCTAGCTAGTCCACACGTACGCGAGCAGGGCAACTGGGCAAGCACGTATACGATCGAGCATGGACGAGAGAGAGGCGATGGCCAGGTCACTGCTGGCGAAGCTGTCGCACTCGCCGATCGGTTCGTTCAAGGCGGGGTGGATTCTGGAGCGCGTCGAGCGGACCAGGCGGCTGCTCGCCAAGGCCGAGGCCGTCTACGAGACGCTGCTCGGGTTCGTCGACTCCGGCTGCTCGCCGTTCACCGTCGACGAGCTCAACGGCATCATCCGCGAAGTCGATCTCGTCACGGACACCGTCATCTGCCCCTCCGTACAACAGATTGACGCGGACCTCGCGGCGCTACTAGCATCGCCGCCCGTCGACGACGACGACCACGCTTCTGTGCCTCAAGGCCAGCTCATGATCATTATAGTGGCGGCAGCGACGGCGACGGGTGGCGACGGCGACGGGTTGCGGCGGCGAGAGGCAACTCCAGATGAGGAAGTCATAGGCGGCGCCGGCGGGACACAAGTGCAGATTATGAGCCGCATGTAGTTTAATACTAAAATGATTTTGTTTAATTTGGTTGTTTATTTTTTGGACCAATCTAAATATCTAATGGTCCCACTTGTGGTAGTATAAATTAATATACATGGAAAAATAAGAAAACAAACAAACAAAATTGCATATTGTTTCAGAGTTGGTGGACGACGGACCATAACGACTGGGTGAAGAGGGTCTCAAACAAAAGCCTAGCCTAGTGCAGTAACCCTCTTGGGGGCGTTGTCGAGGAACCCTCCTCTCTCGACGAGGATCTCTGGATGAAAACCGTGTCCAATTTCTTTGGACGGATGACGACGGCGTCTTTTGGCATCGCAACCTTCGCAAAGGCATTGTTTTTGGAGTATCCTTTATGTGGTGTTGTTGTATACCCGGCGGCGACCGGTCTCGCATAGCGCCGCCGGTTTGGCGTTCGGCTCTCCTCTCCGTAGCTTGTGTCTGTGTGGTTGGCGTGTGGTGTCGGGACATGTGCTTTGATGTACATCCTTCCTCAACGGCCATCCCGACAAAAAATTGCATGTTGTGCATTAATTGATGTTTGCAAAGTAAAGTACTAACATTTGAAATATTTGAACATTTCAAATATTTCCGCTTCCCAATATTGAATAGATTCGAATTTTAATGTGCAGCGTTAAATTTGAATCATATTTATAATATAATACCGAATTGTGCTAGTAACTTTAATAATACCGAATTGATCTCCTCCATGCGGATGCGGCTGGTCTCCGGTTCTGGCAACTCCGACAACTGCACTGACGACTGCGCCGCCGACGCCTCCCTCTCATCCATGGCGACCCTGTAGCTGCTCCGTTCGATGATTGAGTCCGAAAGGAATTCTAAGAAAAAAGGAAAATGAAAAAAAAAAAGAGGAGTCCTGTAGCCTGTACTGGGCCGAGTCGAGCTTGCAGGTCGGATTTGGTATCTTGATGTTTAATGGGCCAGTTTCGGAAGGGAAAAGGAAAACGAAATGGGAAGGTCTACCTTGAGTCCCTCAACGATGGAACAAGTTTTGCAATAACAAAAGCACAAAGTTGGTTAATATCCCCTAACTTATCCCCTTTGCAAATTTAGCTGCTGCTGATGAAGTATCGAGACACGCAGATGCCAATGAACACTAGAGGAAGACAGAACTAGCATATTTTTCCCACTTCTTCATCCATCTCTTCAGAAACTTTCGCTGCGTCAGATCGAATGATACGAGACGAAAAAAAAAAACGAGAATTGGATATTCTTTTACATAGATGGTAGATATAAGCTCAGAAACAATCCAACAGGCAACTCCTGTTATAAAACTAGCCCTGAAATCGACATCGGTAGCTAAACACGGAAGAAAACACCATAGGAGATCCAAACACGATGACGACACCGAGGCACGATATTTGATAAAGGAGTTCAGCCGAGGCCTACATCTCCGGGGCACGGATTACGGGCGCTCCTTCCTGATCCAGCATATTACAGCATATCAGAGTTACAACGACTCACGGCCAGTCGCCGCTGCCTCTCGCTATGCTAAGTCGTCATGCGGTTACAATAGGCACGCCCCTCTATTTATGAGAAATCCTAAGACAGAGTCCGACTCTTACTATAGTCCTATACATAGTACAACTCCAAGTCCTAAACTGTAACAGAATACGTACACATATTCGACACAAACTCTAACAAACTCCACCTTGGCGAATATGCCACGCCAATCTGAATTTGTTCCTTGCTCGAACCTCCGTGCACCGGGACTTGAGTTGATCCTTTCGCTGCTCACACCGAGCCGCCCCGACGAACCTTCACCAGGCTCACCGTAAACAAGAGACTCCACTATCCCCGCAATTTCTTCCTCATGATTCCACCTGCAATAGTGCTCCACCTTCTCTCATATCATCACAGTCGTCTTACCAAGCGAAATTGGATTCCTCCTAGCTATCACATCATAGACTCCCCGAAAACCATGTTCACCTCCATCTTTCGTCTTTGATTTGACTTAATCTAATCCATGGCCAGATAACCAATGTCATCACCAAATAGATAAATCAAACTCACCAGACTTGAAGAGAACATTTTCTTCCTTGTCGTCTTATGAAACGAGCTAATAAATCCAACGTACACGCTTTCCAGCATCCGTAGACTGAATTCCTGATAATCTGAGAAAATTCACTATTGCCTTGAATCACCCGAAGAAATTACCACCATAGCGCTCGCTCTTCCTCTTCAGTGACGCAGAATTCATATATCCCCATCATGCAATCTCCGCACCAAATAGATAAATCAAACTTACCAAACTTGAAGAGAACATTTTCTTCCTTGTCGTCTTATGAACCGAGCTAATAAATCTAACATACACGCTTTCCAGCATCCGTAGACTGAATTCATGGTAATCTGAGAAAATTCACTGGATATACCTTGTACTACCGCCTTCTCTGATCAATCCATGGTGAACACCTAAATCTGGTGCTCAATTAATGTTGTTGTTAATTCACGGTCCCGCTTTCCGGTTTAGGTAGACAACATGAGTCCAAATTGACTCTGTCTCCGTCTTCTGCCACCGGGCCTCCGTACGGGCTCATCGACTCCTAAAACCGCACCACTCCGCCAACGTCCGACCACTCCTCGCCTAGCCAGGGCTGATGCGTATTGTGCCATGCCTCCAACTAGGCCCGGACACGTTTGGCTATCAATCCTGATGCTTGATCAGACTCGGCTCTGATACCACCCACCAACCGTGGTCCACCCAGGTCATATTGGGCCTGCTCCACCACAGACCCAACCGAAGCTACAACTTTAGGTCCTGAGTCTACACAACCTAAAAGACTAGTCTGATGGGTAAGGACCGACCCCACCTTTTAAGTCGTGCTCCCCCATCATCAATTACCGATGTGGGACTAAACCAAACAATCTCCCCCGTCACAGATCGGGCCTAACAATCTCCCCCATCACATCAATCAATGTGACCCAGAAGACTTGTTACCTGGCCTCCCCACCATGTGACCCGTGTAAATTGTTCCGGGTTCTAAACCTTGGGCTCTAATACCACTTGTTATAAAACTAGCCCCGAAATCGACATCGGTAGCTAAACGCGGAAGAAAACGCCATAGGAGATCCAAACACGATGACGACAGCGAGGCACGATATTTGATAATGGAGTTCAGCCGAGGCCTACATCTCCGGGGCACTGATTACGGGCGCTCCTCCCCGATCCAGCATATTACAGCGTATCAGAGTTACAACGACTCACGGCCGGTCGCCGCTGCCTCTCGCTATGCTGAGTCGCCATGCGGTTACAACAGGTACGCCCCTCTATTGATGAGAGATCCTAGGACATAGTCCGACTCTTACTCTAGTACTATACCTAATACAACTCCAAGTCCTAAACTGTAACCGACTACGTACACATATTCGACATAAACTCTAACAACTCCTCCATTACATGTTCGTGTACTGTCTCACAGAAAGGACGGGTTCAGATCCTCTTATCCATCATAGTTGACTGTGTAGATTGTGTAGGTTGGATTTCTTTCGTGTGATCCAGGGGCGGAGACAGCGTGGGGGCGGAGGGGGGGTT
>CM020183.1:3330982-3349611 GCA_009805545.1 Oryza longistaminata
CCCCATAATACCCCCCCTAAAATTCTAATACATATATTTATAGATGAGGGGCTAATATAGACTTTGTTTGAGGTTGTTAGAAGGCCCAAAGGCTAAGAAGGCCCAAAAAAATCCTAACCCAACCCTAAATCTCTCTTAGTTGCTCTTTGTCATTTTGGTTTAGCCCCCACTATAATTTTATCCTGGCTCCGCCACTGGTGTGATCGCTCTGTAACTCTGATTGTGTCAAACATGCTACTCCTTCCGTTTCACAATGTAAGTCATTCTAGCATTTTCTACATTCATATTGATATTAATGAATCTAAATATATATATCTATCTAGATTCATTAACATTAATATTAATATGGGAAATGCTAGAATAACTTGCATTATGAAACGGAGGAATTACCTGTTTTCTTCTTCCCCAAAGTACAAACTGCCGTCCTATCGTTAGGAGAGCTTTTATCCATTTTGAAATACAAAACAGTACCGTAAAAGTAATCGATTGTTAGATAACTACAAGAAGATGCACACGACAATATGGACCTCCATGATAGTTAAGTAGGTATATAGTTTTCGATACAATAATACATGAAGCACATTATGTAGGACAATAAGGATATGATGATGTTGTTCACACCAAAATTAGTCCATATCTTTATCTTCTCCACATAAATAATTAGCTGCATAAATTAGCTACGGACTTTGGAACTTTGGGCAAAAACAAACTAATTTGTTCTTAAAACTAGAGGCGGCAGCTGATCTGGAGTTGTGTCCCGTGACTCGTGTCTTCGCCGCCGATGCCTTCCTCACCGGCGCCGCCGCCATTGTCATCGTCCTCCGGAGGCAAGGATGCAAATAGCGCCGCGAGGCTGGCGTCGATCTGGTCCAGCGAGTCAGCGGCCAAGGTTTCTCCGGCGTCCCGGATGTCGCGGATCATCTCCAAGAAGTCGTCGGAGTGGAGCGGGATGAAGCCGGCGTCGACGAACTCCTCGAGCGTATCGTAGATGGCTCTCAACGAGGCGATCAGCTGCCTGGTCGCCGCGAGGTGGAGCAGGTTGCAGCGCAGCAGCAGCGAGCCGCTCGGCGAATCAGACAGCTTCGCCTGCAGCGACTTGGCGAACGACTCCCTCGCATCCATGTATTATTTGTTGCCGAACGACGACGTACTGCTACGATGGTTCGAGTGTTCGACGAGACGTACGCAGTTGGGGTCTGGTTTGCTTTATATAGAGGCACGCGGCGAGGCGACACGATTCGGAATTTCGGAGAGTCCGTGTCCGAAACGAACGAGCTGGAGCTGGTGAATTCTTTCTACCACGGATTCTGTTGGGCCGTTTCTTGAAGAAAAAGGAAAAGGGACGGCCTGTAGGCTGCATTGGGCCGAGCCCAGCCAGGCTGAGCCAGCACGTGGAACGGGCCGAATTCACGGACCAGTGCAGTGCGGTTGGTGGGGAATAAGTTCACATGACGTCCCTCACTTTACACGAGCCAATCCAAGTTCCCTAATCCCCAATATTAGAAATCTTCACCCATAAACTATACAAAACCGTGCACCAATATGGATCTGTGGTTTCACTGATGTGGCAACCTAGTCAGCAAGATAGAAAAATAAAAAAGTTATGAGGCCCACATGTAAGTGAGAAGGAAAAAAAATATGGCTATTCAGATAGATTCGACGTAAAGTTAAGGACGTCAGGTGAACTTGATATAAAATTATTCTCTCTCATTTTTTTTTCCAAGCCGAACAAGACCTTAGTATCATGTTGGTACGGAAAAGCCTACTCCATAATCCACAGTTTGGTGACACCTTAATATGAGAGAGTAGTTATCTAGGTTATGCGTGCTTCAGGTCCTTACGCTCTCAGGGCAAATAATAATGAAATTCACATTACCCACATAACTGTCTTTTAGTGTGAGCGTCTTCATGGCTTAATAAGCCCTTGTACAGGCGAACTATATTTTCGCTTTCCACAATTTATAAAATTTTCAATAAACAACTAAACAAAATCATTTTAGTTTTGATTAAACTACATGCGGCTCATAACTAATCATTTAACTATTTGTCACTTTTAAGATGTAATGATAATAGATTTACCACCCATTGTCTATGGCATATAGTGTCTATGACATGTGAGTCCAGTGATAAATCTGTAATATATCATCACTTGTAATAATGGCAAATAGTTAATTATTCCTTTATTTTTAGCCTTCCACAATTTATAGAATTTTTAATAAACAACTAAACAAAATTATTTTCGTATTGATTAAACTACATGCGGCTAGTAATCTAGAGTTGTGTCCCGCCGGCGCCGCCTATATGACTTCCTCATCTGGAGTTGCCTCTCGTCGCCGCAGCTCGTCGCCGTCGCTGCCGCCACTGTAATGATCATGAGCTGGCCTTGAGGCATGGGTGGGTAGGTGGGGTTAACGTTGAGGACTGAGGTGGAGCAACGACGTGGCAATCTTGCACTATGAACACATCCAACTAGCCAAGTTACTTGCATCGCTATGTTCAGTTTTGAACTTCTTATTCGCACCTCTTTCATAAAAATCATTTCTGACGTTTGCTGAGTTAGCTGTATTTTTATACAGAACGGTTGTTTTTTATTCACTTTTGTATACACACTAAAAGGCAGTTCATGTTTCCTTTTAAAAAAAAAGGCAGTTCATGTGTTCTCCACATAAATAGCTTGTGATTGTTGGTTATAAAAGCTATAGCTACAGAGTTTCAGACTTTGGAGCTAGCATTGGCAAAACACAAACTAATTCCATCACTTAGATATATATAATTACATGAGAGTAAGCTATATCATCAAAACTAAACAAACCCAATTCAGTACATAAAATAAAACTAGAGGCGGTTGATCTGGAGCTGTGTCCCGTCGCCGCCAATGCCTTCCTCACCGGCGGCGCCACCGCAACCTCCATTGTCATCGTCCTCCTGAGGCAGTGACGCTAGTAGCAACTTGAGGCTGGCGTCAATCTGCTCCATGGACTCAGCGGCCATGGTTTCTCCGGCGTCCCCGATGTCGCGGATCATCTTCAAGAACTCGTCGACGGGGAGCGGCTTGAAGCCGGCGTCGACCAACTCCTCCAGCGTGTCGTTGATGGCTACCAGCGAGGCGATCAGCTGCTTGGTCGCCGCGATGTGGAGCTGGTTGCAGCGCAGCAGCAGCGCGCCGCTCGTCGAATCGGACACCTGCGCCTCCAGCGACTTGGCGAGCGACTCCCTCGCATCCATGGCCACTGCGGTACTATCGGCCTGGCTGGCTATTGGCTCCCCCTCCTGCTACGTGTTTGTATTGTTGGTGATTTTGATGACGACGACGAATCGATGACTGCTTGGAATGGTTCGACGAGACGTACGCAGTTGGGGTCTGGTTTTATGTTAGCTCTCGGCGAGCGAGCGCGAGAACGCGAGACGCAGGCCACGATTCGGAGAGGGAATCCTTGTCCGAAACGAACGAGCTAGATAGTTCTACCACGGATTGACAGGATGGCAAAAAGTAAATTTCTCCGTTTTAAACAGGGCTCCAACTTGCAAAACTGGATTAAAGTTGGTCCTCCAACAGTATGATTTTTCTGGTTTCACTGACATAGCGAGTTGATCCGGTCACTATACGCTTACGTGACAAAAGCAAAGAGTAGGTCCCAACATGTCATCCTCACTTTTCCTCTTCTCTCTTCTCCCTCCTCTTCTCAGTCTCCTTTCCCTTTTCTCTCTATCTCTCGCCATCTCGGTGTGAGAGATGGGCATTGTGGCGTAATGGAGCGGCGGGAAAGGGACGCAGCCAGCAAAAGAGGGCACATGACTATGGCATCACAAGCGGTGGGGAGGGGGACGGCGACCAGCGGAACAAAGGGAGCGGAGGTCTTATGCGTTTGGCGGCGAGGGCCCCGTTGGTGGGCTTGGCAACGGCATACCAATTCATCCCCTTTGGCATCGAGTCATTGTATGTCAGCCATGGTGGCCAACACATTGTAGTAACCACGATACCGAGGAAGGCTTGTGGCGGCGACAGTGAAGTCATATATTAACCTATGTCTAGGAATCGAGAAAATGATCTTATATATTCTTGGAATAAGTTTGTTTAGAGATATTTGTAAAATAAGTTTTTTAAAATGGTCAAAGTACTTTAAAAATAAAAAAAGGTATATGCTACAGTGCTACATGTCGGCTGCGCACGGCAGGGCATGTCCACGCCGTGACGCAGGCAAGCATTTGCCATCCGCACTGCTTTTTTTGAGCGAAAACCGCATTGCACATAGTCCGTGGATTCAGCTCATGCCGCTCATTCCATGTGCCAGATCATCCTAACTGGACATAATACAATATTTAGGTGACATGCAAGAAACGATAAGTACCTCCTATAATTCATCTTCCACTTTTCCCTTCTCTATTAGAAACGGCCCAACACAATCCGGGGAGTTTACTTTTGCCATCTCTAAAAATCAGTTCTCAAATGCCACTCTCCCCAAATTTCATTTCAAATACCACCTAGGTCCACATGTCAGCCGGTGATTTTTGAAACTCGATGACAACATGAGGGCCTCATGTGAACTTTTCCTACAGAATCGAATGACAAGGGCCGGCCCATTGGGCGAATCCGAGCTAGTGCGGCGCCTCCGCCACCTCCCTCCACAAACCCCGAGCCGGGAGACGGAGCACCTGCCGCCGCTGCCGCCCTCAACCGGCACTAGCAGAGCGCAGATGGGCGTCGCCACATTGCCGCTCGCTGCCTTCGCGACAGGGACGAGTTCGGCTCCGACCTGAGGCCTCTGCATGCGCATGCGCTGCTTTGGCTCGCGCCATGGCTGCTTTCTACTTGCGCACACGAGGTGTTCGTTTGAAATGCTTGGGAAGTCATCGCTTGCTAATTACTCCAATCTGATACCCTTGTTTTCTATGTCCCAGGGGAGCACGTAACAAAACATGGCGTTCTCCCGTATCTTCTCTCCCCTTTGATCGCCGGCGCCGTAGCCGTCGACGACGGACGCTGGCCGCCCGCTGGACGTCGGTGAGCGCGCGGCGTGCAGCAACAGGGCGCGTGCGACCGCCTCCGGCGAGGCGAGCATGTGCCCCCACCTTGGCCAACCTGTCAGCGAATTGAAAGTGCGGCCCACCTGCCAACGACTAACTAGACGTGAGCATGACGTCATCGATCATCTGCGGGCCATGTCGGCGAGCGGGAGAACCCCTTGAAATTGCGGCGCGCCTTGGCGCCGCGAGCCCCAAAACCGCACACGCGCTCAACGAACGCCTCCCCTTCTCCCGCCGCTTCCCTCCTCGGGCCACGAGCGCCGAGAGACCAAGAGCCGCCCGCGCGCCGCCTCCGCCGCTCGCCGGAGCGGAGCCCGAAGCAATGGAGCGGTTCAGGACCGGCACCAAGTGTGAGCTGCGGGCCGCGGACACGGCCTGTACCTCCACGCCGACTCGCGACGGGGCAGCGCTTCGCTACCTGACACCGCTACGGCGAGCGCCCGCGCGCGGGGTGGCGGTGCCGACCGTGCTCTCACCACTTCGCGGGCGCTATGCTCATGCTCCCAGCCGCCGCAAAGGGCGGTACTGGCGGCCACGACCTCGCCGTGGGCGGCGACCGCGGCGCGGTTCGGCCTCGGCGGTGGCAACCGCGTCACCCTGCGCGACCTCGACCGGCTGCCGATGTTCGCCGCCGGCTGGTTTCCCATCGTGTCGGCATCCGGGGACGTCCTGCTGGGTCACGCTAGCGACCGATTCCTCCGAGCTATCGACAGAGGGGATGGCAATGGCGTCACCGTCGAGGTGTCCGACAGCCGCAGACCGAACACGCCCTGGGTGGTGGAGGCCATCCCCCCGATAGAATCCATACCTCGCCTTCCACATCTTGTGGTGAGCGCGTCATGCCCTGTTTTTTCGATCCTTTCTTAACTGATTGCATGAGTTGGGTTCTTTGGGGATCAATTGCTGATGCTTTCTTGAACCAGAGCTTGCAGATTGTGGCAAGTTGAGTTAGTTTTGCTCTTCTGGGCGCTATTATTTGGTTCTGATGTTGCGTTGTTTCTGCCTCTGTTGCTAATCGTGCGTCCTGAGTTGTTCATGGGAAAGTAATTCTTAGTAGCATTAGTAGCATTTGGGGGTCATGGTGTCAATTCTATTTCTGTATGATACATTCGTAGTGGGGAGCAGTTCTTGGTTCCATCAGGTTGCCATCTTGGTTCTTCAGTTCTTGCTTGTCCGCATTTGCTTCCTTCCAGGGTGCAGTTCTTGGGTCACAAATTCCATTTTCGGTTCCGTTTACTTAAATTTTCTGTCCGCTCTATGAATTTTCCTTTTCCAAGATTATTTCAGTACGGTTCTTGAAAATGGCAACACTACCTGATCACCATTGCCGTTCTTTCTTAATGTGTTCTTGGTCCTCGGTCACACAGTGTGTGATGAATTCTTGCAAATTGTAATGAATTCCTTTGTGCCATCTTCTTTGCTGCAGGGCATAGGACACATTGCACGGGCAATCCGGTTCGTGCGAGCAGAGCGGGCATCTACTGATGGGACCTTTCCCCATGTCGCCTGGGCTTGTTTCGAGTTCACCGGGAGGTCATTGTTCAATCTGAGGACGGAGCTGGCGCGTAGGTTGAACTTTGCAGTGGTCTCCGATGTCATTATGTGTGTTCGAGCGGGCTTGTTTGGACGGCTGACTCCTCTGATCACCGATCTGCCTCCCAACAATGTGACCATGGAGATCATCGTTGTCACGGCTGGGACGATTGGTGAGATTTCGTTTTTATGTACCTGTGTATTACTGGTTATCGCCTTCTCTTTTCATGACAGTTCTATAGATTACATGCTCGGTATTCCATAGTCTTGGTTAGTCATACTGTTGCTGCATTTTCCCTGACAACTTTTGTATTGACATCATCTAGTTAAGGAGAAACTACTGACTACTGTTACTGCTTTTAATAAAGTTCTATCACTTGTCATCAAGGAAACTGTGCACATGTATAGTAAGGAGAAACTTATCTGAATGTTCTTGTAGATAAGGAAAGAAAGAAGTTGAGTGAAAATAAGTAGTTATTAAGAGTTTGTCTTGTGGATTTTCAGTCTGTGTACAGATGCTAAATATGGACTGAAACTAGTCATGTGATCAGGAACAGCCATTTTTTAGTTGCATGCATAGTACATACTCATGCTCAATCTTGATATGGATAAGACTGGTTTTATGCATCCTCAGTTTGAATAACTCGGTTGCTTTTTTTTTCTTTATTTTGCCCTGGTATTAGTGTTGAGGGGTTTAATCCCAGATCATCTCAGTCAGCTCTTGTCATTATGAGAAATGGGGCCTTCGATTTAAGACATTCTTACATGCCTTGTGCCTACTCTAACTGTAAAAGAGTTCACTTGTACATTAGTACCATATCAAGATACAATGCAAACACTGTTTCCATTAAGAGCAATTTTACGGTCCTTAATGAGGTACCATGAAGTACCATTTTTTCTATTGTAAATTTGGTACCTCATGGTACCTAGGTACTATGAGGTACTAAAATTTACACTAAAATTTTAGTACCTCATGGTACCTCCTCAAGGACCGTAGAATTACTCTTCCATTAAATCATGCTTCCGGTTTCTGCTCACTATGCTGGTTTCTATGAGTTTTTCATTTTCTTCTTTAACAAAAGGGTGACCCAGATGTTTACATCATGTCTGAATTGAGCGGCTTGCGAGTTACAATATCTGTACCTAACTGCCTTATTATTTTGTCTGGTCCTTTTGCAAATTCAGATGCCAATGAGTTGAGATTCCCCAATGTTGGTGCAGTCTAGAGGAAGACAGAAGTGCAGGAGCAGAACATCTGACAGTCACTCCCCCATTCATCGTTTCAGAATTTTTTTGCTGGCTCAGACCGAATGACAGGAGAAATCAATGGAATAGGCTTCAGAAAGGAAACCACCATCTGTTCTGTTTCCCGGTTGTTAGCTATGGGATGCTCTGATGTCTTGAATGCCTGAACATCGCGTTCTGACATTTGCTGTACTTTCCATTGTCATCTGTATGATATGACTGATGATCCATATATTTGCAGATGTGAAATGTTGTGCTCAAGTCTGAATACACAGAGCTCATCTGTATGATATATAGTACTACATGTTTTGACATTTTTTGCTGTGATTCCTGTGTTATCATTGTGTTTGATTTCCCTTATGTCTACACCAAAAAGCAGTCAACATCTTATCCAGATAAATAGTGGTGGTTGGTTATAAAGATTTGCTGCAATGTTTCTGACTTTGGCAAATTATTTTAATTCCATTCACTTATATGTATTGTGCATAAGAGTAAATATAAGATCAAACCTAAGCAAAGTCAGTTCAGTACTTAAAGTCTTAAACTGCATGCGGCTGATCTGGAGTTTGTGTTCTGTTGCTGCCGATGCCTTTCCTCACAGGCGATGGCGGATGCGTGCGCCGCCCGACGAGTCGATGACTGCTTGGATGGTTCGACGAGACGTACGCAGTTGGGGTCTGGTTTTATGTAGGCTCTCGGCGAGCGAGGCGAGAACGCGAGACGCAGGCCACGATTCGGAGAGGGAATCCGTGTCCGAAACGAACGAGCTAGAGAGTTCTACCACGGATTGTGTTGGGATAATTTACTTTTTACCAACTTGGGGAACTGGATTAAAGTTGGTCCTCTAGCAGTATAGATGTCTGGCTTCGCTGATATGGCGAGTTGACCTGGTCCACTCATACTAACTAGACGCTTACGTGACAAAAGCAATAGTAGGTCCCACATGTCATCCTCACTTTTTTCCTCTCTTCTCTCCCCTCCTCTCTCAGTCTCCTTTCCCTTTTCTCTCTATCTCTCGCCATCTCGCGTGAGAGATGAGCTTTGTGGCGTAATGGAGCGGCGGGAAAGGGATGCAGCCAGCAAAAGAGGGCAACATGACTATGGCATCACCAAGCGGTGGGGAGGGGACGGCGACCAGCGGAAGAGGGGAGCGGAGGTCTAGGCGTTTGGCGGCGAGGGCCCTCATTGGTGGGCTTGGCAACGGTATACCAATTCCATCCCCTTTGGCATCGAGTCATTGTATGTCAGCCATGGTGCCTTGTGACGATGACCATGATAACGACGGTGGTGGCAGCAACAATTGTAGTAACACCACCGGTACCGAGGAAGGCTTGTGGCGGCGACAGTGAAGTTCATATATTAACCTCATGTCTAGGAATCGAGAAAAGGATCTTATATATTCTTGGAATAAGTTTGTTTAGAGATTTATTTGTAAAATAAGTTTTTCAAAATGGTCAAAGTACTTTAAAAAATAAAAAAGGTATCTGCTACGGTGCTACATGTCGGCTGCGCACGGCAGGGCATGTCTAACGCCGACGCCGTGACAGCAGGCAGGCGTTTGCCATCCGCACTGCATTTTTTTGAGCAAAAACCGCATTGCACATAGTCCGTGGATTCAGCTCATGCCGCTCATTCCATGTGCCGGATCATCCTAACTGGACATAGTACAATACAATATTTAGGTGACATGCAAGAAGCGATAAGATACCTCCTTAAAAATTCATCTCCACTTCTCCCTTCTCTTATAGAAACGGCCCAACACAATTCGGGAGAATTTACTTTTTGCCATCCTCTCAAAATACCAGTTCTCAAATGCCACTCTCCCTAAATTTCATTTCCAAATACCACCTGGTCCACATGTCAGCCGGTGATTATTTTGAAACTCGATGACAACATGAGGGGCCTCAAGTGAACTTTTTCCTACAGAATCGAATGACAAGGGCCGGCCCAATTGGGCGGAGTCCGAGCTAGTGCGGCGCCTCCGCCACCTCCTCCACAAACCCCGAGCCGGCGAGACGAGCACCTGCCGCCGCTGCCGCCCTCACCCGGCACTAGCAGAGCGCAGATGGGCGTCGCCACATTGCCGCTCGCTGCCTTCGCGACAGGGACGAGTTCGGCTCCGACCTGAGGCCTCTGCATGCGCATGCGCTGCTTTGGCTCGCGCCATGGCTGCTCTTCTACTTGCGCACACGAGGTGTTCGTTGAAATGCTTGGGAAGTCATCGCTTGCTAATTACTCCAATCTGATACCCTTGTTTTCTATGTCCCAGGGGAGCACGTAACCAAAACATGGCGTTCTCCTAGTCTTCTCCCCCTGTTGATCGCCGGCGCCGTAGCCGTCGACGACGACGCTGGCCGCCCGCCGTGGACGTCGGTGAGCGCGCGGCGTGCAGCAACAGCAGCGCGTGCGACCGCCTCCGGCGAGGCGAGCATGTGGCCCCCACCCTTGGCCAACCTGTCAGCGAATTGAAAGTGCGGCCCCACCTGCCAACGACTAACTAGACGTGAGCATGACGTCATCGATCATCTGCGGGCCCACCTGTCGGCGAGCGGGAGAACCCCTTGAAATTGCGGCCGCCTTGGCGCCGCGAGCCCCAAAACCGCAACCAAGCACAAATACTGCAGCTCCAAGTCTGAAATACACTGCAGCGGTAATTAGTATAATTAATTTGGAACCTGCACCCAGATGACTCTATAACTCGAGTCTGGGAGGGCTCAATTTTCTACCAAACAAGGTGCAAATCCGATATCATTAACAGATAAAGTTTCAGTACGTGGATGGATGCATTACAACAGACAAAAGGGAAAATAGAAAACAACCCTTCTGCATGAAAATACAGGATCAGCTTTTGCAGAGTTGCCTGATATATATTTCAGACTTGAGCATAACATTTCACTTCTGCAAATGTATGGATGATCATCACTCGTGTCATACAGAATCACAGATAACGATGGAGAAACTACAGCAAATGTCAGAACACACAATTGCCAGGTACACATTCTCCTTAGTTGCTTAATGCAGTTCGTGAACTTCAGAGCACAATGGCCAGTAATATCTAATGACCGGGAAACAGAAGAGTTGATACCAAAGAGAGAGAGAGAGAAGACATTCAGTTCTCTGTCATTCGATCTAAAGCAGCGTAATTTTCTGAAGGGACGAATGAACAAGTGACTGTCAGGGTTCTGCTCCTGTAGTTCTTCTGTCTTCCTCTAGGCGGCATGAACATTGGGGCACGTCAACCCCAAACCAGCTGAATTTGCAAAGGGACAAACAAAACGATGAGACAAGTTAATTACAGATACTACAGCTCACAAGCCATTCAATATTCAGAAACCATCTAAAAACATCTGAGGTCAACTTTTTGTGAAATAAGAAAATGAACAGCAAAATAAAACGGATAACTCATCTAGAAACCAACATAATGAGCAGAAGCTGGTCTAATGATTTAACGGCAACAGTGCTGTCTATTGTATATTTGTATGATACAAAACACATGCAAGATTAACTTATTGTCTTTTTTACAGTGAGAGTATGCACAAACACATGCAAGATTGCCTTAAATTAAAAAAACAACTATTTCTTAGACTGAAAAGATCTCATTGGGATTTGGGATGGTCTGGGCTTAAACCCCTCAACACTACTACCTTCCCAGCCATAAAATTAACTTCAGGCCATATTTTAGCATCTGTACACAGATTGAAAATCCACATGCCAAACTCTGAATACCTACTTATTCTCACTTGAGTCCATTTTCTTATCTATAGGAATTTTCCCTGAGGACAAGTGGATTGGACTTTATTGATAGCATTTCATTAGAAAGAAATCAGCACAGAAATTTTCATGAAACATGCAGCAACAGTATGACTGATCTAGAGCACTGCATGCGCACGAGAGATTCAAGACTAAATGAATACCATGAGCATGTAATCTATAGAACATTAGCCATAAAACAAGAAGGCGACAGCAAGTCTTGCACAGGTACATATCTCACCTAATGACTCAGGCGGGAGAACGAATATCACCATTGTCGCATTGTTGCGAGGCAGATCGGTCACCAGAGGAGTCAGCCGTCCGTAGGTTCCTGCTCTAACACACATAGTGGAGTTGGGGTCTGGTTCGAAGCCCATGCGTCTCGACAGCTGGTTCCATAGATGGAGCGCAGACCTCCCAGTGAACCAGATCCAAACCCATTGTAAATCATTATGTGTTAATCGCCGGAAAATGATGCGACGCGCAAAGAAACCGAATGAGGGCTGCAGCAAAGAAGATCGTTACAAACACGAAGTAACTGAGGACCAAGAACTTAGTAAGAAAGAACATCAGTGGGGATGTCGCCATTTTCAAGAACCGAAGAACATAGGTGGCAACCTGACAGATGAAACCAAGAACTGCTCCTACCTACGAATGCAACATAGAGAATGGACACCTTGAGCTAAAACAAAATTTACTTTCCCGGGAACACGAGATTAGCAAATTAGCAATAGAGGCGGAACTAACAGAATTTCGCAGCAATCACAAGAAAGATCAAGAACCCAGTAACGCAAATTGCAGCAATCACAAGAAAAGATCAAGAATTAGCCTAGCCCCGAAGAACCCAGTAACGCAATCGATTATGCAAGAATCAGGAAAGGAAACAGGGGCATGACGTGCTCACCGAAGGATTCGGAGGCCTAGGTATGGAGTTCCTCGGGGGATGGCCTCCACCACCACTGCCACCTCGCCAGGCGACGGCCGTCGATCATGTCGGCGATGACGCCGGTGCCATTCCGATTCCAATTCCATTTCCTGTCGTCAGCTCGGAGGAAGCGCCAGCTGCAGTGACGCAGCAGGACGTCGCCCCCACCCCGACCTGATAGCGAACCAGCAGGCGGGGGGAACACCTCCTGGTCGAGATCGCGGAGGACGATGCTGGCGCGGTTGCCGCTGAGGAGGCGCGCCGCGTCCACCCGAGCCCCGTCGCGAGGTACCGCCCGTTCGCGGCGCTGTGGAGCATGAGGATGTCGACGTCGCCGGCGTCGAGGTGGTGCGTGTGCACCGTCCACGCCGCGTGCACGGACGCGCGGCCCTGGCCCATGGAGACGCCTCTCCCGCCGTCGTCGGCGCGGAGGTACGTGCCCTGGGCGCGGCTCCGCAGCCACACGTGGTGCCCGTCGTGGAACTGCTCCATTGCCTCCCTCCGGCGAGCGGCAGAGGGCGCGCGGCGGGGCTCTTGGTGTCTTGCCTCTCCGGTCGGCGAGCAGCGGAGGCGGAGGCGGAGGCGGCGCGCCGCTTGGTTTCTTGCGCTCTCCGGCGAGAGGAGAGGAGTTGTTACGGCTCGGGGCTCTCAGCGTCAGCGCCAAGGCGGCCGCAATTTAAAGGAGTTGTCCCCCTTCGCTGACAGGTGGCCCGCAGTTCCGGCTCCTCTGACAGGTGGGCCCGCTGGTCCCACATGCTGGATGACGTCATGCCCGTTTCGCCGGAAGCAACGAGAGCTACTGCTGCACCTGCACCACACCGCCACGCACGCGCTCACCAGGCGCGGCCGGCGTCGTCGTCCACGCACCGCGCCGTGAATGCATGCTCATATGTGTGCTTTCCCTGTGACATCAAGAAGCAACCTGATTAGCAAGCGAACCGACCTCGAAGCATTTCAACGAACACCTCGTGTGCGAGTAAGAACAGAGCTCATCCTGTCGCCGCGGCAGCAGAGAAGCAGTGGAGGCCCCCACAGCGGCGCTCTGCAACGTGCCGACGCCCAACGGCGGATCGGGTTTTTGTCCAACGCCGCGACGGGCGGCGATGGCGGCGGCGGCGGCGCGCGCATCCGCCATCGCCTGTGAGAAAGGCATCGGCAGCAACAGAACACAAACTCCAGATCAGCCGCATGCAGTTTAAGACTTTAAGTACTGAACTGACTTTGCTTAGGTTTGATCTTATATTTACTCTTATGCACAATACATATAAGTGAATGGATAAAATAATTTGCCAAAGTCAGAAACATTGCAGCAAATCTTTATAACCAACCACCACTATTTATCTGGATAAGATGTTGACTGCTTTTTGGTGTAGACATAAGGGAAATCAAACACAATGATACACAGGAATCACAGCAAAAAATGTCAAAAGATGTAGTACTATATATCATACAGATGAGCTCTGTGTATCAGACTTGAGCACAACATTTCACATCTGCAAATGTATGGATCATCAGTCATATCATACAGATGGACATGGAAAGTACAGCAAATGTCAGAACGCGATGTTCAGGCATTCAAGACATCAGAGCATCCCATAGCTAACAACCGGGAAACAGAACAGATGGTGGTTTCCTTTCTGAAGCCTATTCCATTGATTTCTCCTGTCATTCGGTCTGAGCCAGCAAAAAAATTCTGAAACGATGAATGGGGGAGTGACTGTCAGATGTTCTGCTCCTGCACTTCTGTCTTCCTCTAGACTGCACCAACATTGGGAATCTCAACTCATTGGCATCTGAATTTGCAAAAGGACCAGACAAAATAATAAGGCAGTTAGGTACAGATATTGTACTCGCAGCCGCTCAATTCAGACATGATAAAACATCTGGGTCACCCTTTTGTTAAAGAAAAAATGAAAAACTCATAGAAACCAGCATAGTGAGCAGAAACCGGAAGCATGATTTAATGGAAGAGTATTCTACGTCCTTGAGGAGGTACCTGAGGTTACTAAATTTTATGGTAAATTTTAGTACCTCATAGTACCTAGGTACCATGAGGTACCAAATTTACAATAGAAAAAATGGTACTTCATGGTACCTTCATAAGGACCGTAAAATGCTCTTAATGGAAACAGTGGTTTGCATTGCTTTGATATGGTACTAATGTACAAGTGAACTCTTTTACAGTTAGAGTAGGCACAAGGCATGTAAGAATGTCTTAAATCGAAGGCCCCATTTCTCATAATGACAAGAGCTGACTGAGATGATCTGGGATTAAACCCCTCAACACTAATACCAGGGCAAAATAAAGAAAAAAAAAGCAACGAGTTATTCAAACTGAGGATGCATAAAACCAGTCTTATCCATATCAAGATTAAGCATGAGTATGTACTATGCATGCAACTAAAAAATGGCTGTTCCTGATCACATGACTAGTTTCAGTCCATATTTAGCATCTGTACACAGACTGAAAATCCACAAGACAAACTCTTAATAACTACTTATTTTCACTCAACTTCTTTCTTTCCTTATCTACAAGAACATTCAGATAAGTTTCTCCTTACTATACATGTGCACAGTTCCTTGATGACAAGTGATAGAACTTTATTAAAGCAGTAACAGTAGTCAGTAGTTTCTCCTTAACTAGATGATGTCAATACAAAGTTGTCAGGGAAAATGCAGCAACAGTATGACTAACCAAGACTATGGAATACCGAGCATGTAATCTATAGAACTGTCATGAAAGAGAAGGCGATAACCAGTAATACACAGGTACATAAAAACGAAATCTCACCAATCGTCCCAGCCGTGACAACGATGATCTCCATGGTCACATTGTTGGAGGGCAGATCGGTGATCAGAGGAGTCAGCCGTCCAAACAAGCCCGCTCGAACACACATAATGACATCGGAGACCATGCAGTTCAACCTGTCACTTTTGGAGAGAAGATAGAAATTGGGATTTCAATATTGCCATTGACTTAGCTCAAAGAGCATATAAAAATGTACAAGAGAAGTAGAAATGTCTATAATAACCCTCAATACTCTTAACACCCACTCAAATGCAATGTGTAGCAATAATATGCATTTGAAAGGTAAACTAAACACTAGAACACAATCCAAATATTAGTCTATCCCATAGCCTTGATGATGTGTCGAAGTGTGCCAATTCTAGGATGATGAAGAAGAAAAGATGTATCCCCTTCTCAATGAACTGGAGCTTGGAGCCTTTACAAACTGTTCTTCGGCTCTTCATTGATTCAGAGATGTTGATGATGATGATGATGACAATGGACCTTCAACAAACTGTTCTTCGTCCTTTGACTAATGATGAGACATTGATGTTGATGAAGGCCCTTCACAAACTGTTCTTTCGGACCTTCACTGAGTGTATGATGATCATGTTGAACAAGCTCCAACATGGGATGATGAAGTGACACTGAAGGCCAGCTCCGACGGGAACTGGCGATGATTAAAGCCAACTCTGACGCGAGTTGGATGTAGAAAGACGATGAAGAGATGAACTGGCATGACTTTGACGAATGAGGGTAAAAAAAGCAAAATGAGGATATTTTGGATTGACTCGATAAATTGTAGAGAAATTTGACTCAATGATAGTAGCAGACACTAAGTAGTAGCAAAAGAGATGAACTGGTGCAAATTCAACAAAATTAAAGGAATCATTGGAGTATTGGACTTGGATGGACTTGATACGAAATATAGTAAATTGATGACAAGACATGAAATGATTTGAAGGCTTATCGATAGTAGCGGCTGCAAAAAGAACAATGACCAGTAGCAGGAACCCATTCTTCAATCACTAATTAGCTGTAACCAGCTGCATAACAAAAAGATCCAAGAGCCTCAAAATCTGCTCCTATCTATCCTGTTGCTGCTTGACCATGAGCATACACGCAACAGAAAAAACAAAGACGGAGAGAGGGGTTGATGTGGATCTGAAGTAGGGGTTGTGTGGATCTGAAGTTTCAGGAATAGCCTGGGACGATGAGAAGATGATGACGACGAGCATCGGCGGCTGGCCGGTTCGATGGGTGGACGGCAGCGGCTTGCCGCAATGGACGACGAGGGCCTGGCCGGCGGAGGACGAGCACCCGCGACGGGGGCACTGATTGGCTGATTGCTGCTCATGTTTGTTTGCTCATTGGAGATGAACTGGGAACGACAGGCTCGCTGCTGCTGCCGCTTGAAGACGAGAAAGCAACAATCAGCGATGACGACTGCCTTTGATGCGGCGGGCGCGGCCCAGATCTGGGCGGCACGGATGGCGCCGCGACCGGCGGCGATGACCGCGACTTCCGCCGGCGATGGGCTGTCGATGGACTTGATGACAGGAGAACGAGGAAGTGGTGCTGCTGCTTTGCTTCTTCTGCTTCGCTTGCTGCTTGACGAGGGATGAATGGGACTGCCGCGCCGGCGGCGAGCCTCGTGATTGATGAGGGACACGGCGGGGGACGACGAGACGGCCGCGATGGGCAGCGGTTGCTGCTGCTATTGCTTGCTGATTGGGGACGAAACTGAGCTGACGACGGTGCTGTTGCACTTACTACCACTCGATGAGGATGTGGACGGGTAGTTGGGCTCGCCGCGGCGACCGCCGCCGGCGTGCCGGCGTGGACTCGGATCGACGGCTAGGGTTTGCTCCTTGCTCTGATACCATGTCACTTTTGGAGAGAAGATAGAAATTGGGGATTTCAACTTTGCCATTGACTTAGCTCAAAGAGCATATAAATATGTACCAGAGAAGTAGAAATGTCTATAATACCCTCAATACTCTTAACACAACCCTACGGCGCCAGCTCCGTCCTCAGATTGAACAATGACCTCCGGTGAACTCGAAACAAGCGCCAGGCGACATGGGGAAAGGTCCCATCAGTAGATGCCCGCTCTGCTCGCACGAACCGGATTGCCCGTGCAATGTGTCCTATGCCCTGCAGCAAAGAAGATGGCACAAAGGAATTCATTACAATTTGCAAGAATTCATCACACACTGTGTTGACCGAGGACCAAGAACACATTAAGAAAGAACGGCAATGGTGATCAGGTAGTGTTGCCATTTTCAAGAACCGTACTGAAATAATCTGGAAAAGGAAAATTCATAGAGCGGACAGAAATTTAAGTAACGGAACCGAAAATGGAATTTTGTGACCCAAGAACTGCACCCTGAGAGGAAGCAAATGCGGACAAGCAAGAACTGAAGAACCAAGATGGCAACCTGATGGAACCAGAACGCTCCCCACTACGAATGTATCATACAGAAATAGAATTGACACCATGACCCCCAAATGCTACTAATGCTACTAAGAATTACTTTCCCATGAACAACTCAGGAGCACGATTAGCAACAGAGGCAGAAACAACGCAACATCAGAACCAAATAATAGCGCCCAGAAGAGCAAAACTAACTCAACTTGCCACAATCTGCAAGCTCTGGTTCAAGAAAGCATCAGCAATTGATCCCCCAAAGAACCCAACTCATGCAATCAGTTAAGAAGGATCGAAAAACAGGCATGACGCGCTCACCACAAGATGTGGAAGGCGAGGTATGGATTCTATCGGGGGATGGCCTCCACCACCCAGGCGTGTTCGGTCTGCGGCTGTCGGACACCTCGACGGTGACGCCATTGCCATCCCCTCTGTCGATAGCTCGGAGGAATCGGTCGCTAAGCGTGACCCAGCAGGACGTCCCCGGATGCCGACACGATGGGAAACCAGCCGCCGGCGAACATCGGCAGCCGGTCGAGGTCGCGCAGGGTGACGCGGTTGCCACCGCCGAGGCCGAACCGCGCCGCGGTCGCCGCCCACGGCGAGGTCGTGGCCGCCAGTACCGCCCGTTGGCGGCGCTGTGGAGCATGAGCATGCGGCCGTCGAAGTGGTGGAGCACGTGCACCGCCCACGCCGCGCGCGCGGTCGCGCGGTACGGGTGCAGGTAGACGCTGCTCCCGTCGGCGAGGTCGGCGTGGAGGTACAGGCCGTGCTCGCGGCTCCGCAGCCACACGTGGTGCGGTCCTGGAACCGCTCCATTGCTTCCGGGCTCCGCTCCGGCGAGCGGCGGAGGCGGCGCCGGGGGCGCTCTTGGTCTCTCGCTCCGGCGAGGGGAGAGCGGCGGAGGAAGGGGAGGCGTTCGTTGAAGGCGT
>CM020183.1:3349636-3402639 GCA_009805545.1 Oryza longistaminata
TGCCGCCACGAGGTGGAGTATGTGCCGCGCCCACGCCGCGTGCACGGACGCGCGGCCCTCGTGCAGGGAGACGCCGCTCCCGTCCTCGCCGGCGCGGAGGTACGTGCCGTGGACGCGGCTCCGCAGCCACACGTGATGCCCGTCGTGGAATTTCTCCATTGCCTCCGGCGAGCGGCGGAGGCGGCGGCGCGGGTCTCTTGCTTTCTTGATTTCTTGGTTTTCCGGCGAGGGGAGAGCGGAGGGAGGGAGAGTTCGTTGCGACAGTTACGGCTCACAGCGCCAAGGCGGCCGCAATTGAAGGAGTTCTCTCCCTTCGCTGACAGGTGGGCCCACACCTGCACCTCCCCTTCCCCTTCTCTGACAGGTGGGCCATGGGGCCCACAATGCCGATGACGTCATGCTCGCGACGCCGGAGGCGTCGAGCAGACGAGAACGAGAGCTAGCTGCTGCTGCCTGTTGCCACGTCGTCGGTGAAGACTAGGAATGCCACGCGTCGTGCTGTCATGCTTCCCTGTGACAAAAAACAACCAGATTAGCAAGCGAACGATTCCGAAGCATTTCAACGAACACCTGGTGTGCGAGTAGCAGCCGTCTGAGGCGTTCGGAGCCGAACCGTCTGTCGCCGGCGCGGCGGCAGAGAACACCAGTGTGGAACCAAGCGACAGCGCAAGCGCCACAGGCCGATGCGCGCGGCGGCGGCGGCAGTTGCCATTGCTCAGTGTGTCCAACGCCGCCACGACGGCCGCCGCCGGCGCGGCGAGCGCCGCCGCACTGCACTAGTCGGTGGGTTCGCCCATTCCACGCGCCGTCGACGACTACGCTTCTGCCGGACTGCCGGTGATTGGAGTGGCACCGCCGGTGAGGAAGGGGCATCGGCGATTCGGCGGCGACGGGACACAACACCAGATGAGCCGCGTTATATGTGGTTAAGTATCACTTAGTACAGTACTGATTTGATTTTTTTTTTTGTTTAGTTCTGATGCTATACTCTTATGTACAATGTGCTGTATCTAAGTGAATGAAATTAAAATAGTTTTTTTTCTCAAAGATCCAAGGTCTGAAACATTGCAGCTGCTGATATCCATAACCAACCACCAATTGTTCATCTGACTGCGTTTTTGGTGTAGAAAAAAAAGGGGAAAAAAAATAAAGTTCAAAACAATCCTTCTATACACACACACAGGAACTACAGAGCAATATATCTGATAGATTTGCCTGATTTATTCAGATTTGAGAATAACATTTCACTTCTGACTGGGAAACAGAAAATGTTTCATGTTGTGATCCTCTATGATCGCAAAGAAGACTGCGAAAACTGATCAGAACAGTAAATTCATACTCCTATCTGAAAACTGGGGACATGAAGGAGCACAAATACTGCAGCTCCCAAGTCTGAAATACACTGCAGCGGTAATTAGTAATTAATTTGGAACCTGCACCCAGATGACTCTATAACTCGAGTCTGGGAGGGCTCAATTTTCTACCAAACAAGGTGCAAATCCGATATCATTAACAGATAAAAGTTTCAGTACGTGGATGGATGCATTACAACAGACAAAAGGGAAAATAGAAAACAACCCTTCTGCATGAAAAATACAGGATCAGCTTTTGCAGAGTTGCCTGATATATATTTCAGACTTGAGCATAACATTTCACTTCTGCAAATGTATGGATGATCATCACTCGTGTCATACAGAATCACAGATAACGATGGAGAAACTACAGCAAATGTCAGAACACACAATTGCCAGGTACACATTCTCCTTAGTTGCTTAATGCAGTTCGTGAACTTCAGAGCACAATGGCCAGTAATATCTAATGACCGGGAAACAGAAGAGTTGATACCAAGAGAGAGAGAGAGAAGACATTCAGTTCTCTGTCATTCGATCTAAAGCAGCGTAATTTTCTGAAGGGACGAATGAACAAGTGACTGTCAGGGTTCTGCTCCTGTAGTTCTTCTGTCTTCCTCTAGGCGGCATGAACATTGGGGCAGTCAACCCCAAACCAGCTGAATTTGCAAAGGCACAACAAAACGATGAGACAAGTTAATTACAGATACTACAGCTCACAAGCCATTCAATATTCAGAAACCATCTAAAAACATCTGAGGTCAACTTTTTGTGAAATAAAGAAATGAACAGCAAAATAAAACGGATAACTCATCTAGAAACCAACATAATGAGCAGAAGCTGGTCTAATGATTTAACGGCAACAGTGCTGTCTATTGTTATTTGTATGATACAAAACACATGCAAGATTAACTTATTGTCTTTTTTACAGTGAGAGTATGCACAACACATGCAAGATTGCCTTAAATTAAAAAAACAACTATTTCTTAGACTGAAAGATCTCATTGGGATTTGGGATGGTCTGGGCTTAAACCCTCAACACTACTACCTTCCCAGCCATAAAATTAACTTCAGGCCATATTTTAGCATCTGTACACAGATTGAAAATCCACATGCCAAACTCTGAATACCTACTTATTCTCACTTGAGTCCATTTTCTTATCTATAGGAATTTTCCCTGAGGACAAGTGGATTGGACTTTATTGATAGCATTTCATTTGAAAGAAATCAGCACAGAAATTTTCATGAAACATGCAGCAACAGTATGACTGATCTAGAGCACTGCAATGCGCACGAGAGATTCAAGACTAAATGAATACCATGAGCATGTAATCTATAGACATTAGCCATAAAACAAGAAGGCGACAGCAAGTCTTGCACAGGTACATATCTCACCTAATGACTCAGGCGGGAGAACGAATATCACCATTGTCGCATTGTTGCGAGGCAGATCGGTCACCAGAGGAGTCAGCCGTCCGTAGGTTCCTGCTCTAACACACATAGTGGAGTTGGGGTCTGGTTCGAAGCCCATGCGTCTCGACAGCTGGTTCCATAGATGGAGCGCAGACCTCCCAGTGAACCAGATCCAAACCCCTTGTAAATCATTATGTGTTAATCGCCGGAAAATGATGCGACGCGCAAAGAAACCGAATGAGGGCTGCAGCAAAGAAGATCGTTACAAACACGAAGTAACTGAGGACCAAGAACTTAGTAAGAAAGAACATCAGTGGGGATGTCGCCATTTTCAAGAACCGAAGAACATAGGTGGCAACCTGACAGATGAAACCAAGAACTGCTCCTACCTACGAATTAAGAGAATGGACACCTTGAGCTAAAACAAAATTTACTTTCCCGGGAACACGAGATTAGCAAATTAGCAATAGAGGCGGAACTAACAGAATTTCGCAGCAATCACAAGAAAAGATCAAGAACCCAGTAACGCAAATTGCAGCAATCACAAGAAAAGATCAAGAATTAGCCTAGCCCCGAAGAAACAGTAACGCAATCGATTATGCAAGAATCAGGAAAGGAAACAGGGCATGACGTGCTCACCGAAGGATTCGGAGGCCTAGGTTAGAGTTCCTCGGGGGGATGGCCCCACCACCACTGCCACCTCGCAGCGACGGCCGTCGATCATGTCGGCGATGACGCGGTGCCACTCGATTCCAATTCCATTTCCTGTCGTCAGCTCGGAGAAGCGCCAGCTGCAGTGACGCAGCAGGACTCGTCCCCCCACCCCGACCTGATAGCGAACCAGCAGGCGGGGGGAACACCTCCTGGTCGAGATCGCGGAGGACGATGCTGGCGCGGTTGCCGCTGAAGAGGGCGCCGCCGCGTCCACCCGAGCCCCGTCCGCGAGGTACGCCCGTTCGCGCGCTGTGGAGCATGAGGATGTCGACGTCGCCGGCGTCGAGGTGGTGCGTGTGCACCGTCCACGCCGCGTGCACGGACGCGCGGCCCTGGCCCATGGAGACGCCTCTCCGTCGTCGTCGGCGCGGAGGTACTGCCCTGGGCGCGCTCCGCAGGCACACGTGGTGCCCGTCGTGGAAACTGCTCCATTGCCTCCCTCCGGCGACGGCAGAGGCGGCGGCGGCGGGGCTCTTGGTGTCTTGCCTCTCCGGTCGGCGAGCAGCGGAGGCGGAGGCGGAGGCGCGGGCGCCGCTTGGTTTCTTGCGCTCTCCGGCGAGAGGAGAGGAGTTTGTTACGGCTCGGGGCTCTCAGCGTCAGCGCCAAGGCGCCCAATTTAAAGGAGTTGTCCCCCTTCGCTGACAGGTGGGGCCGCAGTTCCGGCTCCTCTGACAGGTGGGCCCGCTGGTCCCACATGCTGGATGACGTCATGCCCGTTTCGCCGGAAGCAACGAGAGCTAGCTGCTCACCTGCACCACACGCCACGCACGCGCTCACCAGGCGCGGCCGGCGTCGTCGTCCACGACAGTGGGTATGTGCTTTCCCTGTGACATCAAGAAGCAACCTGATTAGCAAGCGAACCGACTCCGAAGCATTTCAACGAACACCTCGTGTGCGAGTAAGAACAGAGCTCATCCTGTCGCCGCGGCAGCAGAGAAGCAGTGGAGGCCCCAACAGCGGCGCTCTGCGACGTGCCGACGCCCAACGGCGGATCGGGTTTTGTCCAACGCCGCGACGGCGGCGATGGCGGCGGCGGCGGCGCGCGCATCCGCCATCGCCTGTGAGGAAAGGCATCGGCAGCAACAGAACACAAACTCCAGATCAGCCGCATGCAGTTTAAGACTTTAAGTACTGAACTGACTTTGCTTAGGTTTGATCTTATATTTACTCTTATGCACAATACATATAAGTGAATTGAATTAAAATAATTGCCAAAGTCAAAACATTGCAGCAAATCTTTATAACCAACCACCACTATTTATCTGGATAAGATGTTGACTGCTTTTTGGTGTAGACATAAGGGAAATCAAACACCAATGATAACACAGGAATCACAGCAAAAAATGTCAAAAGATGTAGTAATATATATCATACAGATGAGCTCTGTGTATTCAGACTTGAGCACAACATTTCACATCTGCAAATGTATGGATCATCAGTCATATCATACAGATGACAATGGAAAGTACAGCAAATGTCAGAACGCGATGTTCAGGCATTCAGAACATCAGAGCATCCCATAGCTAACAACCGGGAAACAGAACAGATGGTGGTTTCCTTTCTGAAGCCTATTCCATTGATTTCTCCTGTCATCGGTCTGAGGCAGCAAAAAAATTCTGAAACGATGAATGGGGAGTGACTGTCAGATGTTCTGCTCCTGCACTTCTGTCTTCCTCTAGACTGCACCAACATTGGGAATCTCAACTCATTGGCATCTGAATTTGCAAAAGACCAGACAAAATAATAAGGCAGTTAGGTACAGATATTGTAACTCGCAAGCCGCTCAATTCAGACATGATGTAAACATCGGGTCACCCTTTTGTTTAAGAAGAAAATGAAAAACTCATAGAAACCAGCATAGTGAGCAGAACACGGAAGCATGATTTAATGGAAGAGTAATTCTACGGTCCTAGGGAGGTACCATGAGGTACTAAAATATTTAGTGTAAATTTTAGTACCTCATAGTACTAGGTACCATGAGGTACTAAATTTACAATAGAAAAAATGGTACTTATGGTACCTCCTTAAGGACCGTAAAATTGCTCTTAATGGAAACAGTGTTTGCATTGTATCTTGATATGGTACTAATGTACAGTGAACTCTTTTACAGTTAGAGTAGGCACAAGGCATGTAAGAATGTCTTAAATCGAAGGCCCCATTTCTCATAATGACAAGAGCTGACTGAGATGATCTGGGATTAAACCCCTCAACACTAATACCAGGGCAAAATAAAGAAAAAAAAGCAACCGAGTTATTCAAACTGAGGATGCATAAAACCAGTCTTATCCATATCAAGATTGAGCATGATATGTACTATGCATGCAACTAAAAATGGCTGTTCCTGATCACATGACTAGTTTCAGTCCATATTTAGCATCTGTACACAGACTGAAAATCACAAGACAAACTCTTAATAACTACTTATTTTCACTCAACTTCTTTCTTTCCTTATCTACAAGAACATTCAGATAAGTTTCTCCTTACTATACATGTGCACAGTTTCCTTATGACAAGTGATAGAACTTTTATAAAAGCAGTAACAGTAGTCAGTAGTTTCTCCTTAACTAGATGATGTCAATACAAAAGTTGTCAGGGAAAATGCAGCAACAGTATGACTAACCAAGACTATGGAATACCGAGCATGTAATCTAAGAACTGTCATGAAAAGAGAAGGCGATAACCAGTAATACACAGGTACATAAAAACGAAATCTCACCAATCGTCCCAGCCGTGACAACGATGATCTCCATGGTCACATTGTTGGGAGGCAGATCGGTGATCAGAGGAGTCAGCCGTCCAAACAAGCCCGCTCGAACACACATAATGACATCGGAGACCACTGCAAAGTTCAACCTACGCGCCAGCTCCGTCCTCAGATTGAACAATGACCTCCCGGTGAACTCGAAACAAGCCCGGCGACATGGGAAAGGTCCCATCAGTAGATGCCCGCTCTGCTCGCACGAACCGGATTGCCCGTGCAATGTGTCCTATGCCCTGCAGCAAAGAAGATGGCACAAAGGAATTCATTACAATTTGCAAGAATTCATCACACACTGTGTGACCGAGGACCAAGAACACATTAAGAAAGAACGGCAATGGTGATCAGGTAGTGTTGCCATTTTCAAGAACCGTACTGAAATAATATTGGAAAAGGAAAATTCATTGAGCGGACAGAAAATTTAAGTAAACGGAACCGAAAATGGAATTTGTGACCAAGAACTGCACCCTGGAAGGAAGCAAATGCGGACAAGCAAGAACTGAAGAACCAAGATGGCAACCTGATGGAACCAAGAACTGCTCCCCACTACGAATGTATCATACAGAAATAGAATTGACACCATGACCCCCAAATGCTACTAATGCTACTAAGAATTACTTTCCATGAACAACTCAGGACGCACGATTAGCAACAGAGGCAGAAAACACGCAACATCAGAACCAAAATAATAGCGCCCAGAAGAGCAAAACTAACTCAACTTGCCACAATCTGCAAGCTCTGGTTCAAGAAAGCATCAGCAATTGATCCCCAAAGAACCCAACTCATGCAATCAGTTAAGAAAGGATCGAAAAAACAGGGCATGACGCGCTCACCACAAGATGTGGAAGGCATAGAGATAGGAATTCGTGGATCCGACATCCTCATGCTCCACAGCGCCGCGAACGGGCGGTACCTCGCGGCCCCCAGGACCGGGTGGTCGTGGAACAGCGTCGACCTGCGCGACCTCAACCAGCTCCCGTCGTTCACCGTCGGGTGGTTCGCCGTCACGGCGGGTTCCGGGGACTACGTCATGCTGCGTCACAGTAGTAGCGGGCTCTTCCTCCGAGCTGATGGCGGGAACCTCCTGTGCAATAGCGTCGGCGTCGTCGTCGACATGTTCGACTTCCGCCGCAGAGAGATCAGGCAGTGGGTGGTGGAGACCATTCCCCCGAGAGATTCCATGCCTATCCTCCCCAATCCTTCGGTGAGCTCGTCATGCCCTGTTTCCTTTCCTGATGCTTGCAGAATTGATTGCATTACTGGGTTCTCCGGGGATCAATTCTTGTTCTTGATCTTTTCTTGTGTCTGATTGCTGCGAATTGTGTTAATTCCTTTCTCCTGGATGCAATTCTTTGCTCTGTTTTTGCCATAGTTCAAGGTGTCCATTCTCTATGGTGCGCATTCGTAGGTGGAGCAGTTCTCTATGTTCTTCAGTTCTTGGTTGCTCTGCATTTGCTTCGCTCCGGGGTGCAGTTCCTAGGACGGTTCTTGAGAATGGCGACATCATTATTGCTGTTCTTTCTTACTATTCGTATGTTCTTAGTCCTTAGTCACTTGTGCAGTTGTGCTTGCAATTACTTCTTGTATACTTTTGTTTTGAAACTTGACTTCTTATATGCCATCTAATTCTTTGCTGCAGCCCACAGCTTTCAGCTGGTGCCGCATCTGGTACGTGCGAGCATCTCCTCAAGGGAATTTCCGCCGAGAAGACTGGCGTTCGCTATTGTTCCATGGGAGGTCAGTGTTCCATCTAAGGAACAGGCTGGCGAGTCAGTTGCGCATCAGAGAGTCCTCTGACGCCATATTGTGTGTTCGAGCGGGCTCCACTGGACGGGTGACTCCTCTGGTTACTGATCTGCCTCGCAACACTTTGGTGATAGACATTGTCGTTATCACAGCCGGGACGAATGGTGAGATTTCCTTTTATAGTGATAGATTACATATTTACATGCTCATGGTACTTCTTTAGTCTTGAATCTCTCGTGCACATTGCACTGCGTTAGGTCAGTCATAATGCTGTTGCATGTTTCATGACAACTTCTGTACTGATTTCTTTCTAATGAACTGCTTTTAACATAGTTCTGTCCACTTGTCAAGGAAAATATATTCATGGTTTGTTGAGAGAAACTTATCTGAAAATTATTGTAGATGAGAAAGGGAATCAAATGAAAATTCAGAGTTTGGATTGTGAATTTTCAGTCTGTGTGCACATGCTAAAATACCTGAAGCTAGTTTAGTGCCTTCGGGCATCCATCTGTAAATAAAACAAAAAGTAAAATGACTTGTTAGCTCAGTGATCTTTGTAAAACTTCTTTATTAATGAATTAGACAATCCTGAAGCTAGTTCAGTGATTCAGAACAATGACTTGCTAGTTGCATACATGTTCATGCTCCTTTTGTTATTTTGTCTTGCTAGTAGTGTTGATGGATTTAAACCCAGATCATCTCAGTCAGCTCTTTCATGTCTAAGAAAAAGGGTTTTTGACTTTCAGACAACCTTACATGCATTGTGTATTCACTGTAAAAAAAGGTTCAGTTGTACAGTTGTATCATACAAATATACAATAGACAACACTGTTGCTGACTTACTGTTAAATCATGACACCAGTTTATGCTCATTGTCCTGGTTTCTAGATGAGTCACCCCTTTTATTTTGCTGTTCATTCTCTTCTTTCTCAAAACGGTGACCCCAGATTTTTTTCAGCTGATCTCTGAATATTGAACGGCTTGTGAGTTGTAATATCTGTAATTAACTTGTCATTTTTTTTGTTTGCTCCATTGCAAAATTCAGCTGCTCTCTGGTTGAGGTACCCCAATGTTCATGCCGCCTAGAGGAAGGCAGAACTACAGGAGCAGAATCTCTGACAATTACTTCTTCATTAATCTCTTCAGAGTTATTCGCTGATTCAGATCGAATGACAGAGAACTGGATGTCTTCATTTTTTTTGGTTAATTCAGGTTCAGAAAGGGAAACTGTCCAAAACCTTCTGTTTCCCGGTTGTTAATTAGATATATGGCTTATGGGCCATTATGCCCTGAAGTTTACTGCTGTAAGCAACTAAGTAGGAATGTGCGCCTGACGAATTATGCGTTTTGACATTTGCTGTAGTTTCTCAGCCTGGCTGGGCTCGGCCCAATGCAGCCTACAGGCCGTCCCTTTTCCTTTTTCTTCTAGAAACGGCCCAACAGAATCCGTGGTAGAAAGAATTCACCAGCTCCAGCTCGTTCGTTTCGGACACGGACTCTCCGAAATTCCGAATCGTGTCGCCTCGCCGCGTGCCTCTATATAAAGCAAACCAGACCCCAACTGCGTACGTCTCGTCGAACACTCGAACCATCGTAGCAGTACGTCGTCGTTCGGCAACAAATAATACATGGATGCGAGGGAGTCGTTCGCCAAGTCGCTGCAGGCGAAGCTGTCCGATTCGCCGAGCGGCTCGCTGCTGCTGCGCTGCAACCTGCTCCACCTCGCGGCGACCAGGCAGCTGATCGCCTCGTTGAGAGCCATCTACGATACGCTCGAGGAGTTCGTCGACGCCGGCTTCATCCCGCTCCACTCCGACGACTTCTTGGAGATGATCCGCGACATCCGGGACGCCGGAGAAACCTTGGCCGCTGACTCGCTGGACCAGATCGACGCCAGCCTCGCGGCGCTATTTGCTTCCTTGCCTCCGGAGGACGATGACAATGGCGGCGCCGGCGCCGGTGAGGAAGGCATCGACGGCGAAGACACGAATCACGGGACACAACTCCAGATCAGCTGCCGCCTCTAGTTTTAAGAACTGATCTTTTTCTTTGTCTTGTTTTGGTTTGGTTTTTGATATCATATTCCAATGTACGGTTATGTCATATCTACTGAATAAAAAGAGTTTGTTCTTGCCCAAAGTTCTTGTTACAAAAGTTAGTCAATACAGGAGAACAACAATTAACTTTCTCGATCGCTTTAGTTATTGATCACCCAAGACATGTCAGATGACGGCACAAGAACATATGATATTTGTTAACGAAGTTCAGACGAAGCCACACATGATATTTGTTAACGAAGTTTAAACGAAACCTATATCTCTGGGGCTCTCCAGGGCTCTAATTATAAACGCTCCTTCCCAACCAATATGCCACCGGCAGGCTCTCCAGGACTCTGATTATGAACGTTCCTTCCCAAACAATATGTCACCTTGCCGCTGTGAATCCATAGCCACGCCATCATTTTCTCCTTGTGTGTCTACGCTACTATATTGTAGTTGCCATGATTACATTGTGATGCCCCCTCTCTATTTAATAGAGTTCTCGGGCTACAGAGTTCGACTCTAACTTTACCACCTACCACCTATTATGGGTTCACATCCTATTTAATAGAGTTGGCGGGTTACAAAGCTCGACTCTAACTTTACCACCTATCACTCCATCGTTGAGGGATGCAAAGTAGACCTTTTCATTTTCCTTCTGAAACTGGGCCAATAAAATCGTCGTGATATAACCAAATCCGACCTGCAAACTCGACTCGGGCCAGTACAGGCTACTTTCTGGGGACTATATATAAATCACTCGAAAGATTTTTAAATAAAAAATAACACGAATGTAATTACAGTGTATTTATAGTGTAATTGTGATAATTACACTGTAATTACATTACATCGGCAAATCTGTAGATGAAAACAAGATTATTAGTACCTAGTTCATCTAGTTATGATTGCAAGGTTTTAACTATGAGATCATCCCTGCAGTAAGCCTTTGTTTTTCTTTCCACCAGCTAGCACGCATCTCAGCGTGAATCATAAAAACGGTAAAAAAGAATCGAGTGAGAGCTAAGAAAAAATGTTTCGAGTGAGATATAGTATAATCGCTAAAAAAAAAAAGGGAAAAGAAGGGCTCAATTGGGCGGAGTCCAGCGGGAGAACCTGCTGGGCCCGATTTATCCAGCGCCGATTTTGTTGGGCCAAGTTCGGCGGGCGATCCTGCACGTGCAATGGGCCGTATTATACGTGGAATCGACCAGAGTCGCTCGCCTCGGTCTCCCGTATTCCACTCCACTAGTCCACTGGCGACCACTACTCGGTGATCTACCAAATCGCCCCTTTTACCTCCTCCGCCTCTACTGCTCTACATACTGCTGCGAGTTCGAGATTTTGCTTGCTGCAAATGCTAGTAGCTGATTGTACATTTGCCCTTGCGCTGGCAAATGCTGTTACTTATATATAAGCAGAGAACTGAAGACTGGAGTGGATTTTTGGTCAGGAGGAGGTACGTCGGATTTTACGCGCATCAGGTGTTCGTCGAAATGCTTGCGAGCTTCCTTTATAATTTGGTTGCGTTTTGATGTCACAGAGGAGGCAAGCATGGCGTCGATGCTTTTCTGCTCTGCGTATCGCCGGCATCGTATTCGTGGACGACGACGACGGCGACGCCGGCTGCTGTGAATGTCGGTTAGCGAGCGTGTGTCACCTGGAGCGCCGCGTGCCTCTATATAAAGCAAACCAGACCCCAACTGCGTACGTCTCGTCGAACACTCGAACCATCGTAGCAGTACGTCGTCGTTCGGCAACAAATAATACATGGATGCGAGGGAGTCGTTCGCCAAGTCGCTGCAGGCGAAAACGAACTCCTCTCCTCTCCTCCCTCCCCTCTCCCCTCGCCGGAGAACCAAGAAATCAAGAAACCCCCGGGCCGCCTCCGCCGCTCGTCGACCGGAGCCGAGCCAAGAAACCAAGAGCCGAGCGCCACTGCTGCCGCTCGCCGACCGGAGGCCCGCCTCTCCCGCTCGCCAACAGGAGCGCCAAGAAGCCAAAAGAGCCCCGCACTGCCTCCGCCGCTCGCCGGAGGCGATGGAGCAGTTGGCCGACGGGCAGCACGTCGCTCTGCGGAGCGTGTTCTACGGTTCATACATCTACGCCGACGAGGACGGGAGGGGCGTCTCCCTCCACCCGCGCCGTTCCTCGCCGAACGCGGCGTGGGTGGTGCATCGACTCCTCGACGGAGGCTCCCACATTCTCCTGTACGGGGTGTCGTATGGGCGATACCTCGCGGCCACGGAGATTTCGGCGCCGAGCGGCCTCCGCGGCAACCTCGTCGTGCAGCAGAGTTTTGACCGTCGGGAGGACGAGTGCGTGTTTAAGTGGGAGACCGTCCGCGTGGCCTCAGCTGACGACATCCTGGTGCGCAGCGTCTCCGGGCGGTGCCTCAGAGCGAGCGACTTCGGCGTCACCGTGGATGAAGACGATGGCCGCGGCATGACGCTGCGTTGGGTGGTGGAGGCCATCACCCAGAGAGATTCGGTACCTCCGGTGAGCACATCATGCCCTGTTTCCTTTCCTGGTACTTGCAGAATCGATTGTGTTACTGGGTTCTTCGGGGACCAATTCTTGATCTTTTCTTGCGTCAGATTGTTGCAATTTGTGTTAGTTCTCCTGTATGCAATTCTTGGCTCCGTGCTTGCCATAGTTTCCAGTTTCCACCTGTGTTGCTAATTTGTTAATCGTAAATCCCGCGTTCATGGGGAGGTAATTCTTACTGGCATTACAGCATTATAGTTCTTGCCCCTCTGCATTTGCTCTACAGACTACAGGATGTATTCTTGAAAATGGCGAGATCACAATAGCTGTTTTTTCTTACTACTCGTATGTTCTTATTCCTTAGTGATTGCAATGACTTGCATATACCATGCCCTTAGATAGTTTGTTTTTCTTGTTGGCCCTGGGTTCCTTGAGCTCCATTTCGGGACAGTTTCTCGTGTCCACAATTTGCAGATACCTGAAATGCTTGTCAATTGCGTTGTCCTTAGTCACTTAAATGGATTGCTTTGACTTCCTAAACATTATGTTCTCTTGATCAGACCTTAATCAGTGCTTGCAATGATTTGCTGTACACAATGCCTTCTTCGCGTCATTGCAGCATTTCTGTAGTTCAGTTTAGGTGGAACTCCTTTTTCTGGATGGCACTCTCTGCGCAATTTATTTCACATATTAAATCATGTTCTTTCTGTATGAGCTGTAGCAGCAGCCGCAAAGAGGCTTCCAACAGCATGAAGAGCCCGAGATCAGGACTATCAGGTTTGTCCAGGATGCTTCTAGTGGGCTGACCTCTGATCAGGACAGACAAAACACGTTTACTTTCACTGGAAGGTCTGTGCAAAGGTTAAAGCAGGAGCTGGCGCGCCATGTTGGCGCCCAGAGGCTCAAGGAGTGCACTGTATGTATTCAAGCTGGGTTATATGGACGCCCGACCCCTCTGGTTTTGAATCTCCCCCGCAACAGGGAGGTTGTGTCCATTGTCTGTCTGCCGAATGGGACGACAGGTAACGGCTTCTTTAGAGCACTCTCATAACACGTTCTTTTGTGACTTTAGTGAGATGATATCCTTTTATACCGAACAAACTAAGTATCAGGTGTACTTACAGGAGCTTCCTTGAAATCTATTGTAAAATGTGTTAAAAAAACTTCTTGATTATTAATGTTGCAATCATGTACTCACTTAATTCATATTCATGTACACTTAGCTTCCTCTCCTGCTGGACACTCCTTGGGGGAGCATGAAACTGTCAGTATCCAGGAGGCGCTCGTGGTGTACCAGGCGGCGCAGACCGCATATGACAATAAGACGAGAGAATTTAATGAGAAAAACATGGAATACTTGAGACAAATGCAAGAAGTGCGCTGGTCTGACTTAACAAAGGAGGACGCCAAAATTACAAGGAAAGATATGAAAAAAATGCATTCTGAATTAGCAAAACTCAAAAGGGAGATCTCCACAATGGAGGTGAAGTTAATTGATGCACGCGAAGTTTATCAGAGAGCAATGACACGTCATGGCCATGGTAAGGCACTTGTCACTTCATACTGCTACCTCATCTTTCATGATGACTTTTGCTGATTTCTTTCTAACAAAGTACTATTAATAAAGTTATATCAACTTGTCCTAGAGGGAAATGCTTTCATGTTTCGTTATGATAAACTTATATGAAAATTCTTATAGACAAGAAAAGGTTGTTGAGTGAAAATAAGCAGGTATTCAGAGTTTGGCCTGTAGATTTTCATTGTGTGTAAGAATGCTTAGGATATGGCCTGAAGCTGGTTTTGTGGCTGGGAACAATGACATGTTAGTTGCATTAAATATGGTTTGATATGCCAATCGTAAGTTCAGAAAATTCAGCTGCTTCTTTTGCTATTTTTTTTCTTGTTTTACTGTTGAGGGATTTAAGCCCTGATCATCTCAGTCAGCTCATTTCAGTCTAAGATAACATTACATACATTGTGTATTTGTGTACATGACTGTAAAGAAGTTCAGTTATACAGTTGTACAGTACCATATGACACCAGATTCTGCTCATTATGCTGGTTTCTTGATGAGTTATCCCTTGTACTTTGCAATTGTTCATTTTCTTCTTTCATAAAAGGGTGCCCAAATGTTTTTAGATGATTTCTGAATATTGGGTGCTTGTGAGTTGTAATTGAATGTGATTAACTTGTCCTATTGTTTTGTTTGATCTTTTGCAAATTCAGCTCCTGACCCCAATGTTGATGCCGCCTAGAGGAAGACGCTACAGGAGCAGAACCTCTCATGGTAAGGTTTCCATTTTATCCCATGTATGACTGGTCATCTTTTTTTTTCCCTGACACAGTTTCTATGCATTAATAGTCATTCACTGGTGATAATCCTTTAGTCTTCAGTTCGTATTTTGTCCTGCGTCTTTTGTTACAAACTTCTGCATCGATTTCTTTCTAACAGAGGTTGGTACTGTTCTTAATAAAGTTCTATCCAGTTGTCCTCTAGGAAACTGTATAGCATGTCTAGTTTGGAGATACTTATCTGAAAACTGTTGGAAAAAATGGTTTTTTGGTTGCCATACATACTTATCTCATGCCCCGTCCTTGTGGATTTTCAATCTGTGTACATGTGCTAAAATATGGCCTGAAGGTAGTTTAGTAATTGGGGATAATGGTTTGTCCTGGTATCGAAGATACTAGGTTTATATCCCAAACCTTGGTTGAGAATGTTTATGTCCTGGTAGTTGTGTTGAGGGATTTAAGCCCAGATAATCTGAGTAATATCTTTTCAGTCTAAGAAACAGGTTCTTTGTTTTAAGATAATCTTGCATGCTGGTTTTCATCTAGAAATAATACACAACGCTGCTGACGTTAAATCAAGACACCAGCTTATGATGTTTTTAGATGAGTTATCCATTTTATATTTCTATATATTCATTTTCTTCTATAACAAGATGCTTTGTTAGATGATTTCTGATATTGAACGGCTTACAGGTTGCGATATATGTACCTAACTTCCTTATTGTTTTGTTTGGTCCTCTGCAAATTCAGCTGCGAAGTAGATGCGGTCACAGAACTACAGGAGCAGAACCTCTGGCCGCAGAAATTTTTGTTCATTCGTCTCTTCAGAAATTTTTGTTCATTCGTCTCTTCAGAAATTTTTGTTGCTTCTGATTGAATGACACAGAATTGATTGTCTTCTTTTTGTAAATATGATAGATAGGCACATGCTCAGAAAGAAAGCCGTCAACTTTTTGTTTTCCTGTTACTATGTGTTGGCCATTATGCCGTGAAGTTTACAAACTTCTGAAATTTCCAACTACGTAGAATGTGCGCCTGAACAATTTTGTGTAAAATATACATATCCTCAATTCTCCAAGTGTAAAATCAATTCATCAGGCATTGCCTGTGTACCTTTTTCACTCCATTTATAAGATGTTTTGACATTGGTCAAAGTCAAACTGTTTCAAGTTTGACAAAGTTTACAGAAAAAAAATGTTAATATTTTTCATACAAGATAAATTTATTATAAAATTATATTAAATTGTTAATTTAATACAACTTATTTGGTGGTATAAATATTATTATATTTGTCTATAAATTTAGTCAAACTTAAAGCAATTTGACTTTAACCAAAGTCAAAACATCTTATAACCTGAAACGGAGGGGAAGTACATAGGACTAAGCTAGTAAATTTGACATCAAAACTGAACACCCCAAAAAAAAAAAAACAATCCCTCCAGTAGTTGGTTACAAGCGTGGCTGAGGTTGAGCAGCGTTCTGCTGCTGCCGGAGGCTGCCGCCATTATCATGGTCGAGGGCCGCCGCCGCCGCTAGTAGCGCGTCAGTTTCCCTGCGTATCAGATCGAGCGAGCGGCGGACGGCGGGGCATCCAACCTCCCTCATGTGGCGGATCATCTCGTGGATCTCGTCGACGGGGACGGGCGAGCAGCCGGCGTCGACGAACACCAGCAGCGCCTCGATGATGCCTTGCATATCGGTGACCAGCTGCTTGGTCTCCTCCATGCGGATGCGGCTGGTCTCCGGGTCTGGCAACTCCGGCAGCTGCACTGACGACTTCGCGGCCGACGCCTCCCTCTCATCCATGGCGACCCCCTGTAGCTGCTCGTGATCAGCTCGTGCGTGTGCGTGTGTTCGCGACGTTGGCGATGACGGCGACGCTGATACGGACGTCGTTCGATGATTGGGACGTACGTAGCGTGGTCTGGTGATATAGGCACGCAGGTCATGAACGATATATTCGGACCCGGACTCCGGAGTCCGAAAGGAATTCTAAAAGAAAAGGAAAAGGAAAAGGAAAAAAAAACAGAGACCTGTAGCATGTACTGGGCCGAGTCGAGCTTGAAGGTCGGATTTGGTTTCTTGATGTTTATTGGGCCAATTTCAGAAGGGAAAACGAAAGGAAAAAGTACACCGAAGGTTCCTCAACTTGTCATCGGGTTACAAAATCATCCTTCAACCACAAAATCAGATACAATGCATCCTCCAACTTATAAAACCAGTGTACACTAGGTCCCTCGACGGTTTTGACTCCGATTTTGTCCGACGTGGCAGCTGACTTAGCGTGGGACCCACACGTCAGCCTCTTCTTCTCCCCTCTTATCCACCTTTCTTCCTCTTTCCTCTCCTCTCTCATCCCCTCTCTTCTCTGTATTATCCATGTCACGAAGCCGGCGGGATGGAGCGGGGCGGCGATGGGCGGAGTAGCGGCGTGCGAAGCCGGCGAGGCGGAGTGGCGGACGCGCAACGCCGAGAGACCCGCAGGGGTGGCCAGCGGCGCCATGGCCACAGGCGCCGGTGAGAGGGACACCGGCGGGGGGCGCACGGAGGCGGCGGCGCCGTGGAGGGCCTCGAACCGTGAAGAAGCGCTAGGTCTTGCCGTCGCCGTGGCCGCGCGGCCGTCCTTGGTGCTCCTCTTGTACTCCCATCTCCGCGAGCTTCCTGCACCGCACGCCATGGCAGCCACAAATTAAACTTCATCTCACTGTGCTCGTCTCGTCGTCGCTGCAATTAAGCTGGTACCTTGTTGTCGCGCGCCGAGCAAGCTTAATTCTACGATATATGCAAAATCTAACCAAAATTGAGCTCGAATTTTGACCATGCGCATGCTGATGAGTAATTAATTCTTGGGATTAAGAGGTTAGCTAGCTAGCTAACCTGGAGACTTCCTCTAGAGGGGCCCTTGAGGGCGCTTCCCGGAAGGCGGCGTCCATCTCCGACCGGATCTTGAGCAGCGCCAGCATCTCCTGCCGCGGCCACCGGTGCCTGCCGACGACCCGCTCCGGTCGCCCTCCTCGCCACCCAGCAGCCGTCGTGCTCCAGTAGCTCCCGTTGAGCTGCTCCTCTGCCGTCGCCTACTCCGCCGGCGGGCGGCTGCTGATCGGCGACGGCGCCCCCACTCCGCCTGGCTGCTCCGCTCGCCTCCCGCACCGCACCGGTTGCGCGCGGTCGACGAGCACGGAGAGGAGCAGCGACAGGTTCTGCTTCAACGTGCGGAGCGCCGGGCGGATGCGGGCATCGGCGGCGCCGCCGACGTAGAGCCCGTCGTAGAACGAGTGGTGCGAGTCGAGAAGATGAGGCGGTACGCGGCTACCTCGGCGACGTGTCCGACCGCGGAGCTCGCGACCGCGCAGGAGGAGCTCCCCGCCGGCCTCCTCCCCACCCGCCGGCTGTCTGCAGAGATGAGGAGGAAGGGAGAGAAGATGGGAAATAAAGGGTGATGACGTGGCACGCTGATATGTGGGGCCCATGTGGGTTCCACGCTGACTCAGCCGCCACGTAGATCAAAACCGGGTTCAAAACCACCGAAGAATCTCGGGTGACTGGTTTTGTATAGTTAAGGGACCCCGTATATCTGGTTTTGGCGGTTCGAGAACGTTTTTTTATTCCGATGACAAGTTGAGGGACCTTCGGTGCACTTTTTCCAAAAGGAAAACTAAATGAGAAAGTCTATTTTGTATCATTCAACGATAGAACAGGTTTTGATTCGTACGATGGTATATCTCAATAACAAAACTGGTTAAAGAATTACTTGTCCCTTTGCAAATTCAGCTGCTGATGAAGTACCGAGACACGCAGATGCTAATGTAATGAACACTCCATTTTTTTCCTACAGGTCTCTTTTTTTTCCTTTTCCTTTTCCTTTTCTTTTAGAATTCCTTTGAGTCTGGGTCCATGGTTAGTGGGTCAAATGGGCCAAAAGAAAAGGACATAAGAATAAGAGATGGGCCAAAATTAGCTCATAATATATATATATATTATATATATATATATATATGTATTAATTATATATATATATGTATGTATATATGTATATGTATATATATATATATATATTATATATGTAATATATATATATGATATATATATATATGTATATATATATATATGTATATATATGTATATATGTTATATGTATATATATATGTATATTGTATATATATGTATGTATATATATGAGTATATGTATATATATATATGTATATATGTATGTATATATGTATATATATGTATATATATGTATATATGTATATAGATGTTATATAGATGTATATATATAGTATATAGATGTATATATGTATATATATGTATATATAGATGTATATGTATATATATGTATATATATGTATATGTATATGTATATATATGTATATATATGTATGTGTTATATGTATATATATATATAGTATATATATGAATATATATGTATATATGTATATATATGTATATATGTATATATATGTTATATGTATATATATATATATATATATGTATACATGTACATGTATATATACATGTATAATGTATACGTATACATACATACATATATATACATACATACAAACATATATACATATATAACATATATAGGAAAATGATTCTATACACCTAGGTGTACGTACTCCTGCTTGTATCAGCCGTCCATCTGTGCACCTCCGATCGAGTTATCGAATCCACCTATGACCTATCGGACCCGTTTTCATTTTGTGGAGAAAAGAATAATCCTAGTAAATCTGCAATTATCCCACAGGGATCGGAACTATCTCTTTTAAAACTCTGTTGTTTACCAAACTAAACCACAAATCGATAAATCGGATCCGAGGGCGAGGCCGCAATCTACGGGAGATTCTGGGGCGACGGCACAATCAATCGGCGACTCGACGTCCTGGCGGCGATTCGCTGCGTACGTCCACAACGCGGATCCGTCGACTACTTGGCATCCACGGTGCAGTCCATCAGCAAGCCGGAGTCGACGATGAGATCGACGACAATCGGCGTCAACGGAGGCGAAGAGTTCACGTCCACGGCGAAGCTGCGATCCGTCGCGACAGCCCATCGGCAAGCCGGAGGCGACGGCAACCATCTCCATCCGCACGAAGAAAGCGAATCCCCTCCAACCGAAGATCACGGCAGCATGCCTACGTACCAGCGAACGCCAGGAGTTGCCTGGTAGATACGGGCAGTTCTGTTCTTTCTGATTATCTGATATGTTTTGAGATTGTCGATCTGGTTGCCGCATACATATACCACCATCTCTTCTTAACTACACACTCCATTGAATCTCTTCTTAATTATACTATAGTAAGAGATTGTATTATGTCAGGCAATAAGAAAATCGTCCAAAATTCAGTATGTTTCTTTTCATTCTTGCTCATCGTATTGCATGCTTGCAGCAACTGCTATTCAGTTCTTTACGTCTAAGCTGAAATAAATCTATGTTAGAACCAGGTGCATAGGATGCTGCCAAAAAAACACTGGCAATCTCATGCATATGTACGTTTCTGGTCTTCTGAAATTAAACTAGAATCACCTTTTTGTTTTGTTTTTTTTTCGACGAAACTGGAATCACTTGGTTCTGAATTTTGTGAACACGGCTGATATACCTCTGTATCTCCTTTTTTTTCAATGTATGGACTACTTCTGAATTCAGCAGTGTACCATTCTGTGAAAAGCATATGCTACTTCAATTTTCCAAATACATGAATATTTCAGGAAAGGACCCATGCAACATTTTTAGTCACGCCACAGCATGCATGCATGTATCGGCCAAGCCTCAAGGATGTACTGCTGCTTAAAAAAATAGTATGTATTCCAAAAGGTAGCATATACTTCTCATAAAAATGATAGTATATACTAATACAAGTAGTATATACTTCTCTTTAAATAAGCAAGTATGTGGCAGCACATACTTCTCTACGTAAAAGTAGTAGAAAAGAAGTATGTGGCAGCATATACTTCTCTAGGTAAAAAACACAAGTATGTGGCTGTGGCGGCATATACTTCTCTACGTAAAAAAGCAAGTATGTGGCTGTGGCAGCATATACTTCTCTATGTAAAAAGCAAGTATGTGGCTGTGGCAGCATATACTTCTCTATGTAAAAAAACAGGTATGTGGCATATGTACGTATCTAGCTAATTAAAGAAGCAGCACGAACCTCTTAAAAAGGCAGTATATGCTTATAATCCTCGTGATTAACTATTAATATTAATCATGAATATACTAGTTGGAAAGAAAAGAAGTATGTACTAACATACTACTTTTAAAAAGTACATACTTATACTGCCAAAACAAGTATATATACTTCTACAACAAGTAGCTAAGTATATACTTTTAATGAGAAAAAAAGGTATATACTTCCAACGAGCTACCATTAAATTTTTTGAACCTAGTCGTACGTACGCACCGGCCGGTGGCATGCAGATAATTTGAAAAAAAAACAGGAATGGTGTTTCTTTTTATTAATTATTCATTATGAACTAATGGATATCCATTAAGAAGAGGGAGTACATACACCTGGAGTACAAAAGAGAGATCCTACATATATATACATATATATATACACACATACATACATATATACATATATATATATATATTATACCGGTATATATATATATATATATACACACGCATACATACATATATACATATATATATATATCGGTCGGGTATGGATTACCCACAGGCAAAAAAAAAAAAAACCCAGCTGTTGCCCGTGATGTTCTCGGGTCTTGAACAGGTATGTCCACGGGCAAAATATTATACCCATGCCCATGCCCATCGAGCCGGGTATCCGCGGATACCCGGACCCGCGGGTAAAATTGCTATCCCTAAAGAAGTGCATTAACAGTAGGTGTACATGCACGTTAATTTGGAGAACAAAATTAGATTGTGTAGAACCAAGTGTTGATTAGCAAAATTTTAAAATCTGGAACCAAATTTAAACATGGTTTAAATATTTGCATTGTTATTGTGGTATGTAATTGAAAAAAATATTGTTTTGAGCATTTGAATTACTCATTTGTAAATGCAAATTTGAGAAAAAGTTACTAGCACAATTCGGTATTATGTTATAAATATGATTCAAATTTAACGCTGCACATTAAAATTCGAATATATTCAGTATTGGGAAGCGGAAATATTTCAAATGTTACTTTACTTTACAAACATCAATTAATGCACAATATGCAATTTTTTGTCGGGATGACCGAAGGAGGCCATCCAACGTAATTAAGATGGAGGAAAAAAGGTTTACAAGAAAGTTTTTCATCGACAGCAAGGATGTGCACCAAAGCACATGTACACCACACGCCAACCACACAGACACAAGCTACAGAGAGAAGAGCCGAACGCCAAACCGGCGGCGCTATGCGAGACCGGTCGCCACCGGTATACAACAACACCACATAAATAATACTCCAAAAACAACGCCTTCGTGAAGGTTGCGACGCCAAAAGACGCCATCGCCGTTCGTCCAAAGAAATTGGACACAGTTTTCACCTAGAGATCCTCGTCGAGAGAGGAGGGTTCCTCGACAACGCCCCCAAGAGGGTTACTGCGCCCAAAGGCGTAGCCACTGCTGGCCTAATGAAGCACTAGGCTAGGCTTTTGCCTGAGACCCTCTTCACCCCGTCACTGTGGTTCGTCGCCCACCAACTCTGAAACAATATGCAATTTTGTTTGTCTGTTTCCTTATTTTTCCATGTATATTAGTTATACCACCACAAGTGGGACCATTAGATATTTAGATTGGTCCAAAAAATAAACAACCAAATTAAACAAAATCATTTTAGTATTAAACTACATGCGGCTCGGACCCCGCAAATCTGGTTTTGCGGTTCGAGGACGTTTTTTATCCCGATGACAAGTTGTGGGACCTTCGGTGTACTTTTTCCACAAATTTTTCACGCTTTCAGCCCGGCCCCGACCAAACGCGTGGTCACAACTCAAAAGCCGCGCGCTCCCCTCGATTCCATCGAAGCCGGGTGGGTGCGCCGCATGTGTGTGGCACGTGAACAATCTCTTGTGCAACACGAGTATTTCTACTAGTAGTACAGTGCCCCTACGTCAAAAAAGTTGTGCATTGTCACAGTAACGCCAATAGTGAGATCTATGTTGACCGTGGCACGCCAAGAGTACTCGTACGCACGATAGTGCGTATGATACGTACGAGTACTGTACTACCCGTACTGTATACGGTGCTTGTCTTTCCGAACAGAGTTGTACAGTAGTCGGTCAGTGGTAGACTGGCAGTAGGAGTAGTAGTGGTGCAGGTGCAGGGTATGATGATACTGTACTGTACATGTCTGCAACTCTGCATCATACCCTGGCCGGGCGACCAATGATTGCAGCTGGGTGCAGCGATAGATTATTGGAGAGGGGGGCGTCCTTGTCCTGACGACACATGTCCTTGCCTTGCGTCATCTCGCGTATGGCTCAGAAAGCCTGCAGAACATGTCAGAGCTAGGAGTAGCTAGCTGCTGGCGTACTAGTGCTCGTATGGTATGGATCGTTCTTCTAAAAAAAATTCTGAAAAGCTACGCCAGTCGCGAGCCTTTTGGTTAAGGAAAAACTGTTATAAAACATGTGCCGACGTCTGCACAGGAGTAAAATAAAACAGTGCAGCGTGTGATCATCAGTACTGGTACATACAGGTAATGTAGGATTAATAAGGATTTGCATCGCTAATTGGCTCGTATGCTCCGAGATTAACCGGCTGGTGCAATGGCACCTCGACACACGTCAACCCCTCCCCTCCCATCATAAACCAGCAAGAAAAGCACACTCAGGAGCATCAAATCGATCAGATCGATCGGAGGAGTACTACAACTGGGTATAAAGCGTACTAGTAGCAGGCTGCTCCAAAGGCAGATCAAAGGTGAGACCAAAGCGAAGCAAACTCGCAAAGGCGCCCAACCTTTTGCGATCCAAGCAGCAGCGGCATCAGCAACAGCCATAGCTAGCTATCCATCCATCCACGCGACGCATGTGCCATGTCTGATGTCTCCGCTAGCCCGCGCCCGGTCCGCGTCGCGCGACGCCGTGGACGAGCGGCGCGCGCCAGCGTGCGTGGCTGCTGGCTTTGCTGGTGTAAACCGTGTAAAGGCGTGCGCGCGCGGCGAACGATCACATGGCGTGGCATCATTGGCACGCGGGGGAGGGCCCGACGGCCATCGAGACGAACGAACGAAAGAACGACGGCGAGCTAGATACTCCCTCCGTTTCGAAATGTTTGACACCGTTGACTTTTTAGCACATGTTTGACCGTTCGGTGTGGGGGGGGGGGTGACGTGGCGGGGGCGCGGGGGATTTGAATTTGGTGCGGGCGGCTGAGATCGGCGATCGGATCGGGGAGGGATGGTGGGATGGGGCGCCAGGCTGGCGGTCCAACCTTGCGGCGTGCTGGGTGGAGGGCCCCACCTGCCATGACAGGTATACTACTACAGTAGCTAGCAAGGACTCCAGGAGCACAATGACACGAAGGACTGGAGGAACTGGAGGACGATTCATACTGCATTTTTGCCAAGATTCGTACTAGTAGTATAGCTTTTGCTCGAATTTCATCTGTTTTTGCGGTTCTGCCGAATCAAGCTTGGCTCACCGACGCATTTGCGAATTGATTGGCGTTTAAGGTACTGTTTCAATTAAGATACAGATTTTACATCGGTCTTTGTTAGCACGTTTTTTAAACTGTCAAACACTATATTTCATGCGAAAAATTTATATACATAGATTGATTTAAAATATCATATAAATTCATTTTTAAGTTTAAATTAATTAAAACTTAATTAATAACATGCTAAAGTTTTTTTTACGTGCGTACACTTCATCTTCACTTAAAGCAATCTCAAATAGGGCCTAAATTATGTACGATTGCAGATGTAATTAAATATGTTAATATTGTATTTTGGTTAAAGAAAAACAAGTTCTACAACAATTTCCCTGCAGATGAAATGATACGGTACAACACTGTACTAGTGGACCCGTGGAGTCAAAGAATATACGTTGTTCAAACATGTTATGACTTGGCACGTCCGGTCTCTGCTCAGAACAGGGTATGGATCTATCCATCCATCCATCCATCCAAGTCGCATTCATGAAACCACTACTGCAGCAGCTACTAGCAAATTAACATGCATGGAGCCAGACTTCTGTGGTTTTATTGTCACGAGGGTGTTCTCCTACATCAGCCATCATCTCACATGGCGCTGCTTGTCGCCGGCCGGCCGGCCGTCGATCGACGGCGACATTTTCACAATAATGCAGGTTGCTAAACCTTCGAGTCAATCTAGCTCGAGCTAGCTGACGGGTGGCAGGTTCAATTTTTCGTTTTTAGTATTTGTATCGGGGGTGCGGATATAGTGATATTTTCGAAATTTCAGGAATTTTGATCTAAAATTTCTAAAATTTTAAACAAAAATTAATCAAATTTAAACAAATATAACCAAAATTCATGAAAAAATAAAAAAAAATTCGGTCAAAATAATATCGTATCGGGGTTCCGATATGACTGAAAATTTGAACCTTGGACTCGATAACGAAGCCAAAAACTACAATCAGCTTAGCTAAACAGCTGGTAGGAGTAGGACGGCTCTGAACAGTCGTCGAGACAATGGCAGGCAGGAACAATGCTTAATTAGCAGTCGATCGACGTGATTAATGTACTGCTACTGGCAGTATAAGTATAGTGATTGCTGTCGAATGTTCTTGCAAAGTTGCCACGAAATGGGGACCATCCATCCATGCATGCAGCCTACTCCAGCTTTCAGTGGTGATCGACACTCGACAGGACAGACAGGGGTGCAGAGATCATCACATCACACATGTCCAACAACACCATCTCCCGGCCTCTCATCTCTCTCGATCATGGCGGCAATGATGGATTCGCCATGGATAAGGTGAGGTCCAGAGCATGTGAGCTAATGCACAATCTTATCCTCCTCCATGGTAGACCAATGGCAAATGGCACCATCTCTTCGATCTTGTTGTTCTTGGAGAAATTAATTAATATATAGAATGGTTAATCGCTTTGAGTGCATTGCAACTAACAGAGCAGTAGCACGTTAACCCTGCAACTAGGTACCAATTATGCTCTGCGAAATGCAAGGTCTTATTGGCCTCTCGATCAATCAACATGTATCTACTACTACTACTACCACCACCTACTGCCAGCTTGGCTGCTTGCATTGCTGATAGATCACTCGATTACCGGTTAACAACGATGATTAAACCAAGCCACATACGCAATCTCTGAGAATGACTGTTCCAAAGTAGCACTGTGCATTTGCATGTGGGAGATTGCTAGAGTAATTGGCAATGCTGATAATAACATTCTTGATATAAATATATTTGAAAGTACCGTTTGATGGGTTGACCTATCGATGGAAGTGACCAAGTATGTCGAGGATGTCCCTCATTCTGCTGGATATGACCACAGCATTGCCCCAATGACAAGTGTTTGGCATGTGCCATGCTTCCTCTAATTAAACTCCATTATGGATCAACGCAGAATTGATGTTTCTGCATGTTAGGATGAATAATTATAGGTTGGTTGATGATCACAGCAGAAATGCAGTTGGGTTGTTCATGCAATTCCCCCTTTTAGCTCACCAGCTAGGAACCCTTTATTCTCTCCTGAACTGTTCATTCCTTGATGATAAATATATATATACACTCCTAATATGGATCATCGTTGATCAATGTGAATCATTCACTAGGTATGCATGCAGCAGCTGTTGTTAACTAGTCTGTTTTTTCTGTTGTTGCAATGGCAGTTAGCATAGTGTCAACCTCATGCTAGCATTTAGCATGTGCTTGTGTACTTTGGATGACACAAACTTATATAGTTAAGCTTCCATCTAAAAAATGTCTGTGAATGACGTCTGGTAGTAGGTGGATGTGACATAATTACATATAGTTTTTAGTTAGTAGTTGAATAATTGGATTAACAAATGCCCCTCCTCAAGTGCATGCAAAAGGTATCCTACTTTCTGATTCATTGTTGCATTGCATTGCACCCCGTGAAGAAGTAGCTACTACAATCTGGACTACTTGATGTTTGGTTCTTGCAGCTTTTTCTTGAACAGCCTGTACTTAGTTCAGTTGATATATATCAGCATGCAAAGTTTATTATTGTTCAGTGCTACTTGCAAGTACATATCTCTAAGATATACTGACAATTACTTATATGAATCATTCGAAATGCTATCAAGATATGATTCTCTCAAGGTATGCATTGCTGCAGGAGCAGATGAAGAAGAGATTTTTCACTCACTCTTTACATTGCAAAGGACAGGCATCTTTTTCTGGCTCCAATAATCAGATGTAGCAGCAGCTATTAGCAATGAAACCTACAGTTGATCCATCGATCACCTGATCATGTAACTGACGGATGCATCTGCAATGCCAACTTAATCAGTTAATTGGTGGTCTCAGGTCGACATGCATGTGATGTGCTGCTGTTTAGGGTATAAAAAATTAAGGCCATAATCGTAAGCAAGGTGTAAAGTTGATCACATTCTCTTCATGCTAAGGAAAGGCGATCCTTGCTATCCACATAAACAATCTCACCTTCCTTGGAAAGACATCCTGTTCAAAAATTTTGTTGAGTTGCCATACCTAGTTCTGCTAGTATGCTTTCGTGTGTTTGGTGCTGGGTGGGTGATCTTACATGGATGATGGATTGCCTATTTGTGCAGCATATTCCATTGCTAGCCTCGGTGGTTCTCTAGTCATGGATTTTAATTTGTGTGTGCTGTTGGTGTTGATTTATAGACTTTTCTGTTTCCTGAAGTGCTCAATTTGTTAATAAATTGTATGTTCAACTATGGAGTATCAAGCTTTGTTTTATTCCATTTCCTTTGGAATATGACAATGATAAAATGCAAAAAAGAAAAACTGAAAAAGAAAAGAAAAGGTGTCATCTTGTCAGATACTCAAATGATGATGTATTGATGCCAGATGCTCTCAACATAGTGAATTTTTCCATAAAAGAAAATGCATTTTTGCAATAGGTGACGTTAAATAACATGACAAAAAATATCACGCAAGAAATAAGGTGGATTGATAACCTAGAAGACCCTGACAAAAGTTGCCGCATAAAAAGGTAATGAATAATGAGTTATCAAATGGTGATGTTAAATGGTCTTGAGAGAAACTGCCGTGTAGACACAATATTGCTTTATTAAAACGTGATGCTAGAAGACCCCAACAATAATCTTTAGGATAGATGAGGTTTTGGTTTATTCGAAGGAGCCGACAAAACTTGCCGCAATAGAGAAGCGATCAATTTATTTAGTGCTGAAGTTAGAAAATCACAACAAAAATTTGCTGCAGTAGAAAGAGGTACCCGATCAAATTATAAAATAGTCATGTTAGAAGATGTCGACAAGAAAAGCTTTCAAAAGAGAGAAAACATACTTTAGATGATGATAATTATGCAGCTCATGCATACAGCTATGCGAGTGCAAGATAAACTGCACCATGCAAAAAAAAAAAGGTGAGTTGGATCTGGCAGGGCATGTGGGAATAAAGCAGGAAGTGAGATGAAATATTCAGGAAAGATAATGTTGAATGTAAAATATCATCTGGACGTAAATGTCCCTGCTGAATAGTTGATATGCAAACAATTTGCATAGTCTCTGTTGCATATAGGATGGTGTTCATGCATTTGACTAGATCAGGAGACCACATTTTGAATTATAAGTATGATCAACAATTTTGAACACCCATGTCCTTTCAATGAGGTAGTACTTAGGTCTTCCACTTTTACAGTTAGCTTATGAATTAGTTCTTCAAATATTTATTTCAGTAGTTTACTTGTGAAATATACTTTTCCAACTACTCCTTTTTCTGCTTTTAGCATGAGCCCTCTAAATTTGCAGCAAGATAACAGAATACAGCCATTAAAATCAGATCAATATTTCATATGCTATGAGAACTCACTCTGATCTAAATAGCATTATCTATGTGTTTTCAGTTGGAAATTTTAAATGGAAATTTTCACTGCAGTACTCTTACTGGTTCTTTTAACAGCTGACATAGTGGCGAGCTTTATGCTACAGAAGACAGTTTCTGAGTTGAGTGGAAGTACTTCTAAGCTTGAATTTGACATCTACGGGGAAATTGGCATTCCTAACTCTACTGTAAGACAGAGATTCTGCACCTTATTCACATGTTTCTTGTCATGTACAGTTTGTCCTATGTTGTATCAGACTGATTTGTAAATGACCATGCAGGTGGCTGTAAATTTCCTACAACCAATAGGTGCACCAAACTGGACAAATGTCATCTTCAGCATTGTGCCTTATCCAAAATACTCAAGTATATCTTCCATGTACTTGAGCATTCTTAGGGCTTCTTTTATGTCCCTGGTTGTAGAGCAGTCAACACTCCACTTGACAGAGTCTCTGTTTGGGGACACATCGTTATTCGAGGTTCTTAAGTTCCCTGGTGGAATAACCATTATCCCTCCACAAGCTGCTTTTCTTCTGCAGAAGCCTTACGCATCCTTCAACTTCACTCTGAACTTCCCAATCTATAAAGTGCAAGGTAGAATGAATGAGTTGAAAGACCAAATGAAGGCAGGACTACAGCTCGATCCCTATGAGGTTGGTAAGAATCAGTTTAATTTCAATTTTTTAACACTATAACAATTATTCTATGATGTTAATATGTTACTTCCTCCGTTTTACAATGTAAGTCATTCTAGCATTTCTCACATTCATATTGATGTTAATGAATCTAGATAGATATATATGTCTAGATAGATATATATGTCTAGATTCATTAACATCAATATGAATGTGGGAAATGCTAGAATGACTTACATTGTGAAACGGAGGAGTATAATTTAGTTTTATACACTTGTTTCCAACTTGCAACAAAATTGTTGTGTACTAGAAATTCTTGTTACTTCCCTGGTCAGGAATATATAGTGCTAAGATATAAGCAAACTGCTTTTTTTTTGTCTTTTTATCACTGGTATATTGAATCTATTTAGGTCTATGTAAATGACATATTCCCATATCATAATAATATTACAATTTTTTTTGTGACATAGTTGGATGTTGCAGACAGCGTGCATACCAAAATGCCACAGGTTTTTTTTCCATATAAATATCATCTCTTTCATAAGCCAGTTCCCCTACTCTGCCAAACACCAATACCCCTCCATGAGCTTCAGCATGTTATTGATTGATTCCATGATGAATACTGTTTTGCCTATTCAGCTCTCTAAAAAGTCCATTTTTTTGTTCCATGGTGATGAGGATCTAAAAGATTGAGTACATTAAAATACCAGTTTCAAGAAAAAAAAGAGGGTAGCTTACAACATATATTGTTATCTTTGCATACTTTATTGAAGCTAAAACATTTGAGAATGGAAAACAAACAGATAGCTCTACTACATAATACATATTCCCTGTGATACAAGTGGTCTATCACAAAAGTAATTAAAATGTCACAAGTTATGCGTGATTTTCTTCGTGTTATTATTTATTCCACACTTGCCCTAGGAGTCTTAAGACCCTTGATGCTTATTTTGATGTATGTTAGAATATCTATGGTGGGAGTCAATAATTACTAGTCTACTGGGTCACAGAAACTGGTGCACGCCATTGGATCTCTTTTTTTGTCTATTGAATTTAATTTCAACTCTTGTACTTTGCAGAACCTCTACATCAAACTAACTAATTCAGAAGGTTCAACGGTGAGACCACCAACAATTGTTCAGGCCTCCATTGTTCTTGAAGTTGGTAATCACCAGCCCTCCCTTCCAAGGATGAAGCAGTTGGCTAAAACAATTGCTAATTCATCTTCAGGAAACTTGGGCCTGAACCACACGGTGTTTGGCAAAGTAAAGCAGATAAGCCTCTCATCTTATCTTAGACATTCTCTGCACAGTGGAAGTGACTCTGATGCACCTAGTCCAGCACCCTTGCCTCAACAAGGCCATCACAATCATCATCACCATCACCACCACCACCATCACCACCACCATAGTCATGAAGAAAAAAGGCATTTGTCTCCGTCTCCTGCACCTGTACATTCTCCTGTTGAACAACCCAAATATAGATCTCCACCGTCTAGTTTTTCACATCCATACACCAATAAGCCAAAGAATAGAACTCCTGTAGCACCAGCAGCTGAGCCAGTACCTAGTAAACACAATAATCACTTTGATTCACCTGCCAACGTGCCTCGTGCTATGTCACCATCACCTATCAGTCCATCAACTTCTGTTCGTCACTCTCCGAATAACCCAAATAGGCACCATAGCCCCTCTGATCCATCTCCAGTACTTGTGAAGCCCCCTATGCCTGCAGCATCTCTTGCTCATGCACATAGTACTGCCCAAACGCCAGCTGTGGCCCCTGCTCCTCACTCATGTGAGTACTATTCTTTCCACGGTTCCATACTGCCAGATTCATTATTTTTTAGCAATGTTGTACTTGATAAGTTGATATCAAGGATTTTGCAATTTTATGCTTTTCAAACTCAAAAGGGGTGGTAGTATTATATAAGGCTTGGGACTTGTTATAGGTAGATAGCTTTTAAATTTGTAGGTATATTATATGCAACTTCTAAAAAGACGCGAATATTAGGGAATGACATAATATCAAATAATTAGAAGGGACTTGTTATAGGTAGATAGCTTTTAAATTTGTAGGTCTATTATATGCAACTTCTAAAAAGACGCGAATATTAGGGAATGACCTAATATCAAATAATTAGAAGGGGTGTGGCTTCGAACCCAGGTCGTCTAGCCCACCACCTTGTGGAGCTAGCTAGAAGACCCCTGGGCGTTTCTCTTATATGCAACTTCTCATCAATCAAATTCTGGTTTATTAATAATTAGAAGGGACTTGTTATAGGTAGATAGCTTTTAAATTTGTAGGTCTATTATATGCAACTTCTAAAAAGACGCGAATATTAGGGAATGACCTAATATCAAATAATTAGAAGGGGTGTGGCTTCGAACCCAGGTCGTCTAGCCCACCACCTTGTGGAGCTAGCTAGAAGACCCCTGGGCGTTTCTCTTATATGCAACTTCTCATCAATCAAATTCTGGTTTATTGCTGCCTGAAACTGTATACCTGTTCAACCACCTGTAGATGTCGCATATATTGAATGTCACTAAAATAACGTCATGCGTTTATGTCAAACTTAGTTACAACTTAGTGAATTGTTCATGTCTGTTACTGTCTTCATATTTGAATAACCCTCTCTCTTTCAACTTATCTGAAGTAGTTCTATTGCAGCATATGCCACGCGACAGCATTCGTGTCAATGGGCTCTTGCATTCCTGTTGTGCATGCTAATGGGTCTACCATAAGGAGGGCAGACTATCTAAACAGAATATATACTCCAAAAATAAGCAGCCTCACCGATCACCAGCCGTCTTCAGAAGATAACTGAAGTTGCTCATGCGCGAAATTGCGCATCCAGGTCAGGTGGGTGGTGTATACTGTGTTAGAAACATGTAAATATGGGCGGGGCAAATGCAAAAACAAGCATACCTGTGTGTAGTGGTCAAAGCCAAGGAGGTGGCAGGCCCCTTCTGTTGTAGCACAGGTGAAGCTCTGTCCTGCGTTTGCAGTGTAATAGTGCTGAAAAATGATGGTGGAATCCAATATTAGATGCTTATACCGTTTTACATGGGAGCATATGGCAGTTTCTTTCAGTTCTCGATGGATCAAATTTTGGAATTTTTTTGATGTTTTACCACTCTAAATATGTTGTCACTACGTGACAGTGACATGGGCTACGATGGCAAATAATCGAAACCCATTTTGTGGAGTGGAAAAATACCAATCTCAAAATTCTTCGGTGATCCATACACGTTTGATAATTCTCAATTCTGGCAATTTACCGTCTGCTCCTGCGAGTTTCTGGCAGCAGTCTCCTGAGTAAATTTTGTACCCTGTGCGAAACGCTGTAACCGAATTAACATGCTAGGTTTGTTTACCTACAGCCTAGTTCCCTTCAAACTTTCAAATATTTAGATACATATATGGAGCATTAAATATGGACGAAAAAAACCAATGGCACAGTTTGCATGCAAATTGTGAGATGAATCTTTTGAGTCTAATTACGTTATGATTTGACAATGTGATGCTACAGTAAACATTTATTAATGATGGATTAATTAGGCTTAATAAATTCATCTTGCAATTTACATGCGGAATCTATAATTAGTTTTATTATTAGTCTACTTTTAATACTTCAAGTGAAATATGCTGATGGAGAGTTGGAAAGACTGGGTATGAAGCTCTCTAAAGACGTTTGCGGTTTACAGACAGAATATGTTATTTGTTTTGTTATTCATTTGTTGCTGCTCCTGGTGCAAGGTAACTACCAGATTAGTTTAACAATCAAACATAAAGGCACCGTTTCCTTTTCTGATTTTTATGATGTCTTTCATAGATCATTACTAGATCTCTTTCATAGATCATAGCAATCAACTAGATTGAATGCGTGCAATGTCATAGCAATTCCAAATTTCTTGTGTGCTCATCCAACTAGTCATGCCATTTACGTACTAAGCAACAGGCAAAAAAGAAAAGAAAAAAAAAAGAAGGCATAAGAATGCTGGAGTGTGCCAGGTTTACAACATGAGATGATATGCTCTCCGAATGATTCGTGAGTGGTGAAAAAGAAAGAAACAATTGAATGAATTAATATCTGATGATGTACAATGGATCTGATGGTACAGATTCTACAACTATGCTGCAACAAATTACACAATGTAACAAATTTTCAAGAATGTGAATTGAACAAAGATACACAAGCCGCCACCTTACAACACATGGTGGAGGCCAGAGGTAACAACTGTAACGATCAATTTGTGTGACACATATGTACCAATTTTCCTGATCGTGTGGGCATACAAAAGGTCGCTGTCAATAAGTTTTACTGTGCTTGCTGTTGTCTCTCTTGAGTTGTACTTTCAGTTTTTTACCACCTAATTGGTATCCGTTCATCATACTAATGGCTGTCTGTGCAGAAGCAGGAGAATCATAGCTTATAAAACCTGCACCCAATCAGGAACCAGTTAACAAAGCATGATAATACAATCAATGGCTAGCCTCAGAATTCCAGTTAGGACAAGTTAATTACCGAAGCATTTACTAAGACCAGTTGCTTTGTCTACAAAAACTTTAGCACTCAGTACTCTACCAAAACCCTGAAAGGCACCGGCAAGATCTTGGTCGCCAAATTCTTGAGGGATGTGGTAGATAAATAAATTGGCTCCAGGAGGACCTGTACACATGAAAAAAAATCATCTATAAATTGAATTTGAGATCTAACAGGTAATAAACTAATTTTCAGGAGTATAATAGAGACAAACCCTCTATCTGAGGACCGGGGTTGCTGCTAGTACTTGAAGAAGTGGGAGAACTAGCATTCGCATTTGGAACTTTCATTGAATTGTGAGAATTCACAAAAGGACGACTATTGATAGCATTACCAGGATATGATCCCGGATACTGCATACTAGGCACAGGCGAATAAGGACTGCCTAACTGTATTGAGTTAAATGATCTAGGAGCAGAATTAGGTGAAAGTTCAGAATTGACTCCACGAATAGAGCTTCCTTGATTAACAGACTGAACCATATTTGGGAAGGCAGCTTGATTTTGCATAGGAGATAAAGGGTACTGCATTAGTCCATAGGTTCCTTGTGGCTGCACAGATCAACAGAAATATAGTTACATCCCACAATTCAAGCCAGATCATACTCAGGTGCAGAGTATACAAAGCTAAGTTGTCTAGCAAACCACACTGTGTTTTAACCTAGTTCTAAGGAAGGTGCAAACTGTAGCAGTTTAAAAGAATGCACTTTAATGTTAAGCATAATAGTGAAGTTAACTGTTTTAGCTATTTGCAATAATAACTGTTCAATAATAAACAAAGATACAGCCAGAGGACAACATGAGGAACGACAGATGAACAGCTATAGGTTTTCAGAGAGCATGCGCTTGGCAATGATTTTTGGTTTTTTAGAAGACTGAAAAGCAAGTTAGGAATAGGATTACTTGTATTCTAGGAATAATTATGTGGTTGTGTGATGTTCTAAAATCTCAAGACTTTTTAAGTCATAATTTACCTGGTAGCCATAACCATTATACTGTGGTACATATCCCATCTGCATAGCTCCAAATAATGAAGACTGTTGCATTGCATTTGGATTTGACATATTAGATGGGTGAAATTGAGCCTTTTGTGCTTTTCGAGCTTGTCTTTCCTTCTCAGTGTCAGCCCATTTAACCACCAAAGGTACACTTGAACCCTACAAAAGATCAGGGCACATCAAGATCTATGTAATCAACTGTGAAAATTCAAACATAAAGGAAACAGCTAATATATTAATACAACTTAAGGAGCTGGCTACATTTATATATTAAACATACTATCTTTCTGTATACATATGCTACTACTAATTTCCATTGATTTTAAATTTGAAAATTCTCAAGGGTTTTGTTAAGTAGTTTGGAGCTTTTGATTCTGTAAATATTCTAAGATATTATTGGAACACTAAAAAAACAAAATTTGAATATTACAGATTGCCTTTTAGGAACAGTCATTGGACCAGAATTGCTTTAAAAGCTGTGACGGCGACAATATGCACATGGATAGACCTATTTACAACATATTACTGCGTCCAGTTTTGCGAGGCTAAAATTGTATACTGTGTCTACCACTGTTGTTGCTTATACATATTCAAGTGAGTATGCAACAAACAAATCCATCACATTTGAGCTTAACTTATGTCTGCACTCATCTATTGTTAATTTGATCTGGATGGACTGTTTCATGCTACAGTCATGTAGCTATTACTTGTTACAATCACAGAATGAGACAGTGAATGAAATTATTTTGTTCAGCTATGTTGGAACAGTATTTGAATCAGGATACAGTACTATTCTTGGCTTTGAGACTGAGCTAGTAAAATACATGCCTAAGTTGCTATCGTTTGCAGGAGAGATCTATAAACACAAATCAGCAAAAAAAATATTGTATCATCCTTCAATTTCCACAAACCTCTATTTTGTGTTTCCCATTTAGAGCTTCGATAGCTGCCAGCGCTTGCTCTTTTGTTTCATACTTCAAAAAGGCACAGCTGTGTGCAGGAGGCGGCGGTGACGGTGGGTCGGGTTCCTGAACAGGCTGACATCGTCCTGTCTGTCGCAACAGGTAGTAGCAGTATACGCAGCAGCACATTCATTCACTTGCATTGCTCTGTCCACAATTCATCAGACAGACATATGTAGCTAACTAAGCTGCTGCAAATGAACTGAAATGGAATGGCATGAAAATTGCAGTTTCTGGGACGCACGCACGGCTGGAGAAGAAAGAGGGGAGCTTGTTGGTAACAGACCTGGAGAGCACGAATGGCACCTACATCAACGAGAGGCGCCTCACCCCGGGTTTCCCCACTCCCATCGATCCCGGCAGCCTCCTCATCTTTGGTACTACTTCTTATTACTGCTAATCCATACAACTCTCTGCATAATCCATACAACTCGCAGAATCTCTTCTTCTTCGTTGTGATCAGACATTCAGACTGTGCTTGTTCCCCTTTTGCATTGTATTGCATTGCAGGTGACATCCACCTGGCCATGTTCCGTGTCTCCAAGATGATCGTCGATGTGTCCAGTGACACCAATGGAGCTGAGCAGGAAGCTGAGACGGCTCAAGTATCAGCGGCAGCTCAACAAACCAATTAGCAACCTCCCTCTTGCCATCTACTGCTTAATGCTGAAGGCAAGCAGCTCAAGAAGCACCAGCTGTTACCCAATGCCTGACATGAAGGGCATGTTACGAACGACAGAGTTTCTTTGCAAATAAGTGCATACAGATGTTGTGTGATAGGAATGTCATCTCATCTGTATTATCTAAAAATAATGAACGTCATCTGTAGCCATTAAGAAAATTCACGAAGCAACAACTCTGCATATCAATAGAGAGCACATATTGGTATCCATGCATTTATTAAGTACCAAAGAAAGATGTACTAGAACATTCAATAGTTTAACACATGAGGGGGAAAAACGCTGCGCTTGTAGTTTCGGCTGTTGTTAGCTTCATGTGCTGGCTAACCGCTCCCACAGTCCTGGCAACAACACCACAGCACAAGCTGGGGAATGCATGGGAGCTTGAACAAATACTCTGCTTAATTTATTTCAAACAGAGGTTGGACAATGTCACTGAACTCCTAGTTAGTAGTAATCAAGTGCACTAGGCAGTGAGTGTTCTTGGTCTCCAAGCGCTTGCAAGGAAACAACTCCAGGAGAGCCAGATAGGGGTACTCGCACCGTTGATTAGCTATGGTAGATTCGCCCCCAATAACAAGCGCAACAAACGAACAGATAAAAGAAGAGGATGCGTTGGATTCTAAATGAGATCCTTCCTTGGGGTTTCTCATCCTCCTCCAAATGAGAGAGGCATCATCATCCGCTTGGGGTTTAGGAACTCCGCTTGGGATTTCTGTGTGGTTAGATCCTCATTTCATCGCCATGAAATGGTTGGAGGGTTGGGAGTACTGTTGTGGTTCCTCATTTCATCACCTGAAATGAAAAGGAGATGGGGGGTAATTCTGATTCTGGTTCTTGTGGCATTACTGGGAAAGAGACGGGAGCAACGTCAGCACGAAATGTTTCACGTAAAAAACGTGTGATTAATTGAGTTTTAATTATTGCAAGCTTGAAAAATGGATTAATCTGATATTTCAGAACAACTTTCATATACTCCCTCCGTCCCATAATATAGCAACCTAGGACTGGATAGGTAGGGTGGTAATAACGTATGATTAATTGAGTTTTAATTATTGTAAACTTGAAAAATTAATTAATCTAATATTTTAGAACAACTTTCATATACTCCCTCCGTTGCTATATTTTAGATGCCCTAGGTTGCTATATTATGGGACGGAGGGAGTATATGAAAGTTGTTCTGAAATATCAGATTAATCCATTTTTCAAGCTTGCAATAATTAAAACTCAATTAATCACACGTTTTTTACGTGAAACATTTCGTGCTGACGTTGCTCCCGTCTCTTTCCCAGTAATGCCACAAGAACCAGAATCAGAATTACCCCCCATCTCCTTTTCATTTCAGGTGATGAAATGAGGAACCACAACAGTACTCCCAACCCTCCAACCATTTCATGGCGATGAAATGAGGATCTAACCACACAGAAATCCCAAGCGGAGTTCCTAAACCCCAAGCGGATGATGATGCCTCTCTCATTTGGAGGAGGATGAGAAACCCCAAGGAAGGATCTCATTTAGAATCCAACGCATCCTCTTCTTTTATCTGTTCGTTTGTTGCGCTTGTTATTGGGGGCGAATCTACCATAGCTAATCAACGGTGCGAGTACCCCTATCTGGCTCTCCTGGAGTTGTTTCCTTGCAAGCGCTTGGAGACCAAGAACACTCACTGCCTAGTGCACTTGATTACTACTAACTAGGAGTTCAGTGACATTGTCCAACCTCTGTTTGAAATAAATTAAGCAGAGTATTTGTTCAAGCTCCCATGCATTCCCCAGCTTGTGCTGTGGTGTTGTTGCCAGGACTGTGGGAGCGGTTAGCCAGCACATGAAGCTAACAACAGCCGAAACTACAAGCGCAGCGTTTTTATCCCTCATGTGTTAAACTATTGAATGTTCTAGTACATCTTTCTTTGGTACTTAATAAATGCATGGATACCAATATGTGCTCTCTATTGATATGCAGAGTTGTTGCTTCGTGAATTTTCTTAATGGCTACAGATGACGTTCATTATTTTTAGATAATACAGATGAGATGACATTCCTATCACACAACATCTGTATGCACTTATTTGCAACTAACATCAAACTCACCATCTCATCTCTGAGTTAGATAACCAAACGAACCATAACAGATTCAACCAAGGGCACAAGCCGCACAACAAACTACCAACACATGCACCAATCCACAATTTGAACTACCACTAGCAATCAATCATACTTCACAACGAAACACAATTAGAACTACTACTATCAATCATACAACTACATCCTTAAGAGTAACAGCAACATTTTGATTTTCATGCCAAATGAAGACTGGACCATAGATTTCTCAAAATACAAGAATAGAGTTATAACAATTTGCTAGAGCACCACCATGGAAGATAAACAGTCATCATATGACAAAATGAACAATATGAGTATATAATGAGAATGGTTTAAGTGTGTTCTAAAACGTGCCATAACAAAAACATTATGTGCATTACTGGATAATAAAGCAACACAGGAAAACAAAAAAAAAAGACCACTCAGACCCTACTAAGAATTGTGTCATCCACAGGCGTACAGCCATGCAAATTACTGCTAACTTCAATATCATGATAGAGTCAACACAATAATATAGCTAAATTTTCATAGACTGCTAATGGAACAATCCACAATACAAAGTTAAAAACATAAACCTAAAAAATAAATGGGATCAAAGTTCAGCACAGATATAGTCTATAATGAAAACAGCACAAACTCTACACAAATCATCTGTACAAATGCCCTTCAAAGCGTTACTACTATGCTATACCAAATAAAAATTATACAAATATAAAAAGTAGCAGGCCATTTGTTTAAATGAAAGTTGACTTCATAGTAAATTGTAATCTAAGCACATCATAAGTATCAACTTCAGGGATGGGCATCTGAACTGAGAATTAAGTTTCACTAAGCATACCAGATAGAATTGCCAGATTGTTCTTACATACCATGTGGAATTGACGACATCCTTAGCACAATGACAGTTCAAGACATCAATTACATCAGCTAACTTAAACATATTTGTGTAACTACATCTAGAGTTGGAGTATTGTTGATGAAGGTAGGTACTTGTGGTAGTACCTACATGCATCAACAATATTAGTACTACATCTAGCAATAATAAGCAGCGATCATACAGCAAACGAGCATTTCAGTGGAAATTACTTGAAATTTGAAACCCACACGACCTGAAATGAGTATATCCCAACCACAAATAATAGCAATAATTCAAGAGCAGACAGAGCAACACAACTTCCAAAATGGATCATCTTAACATAGCACAAGTATAATACGATAACTCCTCAACATAAGTAACAGGCAAAACCATATTCCAAACACAACAGAAGAGTCTTAAACATCTCAATTGCATCAACTTGACAATGTCATAAAGGTTCAGGGCTAAGCATAAAAAAGACTAAACTAGCAGTAGCTAGATGTTGAACCAGCCAAGTAGCTCCATTGATAAGGTGGAAAAGAAAGAACCACTACAAAATATGTTGAACGCTAAGAAAAGCAACAAAGCATTCAGCTTCTGACACCAATGAATGCTGGCTCCAATTTCTTAGGTTGAACAAACTTCAAGCCAAAACCCATTTTACCATAAAAACTGAAGCGTGTATAAAGGGTGGTAAAATTTAGACATAATGAGAAAATATATGCTTTTCTACCAATTTATGTCAGGCTAATCAAAATGCGAGGCTTAGTTTATAGCAAATCAAAATTCACCTTTGTAACATTGGAAAACAATATAAGAAAAACTCACATAACACAAATGAACCTATCAATTACAAATTACACAATGCCTACGCAGCGAGATATGAAACAATTCAATCTATATCCGCACCCGCTTAGAAAATGTAGTGTAGGATATGATATGATTAGAGGTGAAAACAGAGCGGATTCGGACGAATAGTGATGAGACCATATCCTACACCACATATTTTAAGGGATTCTGAGCGGGTGTGATGGTGTGCATATGTGGTGCGGGTAGTTTTGGATAATGGAAATGGTGCGGACTCTATTCGGAAATAGATATGTGTATGTAATACATATAACATCAATGCAACGTACAAAAGTACATAACAACATAACATCTGATTTCTAAACATGACTCCCACTCTCAAGGACAACAACCAGTCAGCTGTTAGGAGGTAAGAGCCGGAAAGACGTCTCTCAAGACCGTCGGTTATCATGTGGTAGACCGTCACCTTCGCCTCATCGAAGATTAGGAGGTTAGAGGGGAAGGATTGGAGTGGTGTCACTCACTGCTCGCTATGTCATTGTGTGTTGTTTCTATGAGTGGTGGTGGCTACACAAGCATGAGATGAGACGGTGAGAGTCTACAACTAAGGAGTTTATGTTATCTGATGAATTGGGCTGTTGGATAATCCAATGGGAACTTTGGATAATCCTCATCCGCTGGATTTTAGCGATACCACAATCGTTGGATTTATATAAACCCCTACCATATTCTCATTTCAAATAGATTCAGAACGGATCGGATCGGATATTATCCGATTCATTTTCACCCTAGGTATGACTGCTATTGCCCAAATCCTCTCTGTTTTCACCCCTATTATATTAAATTCGCCAGATTGTTACACTCAAGGTTTACAACATCATGAATTCAACACTGGGTATCCATGCTCCACAAATGCATTGTACTATAATTGTGCTAAGTCATGAGCTACCCTATTACACCATCTTCCAATATGCCTAACCTCAACTTCCGGGAGCAATCTCATTATACTTTTCACTTCATTGATAGTTGACTCTCTCTCAAAAGTAACTGTTGGAGCACGAAAAAACCAAAAACAAATGTGAAAAAAAATCTTGTGCTATCTTGCATGATCCAACCATGATGAAGTTGCATCGGCACCGTCGCAAGACGAAGGGAACTCCACCTATCTTATTCTAAATAATGTATATTACCTTACAAGCATTTAATTATTGTTTTTTTTCAAACACACTATCACTGGGAAGATGGTGAACCACTATTGACAAATCAAATTTGGTTTGTTGTCAAAAAAGTTATATTCGTTTCTTGAAACTTTTCTTTTTATGATTGCATCGTTGTTTTATCTGGAGTATATTTGCAACAATATTTTAATTGTGCATGTAGTATTCTTGAAATTGCCTCATTATTGCAAGCCAATGAAAATGACTTACTCTTATGAGGGCAAGTCCTTTGCTACGAAAATGAAATTTCTTAAATATTGGAAAGATATTCCCATTTTGTATGCATTTGTATTTATTCATGACTTGCGAGGATTCCTCAATGTTTTGCCACTTCTTGGCAAATTGTTTGAGGTATTTCGGAAGTATGAAAATAAATTGCAGGTAAGAAGAAATTAGGAAAACATCCTCTTTAGATCCCTCGTCTTTGCATCGAGTTTAAATTCCGGTATCGGTTTAGGGATATACTTCCTCCGTTTCACAATGTAAGATTTTCTAGCATTGCCCACATTCATGTACTTCCTCCGTTTCACAATGTAAGTCATTCTAGCTTTCCCCACATTCATATTCATGTTAATGAATCTAGATAAATATATATGTCTAGATTCATTAATATCAATATGAATGTGGGGAAAGCTAAAATGACTTACATTGTGAAACGGAGGAAGTAGATGTTAATGAATCTAGCCATATGTATGTGTTTAGATTCATTAACATCTATATGTATGTGGGCAATGCTAGAAAGTCTTACATTGTGAAACGGAGGGAGTAATTTAAACGATGGAACGCTGAGGAATATAAAGTAGACTTTCTCTAAGAAATTACAATTGAAAAAGGAGTTCTGCTGTTGGGCCGTAATGCTAGGCCCAGCCACGCAGAGCCTACGAAGCGGCCTTCTGGGCTCCGGCCCGGGGCCTATCATTTCGCAACAAAATTCCCAAGTCTCCCCAAAGAAAGAAAAAAAAAAAAGAAGGAAAAATCCCATCTCCCGTCTCCCCGCGAGTTCGCCCGCCGCCAGCGCCGGCGCCGATCTCCATCCCGCGACCGCGAGCAGCGGCGACGTGCTTCCGCCGCACCCTCGCTCGCCGGTGAGAATCCGCCCTCTTCTCTGTCATCCCTCCCTACACCACACCATTCTCGGATTTGCTTAAACCCTAGTTTCACTTCTAGATCTGGAAGCTTCCTACCTTTGCCTTAACCTTAGTACTAATAACAGTTACTAGTTCGTTTGTTCCTCAAAATGTTTGGGGGGTTCAATCTGTCGGACGAATTGATTAGCCTATTTTCTTTCAGCCCTGAGTTCCAACATTTGGAATCGTGTGCAATCTGTTGGATCATATAGCGACTAGAGTGTGTTGTGTTGTAGTGTGTTGTTTGGGAGGAAGCATACGTGAAGCTTCAGAAACATCTGTAGTGTGTTGTGTAGGTTGCTGCCATTTTTACTCCTAAGATAAGAGTGTTACTTGAGAGGTGAATCCATTCTTGGGTTTGCTAGTTATCAAAATTTCCGGCTTATATTCAAATGAACTTAATCCTAATAATGGAGATCAGGAATCAGTGCTAATAATATTTGTTAGTGGTGAAATCACAAAGTATTTGATGGGCTAGTCATGGATACACACTCTACGCCACTGACTTTCCACGATCACATGGAAGTATGGAACTCTGGGCATCACGCGCCTCTTGGAAACTGCTTGTTGAGCCGGTTACTCTCTGCTGTAACTCCCTGCTTCCTTTAACCTGACCGATTTAACCCCTCTCATCACTTATTCCCTGTTCTGAAATCACTGTGCTCTGCACCTTTTTTTTTTTTTTACTGAGGAAATGTAAGGTTCAGATGGTCTGCCGCAGCCTTCTGTTGCTTACTCAACAGAAGCTAATTTGTTCCTGGGTACCACACAGCATGTGGTAACCTTTTTGCTTGCTAGGTGCTACCTAAGTCTCAGGTTTTCAGGAATGTATCTCAATTTGCTCTGAATTGGTAGTATGTAAATTTTTGAGATTTATGGTGGCGTGAATTTTCTAGCTTTCTTGGCTGCTGTTCATGTTGCAATTCTTACTGCGGTCAAAGCTGCTGGCCTTAAATTTGATGATGTTAACCTTCTAAAAAGGTTGAATGCTGAGACTATAGTGTTTATTCAATTCTTATACTAGTCACAACAAACCAGTTCTAGTTGTCAGAAGATTATCTTCTCTGCTGTCACTATGCCTTGGGGCTAAGTTACAGGGGTTGTAGCCGGGTGAAACAAGAGGTTGGGGTCCTGGACCAAGGCAGCGGGCAGGCATTGAAAGAGGAGTGTGTTGCTCTAGCTTATCAGTGATTACCTCTAGATCAGTGGAGAGATGCACGCTGTTGAGCATTGACTTCTTCATCTACAAGTTTACATGCATACGGGGATCATCATCTGTGTATCTTGAACATTGGAATTTGAAATTATTTTTTGAACCATCATGTTCTTATTGCCTTTCGCAGTTTTCACAACAAAAATAATATGTAATGGGTCTTATAAGTGCTTATGTCTGTTTCATTTCCTGCTGCTCTTATACCATTTTAGATTCATATGTATGCTGGAACATCACAGATTTATCACTCATGTGAACACTACACAGTAATGGCATCTGCCTAAATTTGTTCTGAGTTTTTAGTGCTTATTAAATTTATTTAAATTTTGTTTTCATTGCTGTCGAAAGCTCTAAATTGCTTCGTGGTTCATGACAAAGCTAACTTTTACCTTCTCCAGGTGTCCGGGTATTTGCATTCAGTGACAAAAGTTCTTCAGCTGCGGAGTCATGGCTGCCCAGATATGCATAATAATGAAATCTTTTATGAGCCAAGCTAACAAGGTTCAAGGGGTTATTCCATACGCTCAGAAGATTGGATTGCCTGAATCACGATCCTTGTATACTGTGTTACGATCACCTCATATTGACAAGAAGTCCAGGGAGCAATTCTCGATGCATGTCAAGAAACAATTTCTGGTACAGAAAGCGGAAACGCACGAGCTGCAAAAGAAGCTGTTCTGGTTGAAGCGCCTGCGCCTACTTGGAGCTCAATACGAAATCCAAATCAGTTTCAAGACTCGTTTGGATAAGAGTAAGCTCCAAGCTGCTTTGTAGTTGGTTCGTTCACCCTTGAACAAGACTGCTTCTCTCTCTTGGTTTTGAGATTGTCAAACAGAACCTTTGCATCCATTAGCATTTCATATGAAGAACTGCATCATTTGGAAGAGTTCACAGGAATGTTGTACTAGTAATTCATTCCAAACTCAGCACCATTTGGAATAGTTTACAGGAATGTAGCAGTAGCAATTCATCCAACTATCATATGCTATGAATTATGATGACGCAGCATGATCTGTAATAAAACAGATGTGCCTGCATTCCTGGATTTGTTGGTTTTGTTTCTAGTACAGTCTAACAAGTCATGACATTCCAATCCTATATACCTTTTATTCGTTTGTTCTTGGTACTACTAATTCACATGAGTCATGACAAAACTCAGGGGCTCAGTGGTGGAGATGAGCTGTTGAATTAGAGTTTAGTGTTGGTGGCTAGTGAGCCTGGTTCTGAATCAAGCAGCCTTAGCACACTGTCTGTTGGTCACAAGGTCTGCATAAATCTTGCCCCTTTTCGTGGAAGGACAACAAAACAGAGTGCAAGCACATCAACCTCTTGTAAAATTTGCATTTCCGGCGATCCATTCGAAGTGTTCATTTTTTTTTTGGCAAAATACTTAACATAAGAAAAAAATAGTCGAATCATGCTGAACTGTATTGTACAGTGTTGGATCATGTGGACACTGTTTATACTCCATGCCTTCATGGCACTGATCTGCAATGTGAGTATGGATTCCTCTATTCATACTCTCTTCGTCTCGAAATAAATCAAACTTTAACTAGAATATGATACATCTTAATACAACGAATCTGACAGATTTATTGTACTAAAATGTGTTATATCAAGATTCGCTATACTAGGATGTCCTAGGACGAGATTAATTTATTTTGGGCAAAAGGGGGCCTTAATCAGGCTGGCCGACATACTCCAATTATTCATCTCTGTTTGTCAAGCTGATGTGCGCGCCTTCTGAACTCCATTCATTAATTGAAAGCGTCTTCTTGGCTTGTTGTCACCTATTAATCGATCTGATATGAATTCAATACCCAAAGATACAACTCAGTTGTAATGGATAATTAATGTGTCTATGTCAATTCTTTCTCTGAAGGAACCCAAATATCTCGCCTTGATAAATCCTATAGCTAGGGGTACGCCTAATGGACGATCGATCGCCCTGGGGATGGGGTAGCGATCAGATTCACTCCCCACCTCTCCCCTCCACCCTCCCTTCCTCCACCTGGTTTCCTTTTTGGCCCCGTATTACTTTCCTATTTTAGTAAATTTATGCACCTAAAGATTTTCTCTCTCATCAACTTACAACTAAATTTTGGAGACAAAAAAAGTGTGCAAAACATAGGTGCAAATGTAGTATGACAAAAAAAAACATTGGAGGATGAAGTTGCAAACCTTTTAGGCACCTCCGATTTGTATGTAATCACCAAAATAAATTCAATAGAAGTTTTGGCATGACCTCCCCTCTTTTTTGAAGAAATTTTGAAGCTTGCTCGGGCAGCTGGAGGAGAAAGAAGACATATATATATATAGGGGTGGGACTTTAGTCCCGGTTGGTAGAACCAACCGGGACTAAAGATCCCGGGGGGGCCTGACATGACCTGACAGCATTCGAACCGGGACTAAAGATGATCTTTAGTCCCGGTTGGTAACACAAACCGGGACTAAAGATCAAATATGCCCGTTACCCTTTTGAACCGGGACTAAAGATCATCTTTAGCCCCGGTTTTTATTGCATCCGGGACTATCGTGGAAATCGGCCGACCGACGAAAGATGGTTTCTCCACCAGTGCCTATTTCAAATTTTTGTTTTCAGATTGAACATTGCCACGCGCGCGGCGCACTCCCTCCCTCTTGGCAGACGCGCGCGCGCGGTGCATGCATGTGAACGTTCGGCACGGTACGTTTGCTCCTGCAGCAGAACGCATGCATTGTACACCACCTTTCACATCCTCTTCTTGTCATGCATGTATTATGTATACTAGAATGGGTTCGCGCGCTATGCTGCGCGGCAAAAAAATATATATATTAGAGAGAACAATAAATATTACATGAAAGATTAGAGAAATATAGCGCATACATAGGTGCACTTTGATATGTCAATGATGATTTATCGATTACATGGTACATTATTTCATAGAGCACCAATATACATAAGACACAAAGAGGGGGGAAAATAACTGTAGTAAGAACCCATTCAGACAGTACAGACCAATATTCCAAGCTTCTTATCCTATTCCAATCCACAAAAGAAGTACAATAGCATGATGGCTGCCTGGTCGTGCGAACATGAAAGGGCTGTACCTACGTTGGAAAATATAGCTCACATAATAGTTTCTTTACAAAGCAGTCTTGATCGAACAGTCAGAACATCAAACCAAATAGAATGAACATAAAAGAAGAATATATGGAAATTTGTAATAACAAGAATGATTATTGGTACGTATCACCATCGTTTTGCCATGCTCCTGTGACATAAACCCTAAAAAAGTGTTTGTGCTCTAGAATAACATAAGACCAAGGCCGTTGTGATTTGTTAATGTTTTATAAAGAAATCATATTAGTTATTTAGTGGGCAACCAAGATTTATATCAAACCTTTGAAATTACACCATCGTATGGGTATTGTTTAGCAATGATACACATAAATCACTATAAGTATACTATGTGAGCACACATCAAACCCTAGAGCAGGGTAAGGATGATAAGTTCAATGTAACTCCTAGGAGTAGTATAAAAGAATTAGAACTTAGAAGAGAACGGTGCAAACAAGAATAAGAATCTCATGATGCTAAGTTTCTTCTTAGCATCTCACCTTTTCCTTTTCAAAGAAGTAAGAGCAACTCCGGTGTATTGAACAAGGTAACAAATCAAGTATAATCACCCTTTGTAGCGCACTCATGATCAACTTTTGGTTTGGGCACAGAATCAACACGAAAAATTGCTAAATATTTTTCATGTGGCAGTTTAGCATCCTTTAGAATTTCAACTTCAAATTCAATGTTTCAGAAGAGGCAAACATAAATAGTGAAACGCCTGCCCAAGGATAAAACTTGATAGGAGGTAATAATCACGGACAAAAAATTGCATCAGCCTTTAGTCCCAAGCAAGCTAGGGTAGCTAAAGATCAAACCCAAGGCAAAACGCATGAACCAAAAGGGAACAGATAATGTACTAATAAAGTAGGATAACACAACATATGAGCTGAGAATGGCTAACATCAACGAATAGGATTCTTCAGTCATTTATGGGTTTGGACTCAAAAAGCAGCATTACCTGGGAATAATAGTTAAATTTATCAACCCATCTAATCGAACGTGCATGTGGTTACTTCAGTGCGTGCTATGAATGCTGTTCCTGGTATATATTGCGTTAACACTTAGATACACAGGTACACAGGTCTTAAAAAAAGAGCACATAGGAACCAACTGACCTGGTGCGTCTAGGCCGCCTCAACTAAATGTGTTCCATACTCCTGAAGCATCTCATAGAGTAACAGGAAAACTTCCGACCAGTCTTTACGACTTGAGCAGTTTTCATCTGATTGGCTTGTTTCTCCGATGCCAAGGGATCTGGCCTCTTTCTGAGCCCACCTCTCTCTTTTTGTCATTGCAGTATTTGGTTTGTCTTGAGCAGGCAGAGCGGCGGACCTCCTCCTGGAGCATTGCTGAGCGGCATCATTCTCAGATGAGGGAAAGATGTCTAGTGATATTCTCAAGATGTACAAAGCCTGCTTCCTCACTAAAGAATCCTTGTCAACCTGGTGTGAAGAGGCTAAGCATGTCGGCACAATCAACAGGATGAGTATAAAGACTAAAAGGCTAACAGAAACTGAGTCGGGGCAGAAAGGCCCACCAGTCCCCTGCGAATTTCATCCCAAAATTCATTGGAATTCCTAAGATCATAGTCTTGGGGGGCTCGTCAGGTACCGAGAAAACATATTTCAGTGTTGACAAGTAGAGAAAGAGAGAGTATGTTATAAGCATCCAGGCGCTCAGCAGGCCTCAGTGCAAAGAGAGAATTGCACGAGGCCCATATAGACTCCAAGAAGCTAGACCTGCACGAGACAAACCATCAATATTAACATGCACAGCATATATACTCCAGGTCAACCTTGAGAGCTGGTGAGGAGCAGGCCAACCTTGAGAGCTTAGGCTGATGAGGTGCACCTAACTCCAGGTCCATAAAGAGGATTGATGATACATGACATGAGGTGAGTACCTTGTATGTGATCCAATGTACTTAAGGCTGAGAATTCGAGAGCTTTGGCTGTCCAAGACACGACCAGCGCCAGGAATGTCCTGCACTGCAGAACTTCTGCACAGTACAGTGCGTGTTTAGCATGCTTTCTTGCAACAATTCATCCACCATGCATTACTTTTCAGTAAACGGATTACACAAAAACAAAACTGGGAGCAAGGTCATCAGACCTGTTAATTATCACATAAGGTCTCTTCCAATCCTGACTGAATCTGAAGTAAAATATGCAAGAAACAACTCTAATTAAGTACCAACAAGAAGCCTAAACAAAAACCGTAGATCCATAAAGTCATAGAGAGGATTTGATGCTACATGACATGAAAATATGAGATGAGTACTTTCTATGCGATTCAGTGTACTCAAGGCTGGGAACGCCAGTCCAAGAAATTTTCTTTTAAAAAAATGTGTTGGCTAGAAGGAGCTAGCTAGCCAACCGATGGAATTTAGATAGGAAGAGTCACATATTTTCAATCCTTCATTTGATCCAGACGAAAGGTGAAGAGTTTAGGAGTGTTGACAACTGAACGCATGTGCCAACTGCACCGTAAACACATCTCCTAGTCCAAGAATTTCCTAGGCAAGAGAGAGCTGAGCTGTGCATGTTTAACATGCTGCCTTGCAAGTTGCAATCATTTATCCGCCATGCATTATTTTGCTCTTCACTAATTCTATGTCATGATAGGAAAACAAAAGTGGGAGAAAGACTATCATACCTGCGAATCACCAAATAAGATCTGTAATCTCTTTCAGTCCTGACGAGCACGGAGCACCTGGAACAAGTTGAGTTTTAACATGTTTTGATCACATGGCTAGCTCGTGTGTTCAAATATAAACCTCTAACTCCTAGCTGCGTCGTCCTCGTGGACGGACCTGGAGCATCGACTTCCTTAAGGCAGTTCGTTCCAACCTTAACAAGGTTCCCCTTCCTACTTTCGTCCAAGACACTCTTGGAACAATGCAGGCAACGGAACCTTGTATGGGTTGGAAAGAACAGCCTTAAGGAACGTCGAGCTCCTAGTCCATCCACGAGGCCGACGCATGTACAAGATTGGTAAGGTGTTAATGACGAAATTTGGTAAGCCCAAAGTCATCATCGGCTTAGAGTCAGTATCGGCTTTAGAGTTATGGAATCAGCCGATGGGAGTCATCAAATCGCCAATTTATCCAGAAGTGCCCGGGTTCAAGAAGGATGCGGCAGGCAGCCTATCTATTATTTAGGAATAGTTTGTTAGTTTCCTTTTATCTTTAGGAAGGTGTGTTTAGTGTCCGATAGAGACCTTATGTTTTCCTTTTATCTTTAGGAAAGTTTCTTTCTTGTCCGACAAGGACTTGTATCAACCCATGGGTAGAAATATGTACACCTGGGGTCTATGTACACCCGGGGTCTATGTAATCTATCTTCACGATCAATACAATTCGACGCATCGCCACCTTTTACCTTTTCTACTTTATTTTATCGCCCGGTGGGACTTGGCACTTGACGCGGGACTGCATCGGTGTTCGATCTCCGGCTAAGGGGGAAATCCAATGTTCCGCCGACCCATGCAATTGTATCGTTTACGTTGGCGTCGTTCAAGGCTGCATCAGTACATTCGACCTCTTGGATTGCTCTGGTTTGGATGATATATTTGCCTACCTATTTATCATATGTCTCTGTTAATCTAGTCTTAGCATATCAATTTAGCTCTATCGGCTGCTTCTCGTTTTAGGGTTTCTGCCGGTATCGGCTAAATCGCGTTGCTAGATTGGATTAGCTTAGACATCTACCACCCTGAAAACTCAGTCAACGGCTTGATTGTCTAGATATTATGTTTTTTTTCATACTTAGTGCTGCATCAGTTAAGTTTGATCTACTAAGTCATGCTTACAACCATAATCTCTAGCCTGCTTCTTGATTGCCAATAAGGGTTTTATCGGGGTTTCAGCCGGTGAGTTATCTAGACGTTGCATCGGCTCATAAGGATTGCATATATATATAAGTTGAATTTAGCCGATGACAACAAAGGTTTCACTGTTTAATCTAATCTTGTAGATTTCATGACATCGGACCTCCAGCCGGTGTGTGCTTTAACCTTCAGATCGATGCTTATTTATCATATCATTATCTGCCGATTGGTTTATACTGGATTATATTGTTATTTTATTACATCATCATCAGCCGATTGCCTTTATATCATTATCTACACTGGACATATAGCCGATTGCTTAAACCCCATCGCTATCGGCTGGTATCGGCATCGGCTGTTATCGGCTATTGTCTGGAACTACTCCATCGGCTTGTCAGCCGATCCGATGTTTTGATCTACTATTTGCATATCTTGCCAGTTGCAGGATCAAACTGACTGGCACGCTCGCATCTCAACAACCTTTGGACCTGCACTGGAGCTAAGCAGATCTCCCAGGCCGGTGTGTTCGATTTTTTCGTCAACACTCTCCTGCTTAGAAGGATGAAATTGAGCACCAAGTGGTTGAGATGCTTCAGTCTGGCATGGTGGTTCCTAGTCTCAACCCATTTGCTTCTCCAGTTCTTTTAGTGAAAAAGAAAGACAATTCATGGCGATTCTGTGTGGACTATAGGAAGTTGAATTCTATTACCGTGAAGAACAAATTTCCCCTCCCAATTATTGATGAGTTGCTGGATGAACTTGCAGGGGCACAATATTTCTCTAAATTAGATTTAAGAAGTGGTTATCACCAGATTAGAATGCAAGAGTGTGATGAACCAAAGACAGCTTTTAAAACCCACCATGGCCATTTCCAATTTAAAGTCATGCCATTTGTATTGACTAATGCACCTGCCACTTTTCAGTGCCTCATGAATTCTATCTTTGGTCCTTATTTGAGAAAATTTGTTCTGGTCTTTATGGATGACATTCTCATTTATAGCCATTTTCTGGAGGATCATCTGAACATTTGGAATTGGTATTTACATTGTTGCAGCAACATAAATTGTTTGCCAAACCCAGTAAGTGTTCTTTTGCTTTGCAGCAGTTGGAGTATTTGGGGAATATTATTTCTAAAACTGGAGTAGCTACTGACCCTGCTAAAACTTTGGTGATGCAAAATTGGCCTATCCCTAGTTCAGTGGCTGATTTGAGAGGATTCCTTGGCCTCACTAGGTATTATAGAAAATTTGTCAAGCATTATGGTTTGTTGGCTAAGCCCTTGACTGAATTGTTGAAGAAGAATCGACCATTCCAGTGGACTTCTGTCACTCAACAGGCTTTTGAGACTTTGAAACAAGCTATGATCACTACCCCAGTTTTGGCACTGCCTGATTTTAGTAAACCTTTTGTCATTGAGACTGATACATGTGACACTGGCATTGGGGATGTTTTGTCTCAGGAGGGGCATCCCATTGCATATTATAGCAAGGCTTTGGGTACTGCTAATCAAAAACTTTCTATTTATGAAAAGGAGTTTATGGCTATTATGATGGCAGTAGACAGGTGGCGACCTTATTTACTGCGAGGCCCATTTGTTATTAAGACAGATCACAAATTTCTGTGTCATCTTGATACTCATGTCCTGGATTCAGAGAAGCAGAAGAAAGCAATGACTAAGTTAATTGGACTCCAGTATCACTTTCAGTATAAGAAGGGTGTGGACAATAAATCAGCAGATGCACTTTCAAGAGTTGGTCAATTCTTTGCTTGTTCAAGTGTATCTTTGGTTCAGCCACTGTGGATACAGGAGATAGTCAATTCTTATGCTGTTGATATGCAGACTCAGAAGTTGCTGCAGGAGCTGGCTGTTATTTCTCCTAATGATCAAGGTTATGAGTTAGTGGGGGGTTTGATTAAACATAAAGGGCGAGTTTGGATTGGTGAAAATTCAGCCTTGCAAACTAAAATCATTGCTGCCTTTCATTGTTCAGCAATTGGGGGACATTCTGGTGTGCAAGCCACATTTCAAGGAATTCATAAGTTGTTTGTTTGGTCTAATTTGCGCAGTTCAGTCCAAGAATTTGTGCAACAGTGTCTCATATGTCAACAAGCTAAACATGAATTATGTAAATCACCTGGGCTACTTCAACCTTTGCCTATACCTCAAGGTGTGTGGCA
>CM020183.1:3402664-3414015 GCA_009805545.1 Oryza longistaminata
ATTATGTCTCTGTTAATCTAGTCTTAGCATATCAATTTAGCTCTATGGGGTGCTTCTCGTTTTAGGGTTTCTGCCGTATCGGCTAAATCGCGTTGCTAGATTGGATTAGCTTAGACATCTACCACCCTGAAAACTCAGTCAACGGCTTGATTGTCTAGATATTATGTTTCTTTTCATACTTAGTGCTGCATCAGTTAAGTTTGATCTACTAAGTCATGCTTACAACCATAATCTCTAGCCTGCTTCTTGATTGCCAATAAGGTTTCATCGGGGTTTCAGCCCGGTGAGTTATCTAGACGTTGCATCGGCTCATAAGGATTGCATATATATATATAAGTTGGATTTAGCCGATGACAACAAAGGTTTCACTGTTTAATCTATCTTGTAGATTTCATGACATCGGACCTCCAGCCGGTGTGTGCTTTAACCTTCGGATCGATGCTTATTATCATAATCATTATTGCCGATTGGTTTATACTGGATTATATTGTTATTTTATTACATCATCATCAGCTATCGATCCTTTATATTCATTATCTACACCTGGACATATAGCCGATTGCTCAAACCCCATCGCTATCGGCTGGTATCGGCATCGGCTATTATCGGCTATCGTCTGGAAACTACTCCATCGGCTTGTCAGCCGATCGGATGTTTTGATCTACTATTTGCATATCTTGTCAGTTGCAGGATCAAACTGACTGGCACGCTCGCATCTCAACAACCTTTGGACCTGCACTGGAGCTAAGCAGATCTCCCAGGCGGTGTGTTCGATTTTTTCGTCAACATAAGGATATTCATCACTATGCACACTATGAAAGCATATGGCCTCAGTTTTGCTTAGAAATTATTCATCATTTACCCCAAGTGTAGATGGTCTGTTCTTATGTGCAAAAAAAAACAAGTGAAGTGCCCCCCCCCCAAAAAAAAAAAATTCACAAGGTGTTGTTTTTTGTTCTCAAAGCAATAAAAAAAAACAAGTGAAGTGCCCCCCAAAATATTTCACAAGTGTAGTTGTTCTATTCTCAAGCAAAAAAAAAAACAACAAGTGAAGTGCCCCAAAATATTTCACAAGTGTAGTTTTCTGTTCTTGAGCATAAATAAACAAGTGAAGTGCCCAAAAAAAACTTCACAAGTGTAGTTGTTCTGTTCTTGAGCATAAATAAACAAGTGAAGTGCCCCCAAAAAAATTCACAAGATGATATGTTTTGAGCATTCATCATTGGCACTTTATCAACCAACAAAAAACAGCTCACATATATCAGCCACAAGTATAAAAACAGCCCACATATCACCCACATATAAATCAACCCACATATAAATCAGCCACATATATCACCCACAACAATCACCCACATGTATCAACGCAATGAGGCAAAAACAGCCCAAAATATACAGTACAAACAAGTGTAAACAGCAAAAATAAACAACATATATGTACATCACATATATATAAACATATAGAAGCAAAATATATTTCATCATGTATATGCACAACATCAGCAGGGGCATAACAGAAATCATTTGCAAAATTAGCAAAATATTTCAGCAGGGGCATATATTTCATCAAGTGTAGAAAAAAACAACAGGCCCACAGTGACATAAACAGCCATCTATCCCATATAGACATACAATCTATTTATCACAAAGAGAACAAGTCCTATCTATCACAAATATCATCATCATCTCAAATATCATCTATCTATCACAAACAGCCATCTATCTATCACAAATGTCATCATCATCTCAAAATCATCTATCTATCACAAACAACCATCTATCTATCACAAATATCATCATCATCTCAACATCACAAATCAACATATGATATTCATCCATTCAACCAAATATCATTCATTCATTCAAAAATTTCAGTCAACATTGCATCTACTGCATGCATTATCCACTGCATCATTCCATCCATTACCATGCATCATCCAAAAAAGGAGGGGCGGCGAAGAGAGGGGTACCTGGATCGAGGAGGCTTGGGAGGGAGTAGGAGGCGGCGGCCGCTTTGCGGCGAGGTGGCGGCCGCGGCTTGGCGGCGAGGTGGCGGCGGCTGCTGGGGAGGACGACGGTGGCGTCCTTGGTCGGGGAGGCCGACAGCTTGATGGTGCTCTTGACGCCTAGGAGGGAAGTCGGGGAGGCCGGCGGCTTGACGTTGCTATTGACGCCGGCGTTGGTCTTGACGGTGTGGATAAGAGGCCGGTGGCGGCCCTGATCTGGCCGGCGGTGGAGGAGGCAGTGGGGGCGTCGGTGGAGACCGGGGAGGAGGCGTCGGCGGCGGGAGGCCGGTCGCGTGTGGACGACGAGAAGACGCGCGGCGACAAGGGCGAGTGAGAAGAGGCAGCGGCGGCGAAGGGCGAGGTGGAGCTTGGGGAAGAAGGCGGCGAGGGCGCGGTGGAGAGGAGGCGCGCGGTCCGGATCTGGGGCTGCCAGCGGAGGGGCGAGGTGGTCGGCGCCGCAGATCCGAGGGGAGGAGGAGAGGAGGGGCGGCGGAGGGATGGGGAGGAGGAGAGGAGGCGGCGGTGAGGGGGAGGAGAAGAGGCAGGATAGGCGGCGGCGGCCTGGATCTGGCCGGCGGCGACCGGAGACGATGAGGAAAGGCGGCCGGGGCGTGGGGTTTTGGGCGGCGATGGAAGAGGTCAGCGGCGTCGGTGGAGGGAGGAGGAGAGGAGGCGGCGGCGTGGGGGGAGGAGAAGAGGAGGACAGGAGGCGGGAGGATCGGTTTTGGTGGCGTCGGCGGCGGGAGAAATTTTGGCAGCCTGGCGGCGTCGGTGAAATTTTCGCCGGGACTTAGAAAATTTCGCCGAGCCGCCCAACCCTTATAGCGGCACATCGCGTGCGGGTGACCTAGGCGCCCGCACGGGATAATCGATTATCCCGTGCGGGCGGCTTAAGTGGTCCACACGGGAAGAAAAAATGCACAATTTTTTTAAAAAAAATCCATGGGATTGTATCGGTTATTATAATTCAGGGTTTAGGGTTTATTATATTAATTATTTTTCATTATAATTCATATAGCAAAATTAAATACCTATTAGTTAATAAGTCCAATTTTTTTATAAAAAAATCATAATTTCGATGGGAATGTATATATTTGCTATAGCACAATGCAATATAGTTAATTATTTGTTATATAACCATCTAAGTTATAGTTAATTAATAAGTATAATTATTAATATCACGGTAAACAATAAATTAATAATAGTTTGGGTTAATTAAACCACGAATTATTCAAAATACATATAGATTAACAAAGAATTAAAATAGACATGAATTTTATTCGCATCTAATTATTCATTGATATGATTAATATAAATAAAATACTGGACCATAAAATAAATTCAAAACGACATATGGTACGGATAAACATGGATACCCCATCTCATTCGCAATATAAGTTTCATCCAGTAATCGTTTACCAAATAGGTAGTACACAGGATCGACATCTCACTAATGTTTGACAATTTTGGAAACACCATCCTTCCGCGCGGACTAAAACAGATCTTTGTCAAGGCTTGTCTCAACTTCCTTGATCCGGTTAGGAAAATCTGTGAACAAAGGGACGTCGTCGTATTGGTTGTAATCTGACGCGTCTTCAATGCTATCAATGTCGACGATGTTTTGCTTTCCCGGTACAACAATGGCCATCTTATTGTCGGAACGGTCACTGACATAGAAAACCTGAGCAACACGCTCAGCAAGAACCCAAGGATCATCCTTGTGTCCTAGCTTGCTACGATCCACAACCGTCAGGCCGTAGTCATCGATGAATACGCCTGTTGTGTCTTTGACCCATTGGCATCGTAGCACCCGGATCTGTATGCTAAGGCCATAGTCCAGCTCCTAAATGTCTTGTATGATCCCGTAGTAAGACTTCTTCTCACCTGATGCGTCAAACGCCTCCACCCGAACTCCGCTGTTCTGAGCTGCGCTTTTCCTGTCCTTGAACATCGTGTAAAATATATATCTGCCGATGTTGTACCCTTGCCATGAGGTCACAAGGCTAGTTGGGCCATTTGCTAGCCTGCACAAAGTTTTTTCCTCCAGCGAATCACCCAAAGGCAGATCTTTCTCCTTCAACCATTCAGGAAATTTCCGTTTCTATTCTTTACAAATCCAAATGTCCGTTCTTCTAGGGTTACAGGCTCTTATCTCGTTCATGTGTTCCTGAATGTACGGCTCTAAGATGGCGAGCTGTTGCAAAACACTGCTACGTGCTTCCGCTATATCTTTGAAGTCCTCATCGTAGAACCTTTTCTTGCCTACGATCCCCGTCCCAGCTAACCGACCCTCGTGTAAAGGGGGGGGTCACACCGATGGGTTCGGCGTCCTTCATGTAATCTATGTAGCATTTGACCACCTCCTCAGTTGTGTACCCCTCTATCATTTATCCTTCCAGATGAGCTCGGTTACGGACATACCCTTTCAGCATGGACATGTACCTCTCGTACGCCCACATCTGGTGTAGGTATAGTGGACCAATCTCGATAATCTGAGGTACGATGTGGACAATAAGATGCTCCATCATGTTGAAGTAAGCTGGGGGGAAAAACATCTCAAGTTGGCACGCTGTCTTGATTGCAAAAGTTTGAAGGGGGCCTAACTCTTCAAGATCAAAAACCTTCTGTGATACTCGATTGAAAAAGTAGCACAACTTTGTTATCACTAACCGAGTGTGAACTGGCTTGACCGCTCTTATGGCAGTCGGTAGGAAGACTGTTAACATCTTGTGACAATCCTGAGCATTGTACCTAGAGATGGTCAAATCTTTCAAAGATACAAGTTTTCTGACGTTCGCTGAGAAACCGGTCGGGACTTTCACACTATGCAAGCATCTACATAAAGATTTTTCTCGTCAGGTGTTAGTGAGTAGCAAGCCGGAGGAATTTCGATCTTCCCATTTGGCAGTTCTTTTGGGTGAAGCTCACGCCTTATGTCCAAATCGACGAGGTCGGTCCGGGACTTCAACCCATCTTTCGTCTTACTCGGGATGTCCAGTAAAGTGCCAATGGTGCTATCAAACACATTCTTCTCAAGGTGTATTACGTCGATGGCATGCCGAACCTCCAGGTCTTTCCAGTAATCAAGATACCTGAAAAAAATTGAGTGCTTCTTGAAGGACTGGTTACTTTCCTCTAAAGGTGCATCAGTTGTGTCCTGATCCGTATGTTTCTTCCTCTTGACGGGCTTCTTCTTTGGCTTGCCGAACACAACCTTAATGTTCTTTGTCAACTCGAAGACAGAACGACCTGTACGTGTTTCAGGAGCTAGAAAGTTCTCTATTGTATTGTCGAATAATCTGGCCTTCGCACGCCACCTATGCCTCTGAGGTAACAACCGACGATGACGCATGTAAACACCCTTGGTTGACGAGGTGAGGTACTTGTACGATGTCTTGTCGATACATATGAGGCATCCGAACTTCCCCTTAAACTGGCCCGAGAGCAAAAAGTTTGCCGGTAAGTCGTTGATCGTAACGAATATGATGGCATGCATAGTGAAATGTTCCCTATGGTACTCGTCCCACATTCGTAACCCTTCCTCCCACAGTTCTTGCATGTCCTCCATCAATGGTTCCAGAAACTCATCTATGTTAATCCCAGGCTGTCTTGGACCTTGTATAAGGATAGACAAAAGAATGTACTTTCGCTTCTAGCAAATCCATGTAGGCAAGTTGTACATCGTTAGAAGAACTGGCCAGGTGCTGTGTGTGCTGCTTAGGTCACAGAATGGGTTCATTTCATCTGTGCTCAATGCAAACCTGACATTTGTCGGGTCCTTTGCATATTCCGGGTGTAGTGCATCAAAGTTTTTCCACTGTCGAGCATCGGCGGGGTGTCGGATCTTACCGTCAATTTTCCTACCCTCTTGGTGTCATCTGATCAACTCGGCGTCGTCTCGGTTGGGATATAGCCGCTTCAGGCGATCTTTAACTGGCAGGTACCACATCACCATCCTAGGAATCCTTTTGTTCTCATCCACCGGTGCATCATCTTTGTCGACCACCTCTCCATTAGAGGCTCCGTTGCCCGTCTTGTACCGACTCGTCCCACATGTTGGGCAAGAGTCTAAATCCGCGAATTCTTTGCGTTACAGTATGCAATGCTTTTCACATGCATGGATCTTTTGAACACCTAGAGACAATGGACATATCAATTTCTTCGCTTGATATGTGTTCGTCAGTAGCAGGTTCGGCTTAGGAAGCATAACTCTCAAAAGATCCATCAAATCATTGAAGCTCGTGTCCGACCATCCATGTCTGGCCTTCAATCTGAGAAGTTCGAGCACCGAGCGAAGGACTGAATAGTCCTTGTCGCATCCTTTGGCTTCGTCGTACAGAAGCTCCTTCGCTGCTTTTTCCAACGCTTCCCAATTGTCCAACCCTCGTCTTGTACCAGTTAGGACCTCTGGTTCAACGTGCCGCAACATATCTTCCAGATCAAAATCAATACCTTCATTAAGGAAAAAGGAAAATGAGGAGATCTCGAATGTTGTTTCTATATGTGGGTCTCTTAAGAGGCCTGTCTACGAAAATAAATTTCCGTAGAAGGGCTTATCTATGAAAATTAATTTTTCCATGCAGCGCTTAATCAACCAGCATGTAAATTTTTTTATATGTGGATACTCTTTTAGTTCGCCAATAATAAAATAAAGGGTGAATTCGCCAAAATTGTTTTGTTAAGTAGTTTTTGTTCCCATCCATTAATGGGTTCTTCAAAGATATTTGCTCTTATACACAACGCTTCTCATTTGGGTATAGATTCACTCAGATTAAGAATTGTTACATATATTTGAACTCAAGAATTAATTTGGTCAATACCAGCACTCCTTTTGCTGTGATTGAATGCTTTTGGGCTATCTCGTACTATGCGTTGGATGCGGTGGACCCAGATTATCCCAATCGCACATGAATAGGTTCCCGAGAGAAAAAAAGAGAAAAGAGGCTCGTCGTCCCAACGCTCTTGTGGGAGCCTAGGCGGTACAAGCTTGTTGTCCTATGAAGTTATATGCGATTTTAAGCAACAGGTCGGTTGTCCATGGTATAAGGGACGATCACTCGACTCGCATCGGGCTTATTGCTTCGATGTAAACCATCATCGATAATCTTTTGCTATACATCATTCTTTATTATCCGTTTCAGGTTATAAAACGTTTTGACTTTAGTCAAAGTCAAACTGTTTTAAGTTTGACTAAGTTTATAGAAAAAAAGGAATAATATTTTCAACCCAAGACAAATTTATTATGAAAATATATTCAATTATTGATTTGATGAAACTAATTTAGTATTATAAATATTACTATATTTGTCTATAAACTTAGTTAAATTTAAAAAAGTTTGACTTTGGCCAAAGTTAAAACGTGTTGTATCTTGAAATGAAGGGAGGTATTATGCAACTTGTGACGCATACGTCCTGAAGCTTATCATTTACGTAAGGTTGTTTTATGGCAAGCTCTGATGTAGTGGCCAGGGCGGTGGCCTCGAGTGGTAGCGCTAGAGGAGGAAGTAGAGGAGGCCTAGGCGTCTGGTAGACGGACCAAGCGAGCAGCTAGCCTGGCCATGGTGGTCATGCAGTGGCATTCGGAGCGAGCGAGGAGATGACAGGGGGTGGCCCGATGCCCAAAATCTGAATTGATTTGACACCGGGATTAGGAATGCAGCAAATTAAAATTGGGTGGTTTTTATCACTTGGAAACCTCTTGGATGGTTTTTATCTTAATTCCCAAAATTTAAGTTTTGGGACTGCTATTAGCCATATCTCGGATATGCTCTATGGAAGCCCCATACAACTATTTCTATTTGGTTTCACATCTCCCAATTAATCCCTTCTTCAGAATTTGACTCCCGATTCCCATAATACACATATCTCTTATCACAACTACATAACCCTTAATAGGAACAACCTCATATGTGTCGATTCATCTAAAACCAATACATATAAAGCCTTTTTTGTCGTCATGATCCCTTCAATGGGTCTAAAATTAAAAAGAAAAAGTCTGAATTACCCCCTAACTATTGGGTGGGTACTAATTACCCCCTAAATCTGAATACCGGACATCTTTCACCCTCAACTATTAATACCAGACGAAAAACCCTCTTAACTCAATCTAGAGTGGTTTTGATCCTACATAGTAGTCCAGTCAGCAATTATTTTTTTTTAGAAAAAATCAACAGGATCCCACTTCATACTCTCTTCCCTCCATCTTTTCCCCTCTCACCTCTCTCTTTGCATTCGGCTCGGGCAAAGCTCCGGTGACCTACGAAGACAAGGGTCCACTAGATCGATGACAAGGGTCGCTGCTCGCCGCCTACCGGTGTCCTATCTCCATGCTTTTCGTCGTCTCCGCAGAAGGCTGAGGAGGAGGCGCACGTTGGCAGAGGACGAAGAGAAGCTGTTTTCCCCTCTCGAGCTCCTCCGCCCCTCTTCTGTTCAGCACCGCCTCCATAGGAGATGCGATCGATCGATGGATGTTGACAGCGGGGGCGAGGCGAGCTCTCCGTGGGAAGCTCATCACTTGTGTTCGCTGCCAATGACGTCCTTCCTGCCACGCCGGCCACTGTCACGCTTGGCGCCTCAACACTGCCCGCCTCGTCCCCCAACGCAACAACAGACAAAGCATGAGAAAGGAGAGAGAGAGAGAGAGAGATAGAGGAGTGAGGTATATGACAAGGGGGGCCATGTTTTTTATTGTTTTTTAATTGGATTGCCACGTTAGCGCCACATGTATGCCACGCAGATCAAAATCGCTTCGAATTGAGTCAGGGGGTAGTTCTTCATTCGGTATGTATAGTTGAGGGTGAAAGATGTCTAGATTTCGGGTCTAGGGGGTTAATTTTTACTGACCCAATAGTTCAAGAGGGTAATTCGGATTTTTTCCAAATTAAAAACCGGCACTTACAACACCTTATAGGTTTTGGTTTATTCGGAAAATTGGTATTAAGTAATGAAAATATCATTTTTTTAATAAACCGACACTGGTAAGTGGGATTAAGTGTTGTTTTTAATAAACACGATAATTTAAGAATGGAGTTGAGCCAACATCGAGCGTGGTGCTCGAGAAGACGAAAAGTTCTTCTGTGTGTCCACGTCCATCTTCCTTCTGTGTACTAGAAAATGTCCTATCTTGTCCTAGGCTTTTATATTTTGGGACGGAAGGATTATCTAAGTAACTGCAGGGTTTTTTAAGATCATTTTAGATTTTCTTTGATTCATTTTCACTATTCTTAATTGGCATACATTTTTTCAACCAAAACAGTAGGGCGAGATCTGGGTTCAAATTACATTATAAAGGAAACATGATGTTCACCAGAAAAGGTATATAAAAAGGACTTAAAGTGATGGAAACTAAAGTATTGGTTAAAGTTTTATATTTGGAATCGTTGATTTAGAAACATATAAGGCTTAATGGGACAATGGACCTGTAATTATAAAGCACTTCAAATCTGTACATGTGTGCACCGAGCACTGTGCATGGAGGCCACGAATTGTTTGGGAGAATGTGAATCTTGTCCACAGAATTTTTCTCCAAAATATTTACATGAAATATAGCTGATGAACGTTGTATGCCATTGGCAGAGCGCTGGTCCACACTCTACAATAGCTCAACAATTATTGAGATTGGTGTTTCAATAGTCCAGATTCCTTATGTCAGATTTTTCTTTTCCAGTTTGAACTGATCCTAACTTCAGTTCAGAATCATTAACTGGAAATTTCAGCCAGTATAGTTAGTAAAAGTTACCGTCCACAGCAGTAAATTAAGCGCGGAACCCCAGGCCGTGTCCCTAGCTAGCTAGCTCTGGGCTCTGTTTCATACTCCTATGCATGCAGCATAACTGATGAGCCCCACAAGGCCACAAAAGGGCCTGATATTTTGTTGTGTTTTGCCTGGACAGTGAATATTTTCTACAAGAGACACTAGCAAATAACTAAATGGAAGAGAGCTAGAGTTTGGAACTCAACGAATCATCAGTCCATGCACTATATTTGCTGTAAAGAGAAAGTCAGTCCATGCGATAATGGATAAGAGCTATACATGGCCAGTTCTTCCCCATCTTTTCTGCTGATAAGAGATAGAGTTAACTACATACGAAAAGAAAAAAAAAGAAATTAATGTCAGTCCATATGTGTGACTTATGGATTTCCCATCTATTACGAAAAACATTCAGAAGAAAGGGAAATTAGTTTTTTCTTTTTGTTGGTTCTTGATCATTCTCACGTACTATATATGTGCTGATATGCATGTTATCGCAAGAAGTTCCATAACAGGGAATTATATATATTGCTCATGATGTTTTAGAAACTGTACTAAAAAGTCACCATATTTATTTAAAAAAACATATCTAGATTAAAATTCCCCTGACATATATCAAAATGTTTGAGCTTTGGTCCCCAGATAACTTCTGCACTACTGCCAAATAATTAACAAAGTCACATGCATGCAGTCATCCCTACTTTAAACGCAGGACAGAACACACATACGTATCGTTGTTGCCAACTTGACATGCAGATAAAATTGTCAGTTGTGGCTTTATTGTGGGCTAGAAAACATCTGTTGATATTCCATTGGGATTTTGAGACACACATACCTCGAATTAAGTAGAAGCTTTGGCATAACACAAGACACATATATATACATGCCATATAGTCGACTTGCGATTTTTGTTAGCACACGATCGGATTTGTAGTTTCTTAGGTTTTTAACAAAATAATTTACTTAATAAAATGATTTATGTTTGCTAAAATAATTCCGCTTCCACTGCTACACAAAGCCTAATAATATCCAATGGTTCGCAACTGCAGTGATTTCTAATGGTTAAAGGAATTGTTAAAAACATTCAGTCAGATATTTGAGGGTATAATAATCTATTGGTTCTTGACCTAATGGGTCATGACCACAAACTATATATACGGTATATGCAGTCAAGGGCCATTCGAGATTTGAGCATATGTAATAGTTCTCGATTTAGAAACCGTTGGACTTTATTTTTGAAATATTTAATTATTAATCTGAGGAGGCGTTCGAGTTTAAAAGGTAATCTCTTAATGTTGCTGGTTCTTGATTTAGAACAATTACAATTTAATCTCCAACAATTTAAGAAAATGAACAGTTAGGGATTAACACGACAAGCTAATGGTTTTTGGCTTATTTTAAACCAACATTTAACAGAATATTAATTGCATGCATAAGGATCAATTTGTAACTTGTCATATACTCCGTACTAATTACTAGCTATGAAAACTGTGGATGTCTTCTCAAACTATTACAAATATGTGTTAAATATTTCAGTTAAAAAATATGTGTTGAAAGTTATAGAGATCTGTTTGAGTTCTTTCTGAAAATTGGTT